>CM030371.1:3856196-4403728 GCA_003604175.2 Clonorchis sinensis
TCTCGTTCACTATAAGGAAGAAAAAAATTGATTCACTATGCAGTCCTGATGAAAGTGTGCACCTCTGTGGAGGATCTCCATTCTCCGTTATGCAAAAATACTCATTAAATAATACAGCTTTATGAAATATCCGCGTGTTAATTAACAAAAAACATCTCTCCCATTGTAAATAACGGCGCTCTTTAGTTAGAAAACGCCATCAAACCCAACTAGACTGGCGAAAAATAAGGCCAACCAATACAGGTCATCATGATAACAGCACGCGCTCTTGATTGCCTTGATTAATTATCGTAACTGCTAGGTCAGATTCTACGTGCGATGCTGATTATGAGGCTTCAGCTAGGCACAGTATTTTAATCCACTTTTGTATGACTGCTATTTCGGGCTGCAGTGTAACCCATACCGTAGTGCCTTATAGCAGACATTTTGACGCTTTCTCCTATTTTGGGTCCCAAATATAGACATTGCTACCCTATTGCCTTGTATGATGCGCAACGGTGAACCACCGTTTGCCCTCTATGGCTCCAAGAATATTCTTGATCCACGCTTGTCCTAATTTGTAATGATTCTTTGGCATAACTACAGTGACAAACCCAACTGACTCACCCAAGTTGTTCATGCTCGGAGCTATCCACGAACCCAAGTATGATGCACCGCAACTGTCCGCTTGTTCTGTTCATAAACCCACTAACTCTTTTAATGACAACCTTGCCGCGCACTCCATATATTGTGTGCTGACGACCATTAAAAAGAAAACAAAAAACTACAATCTGTGCCAGATTCCTTGGCTCTGTTTGGTGGGACGCCCGCCGCAACTATGGAAGACCTTTTCCTATACAGGCCGCTAATTACTGCTCCAGTCTGAATTTGTGCGGACATAGAGGGTGTACTCATCCTTCGTGTAACCTTGAGATTATTTTCAAATGCAATACAGGATAAAACACGTGAAAAAAGGGCTTCTCTAAAAACATTTCTCACTGTCTTCACTGAGACTACAGCGAAGCCCTTAGCAGTCGTTAAAATTCCGTGTCCATAGTGAACCTCGAGTACGTTTAAACAGTTTTCGAAAAACTGCGGCTTCATGTGAAGATTTTAAAAGTTGGAATAAATACCATCAAATGGAGAAGCTTTGTGTTAAAGCTTCTTTCGTCTAAACAGCGGTTTCAGAGAAATTTGAGGTGTGCACCTCAGGATCGGACCGCGCGCACAAGTGTGTTGTCAATTCAGATGAATTTGCCACCATCTCCGAGTATGCTGTTTTTCTAACGATTTTACAACTCTTTAGGATATTTTTTGGACTTTCACCAACTTGTGCCAAAACCAAGATGAAAATTTCCACAATTTGAGGTTTATTTCTCTTCCATATACTTGTTTTTAGATATGTGCTGCGGTAGTTTCTTGCTACTCATCAATACACCTCAGTTATTAGATTGTGATTCCACGCGTCTTCCCCGTTTCTACACGCCCCCCTGTGGTCTTCTGCTTCGAATACAATTTAACGGCCGCAGCGATTAACTTCTTGATAAAACACTGACATATTGGAAAGCTACCTTGTAGTGGTTAACGGCTCTAAGGAATCTCCAGTGAAAAGAACAAATTACTAACGTAAGTCAAATACAACGTCACAAGGAGAAAATATCCAATTAAATCTTGACTCACAGTTCACAACGCGAGATTCCGTAGTTTCGTATTCCGTTGAACCACCACACCAGGAAGAGATAGTTCTACCTTCTGGTATTCCAGTCCTCCAGTGGTCGCAATATTAATCCACAGATGTGAATATATTAGTCCAGGGTTGGTAGCTAAAAATGTTTTCCACGTTGAGCGGTAATAACAGTCAATGTTGGCCAACCGGCAGTCACAACAACAGTCACTCAGCAAATGTCCTAAAGTCACGTTGAACCCAAAGAGCGGGCGATTGTTCTTGTATTTCCAGTAAAACAAACTTTTGTACAATAATGTGATCACTGTTGGTAGGGAGAACGAAGATGATACTGAGCATGGAAAATAGCAGTTTACAAGTGCTACAACCTCAACACTCCGTTAGGCAAGCGATCAATGCGTCCCTTACGAACGTTGGTTGGGAACGTTCAGTATATTGTTCCCTATGTGCTTAATGCCATAATCAGGTACAAACCGCGTATGGCGTCCCGCACTTGAAGTCTAGGCGTCTTTTGGATGCGTCGCAGGCAACTGAAGCTCGGCAGATATTAGAGGCTTGTTGGTTTCAGTATCAGTATTCTTAACCCATCAGGGTCCACACTGGTACTGGACAGGTACGTCACTCAAAGCAATGATCGATCATCTTAAGATCGCTTTCACTTACGGCACATAATCAAAGGCGACGCAGAGTTTTGAATGTAGCGTACCGCCTACATTGTGCAGTTAGTTTCGCACGGTGCATGTACTGCTGACAGCAGCCTTGGGAGATCCCCTGATTTGGTTTCGATTAAACGGCGCCACAGTTGTCTTCAGACCTTTTATAAGTTGTGGAGCCCAAATTTAAACGTGATTGAAGACTTTGTGCCCAGAACAGCTCCGTAGTAACGGGCTCCGACATCGCCCAGTATCTTAATTGTTTTGCCTATTTTCGTGCATTTGGCCTCACTAGAGTCCGCACTCGGACGCCATACATCTCAACTTTTGTTGTTAACCTCGAAGGCGTTTCGTGGTTAGTTTTCAACTCTCCTAACCTTGTCGCTAACCTCAGTTATATTTGTGCCCGTTGTCGAATACGGCTTTCTCTACCGTCCGGAATGGTGAAACACTCATCTGAGGCCGATTCTAGACATGCACAACTCGCTCCACCACAAAATCGCTCGCTCAGGCTCGCCAAAATGCCTGAAGCAATACGACAACAAATGTTTCATTGCAGTTTGCGGGATAAATTTCAATTCGTGGATTCAATAAAAGACCTAGAAATGAAAGATTTGTTCTTGTGTTCGTTAGACGTTTTGTTTACTAACGTCCCCTCAACTGACACGGTTTACTACCTATGTAATTACCTAGAAGCCAACAACTTCCGGTTGCCGATTCCAGTCAACGTATTGCGAGAACTCCTCCTGCGATGCACGCTGGCTGTGCAACTACTGTTCAACGATATGCTCTGCCGTCAAATTAAGGGTGTTGCCATGGCCTCACCACTGGGTTCAATGCTAGGCGGCATTTTCATCCCTTGAAAGCTAGCATAGAGAATACGCAATACTATTGCCGATAGGTGGATGACAGCTTCGCGGTTGTGAACAATAAATCCAAGATAGAGTTGCTCTAACAACAGTTCAATAAGGCCCACACCGTCATCAGATTCACCTCGGAAGGAGAAACCGATAACTCCTTCCACTTCCCAGATGTTGACCTTGAACGACTTCACGACTGTACACTGAAAAGCTTGGTGTACCGAAACCCCACTTGGTCTGGGGAACACACTAAGTTTATCAGCCCCGTGCCACTAAAGCGGAAATGCAATCTGACTCATTGCCTAACTAACAGAGCAAAGAAAATATGCTCTGATGATGCGCTGGAACAAGAAATCTCAACTTTTACCAAAGTTCTAAGAGACATCGGGTTCCCCGACAATTGTGTTATAAGGCATTTGAACAAGGGAGAAGCCAACACCGTCATCGCCACATTTGGAAGAAAACCCGTGTACATTAGCCTCCCGTTTAAGGGAGATATACCGGCCGGCCGTATGAACAGAAGACTTTTTACCGGTCTGAACAAAGTTTTCGCGGGCCACAACACTCCGAACCTGGTTCACGAGCAATCGTCCGTGCTCCTTTAAGCTCAAACACAGAGTGCCTGTCCACGCCCAAAATATGTTAGTGTGCTCATTATCTTGCTGCTGTGCAGCGGAATACATCGAGCTCGCGACTAGGCAACTCGGCCAAAGAATGAAGGAACACATTCCACCCTGGATAGTTTCTTGACCTAACAGGACGATAACCAGCGCAGCAGTACAACATCAACAGACGTAACGCACAACGTGATGCCCAAACAAAGCTTCCGCATTGTTTACAAGGCGCCAGCTAATCAACCCAGCTCAGTACAGCAACGCACAATCGCAGTGGTTGAAGCTGTCGACATACGACATCGCGAGCCGATCCTTTGTCGGCAAAAACGCTTTGTTCGTGTGTTATACTGGCCGTGGCCAACTCACCTTCCCCCTACATACACCCTGTCCATAAATACACCCGCGCTGACATGCTCAAGTCACCCTAATGATGACTTGAGCTGAACGCGTTGTTGTTTGATAGGTAGCCAATGTCGCCTCCCACTCGATTTCCTGTTCATGTACACCACGCTCATTCAGATATGTTAAATACTGTTCTCTTAACCTTTGCAACTGTATGACTTGAAAAGACCTTGCCGAAAAAAGTGTTTGTCAACCAATCTGTGTTCAATTTGGCTTTTTGCGCCCTTGACACAGTGGTACTCATGAAGGAATTGGCATTTGAATGTGGATCACGGAAACAACTAAATATTGCACACCGATTTCCCTTGGAATCTGCTAGTGTTGTAAGCATAAAACGGCAGTCTTCACCAAATGGTTCTGAGTAGCCCATTTTGACAAGGAGCTTGCAACCCGCGTCCTAAAACCTTCAAGGTTACAACTCACCGTTGTAATTACTCTTGTCATACTAAGCATGGATAGGTCACTCAACAACATGCTTGGTTTAAGCCTTGCCATCTGCCGTATTCCGCTGTTATATCTTAGGTTTCAGTTTAACTACCCAACTGATAACTTGTCCACTTGATTTTCCACAATCCTTTGGCGCGACTCCATGTAGAACACTGCTGACCTGTTGCGGTGTAGTTTGTTTCGCGAAATTTTTCCGTTTGATGGTTATCACACTTGACGGATTGCTTGGCGCAGAAGTACAGCCTTTACGGCTTAAACGCACAAGTTCGATCAGTCGTCTCTATAATTCCCGCTGCCTTGTGCATTTGGGCAATGTTTTCTTAAATGCCAGTGTTTTTGTTTTAGTGAACTCCTAATTATCTTGCCGCTGACAATTCTGCGGCATTTAACCTGAAGCAACTTACGCGTATGTCAGTAAGATATAGCTAACTGGGTAGCACCGCTCGGTTCAAGGGAGCTTTGGTAACCTGTGACTGTCGGCACCTGGGCGGCTCCTTCCCAACCTTTATAAGACTAGTGATGTGATCAAGGTCAGTGAACCTGAACATCTTGGTGCCTACTGTGTTGGTATACATTTATTCAAAATACTGGTTAACAATTCTTATCACAGTCAGTTGAGTTGAAAAGGCATCAGCGCATTCAGACCATCTACGATGCCACCATATAGTTGTTCACTGTGAGTGAACATTCGGAATTTCTACTTCTGTTTGCTGCTAATGGTCCTGCGGCTGCTCTCAAGATTACACAATACCACCCTTGGATCCCACAGGAGATACCACTGTAAGTCTCAAGACTACACAATACCACTCTTGGATCCCACAGGAGATACCACTGTAAGCTTTCGGAAGCTCATGGTTTCTCTGTTGAGAGGCTGCTGTGTAAGGTGTAGAGAAGGTGTGAGGATGTTACTCATTGTGGATGTATATTAGGGGAATGGATTACTGATAGTACTAAGAATGATAACGCTTATCTTCAAGGCATATCACAATGGCACAGTCAGAATAAAGGCATGCCTGACGCCAGTAATACTGTACAGGCCAAATGATGTCGCGCATTCAGATGTTAAGGTTTCTTTCGGAGGGTCGTGCTAACGCATAGGGCGGAAAGTAAACTGTACAGAAAACCACTGGGTTTGTGTGGAGGCCAAACTAAGAGTGCGCCGAGATCGGTACATAGAAGGGTAGGGTTGAGTAGATCAGAATTAATTTGTCCCAGATGCAGGTCTGAGCCAGCTAGACAGTTTGTTCGTATTTGCAGACAGGGTTCTGAGAAGGCAGGAGGAGGCGGTCCAGAATATGACTAGAATAGTTGCGGATTTGCCCTCAGACTGAGTATGGCAGTACCGTACAAGCATT
Source organism: Clonorchis sinensis (assembly GCA_003604175.2). Lineage (NCBI taxonomy): Eukaryota > Metazoa > Platyhelminthes > Trematoda > Opisthorchiida > Opisthorchiidae > Clonorchis > Clonorchis sinensis. The sequence continues at coordinate 3,862,191 of CM030371.1, forward strand.
GTACTGAAATACTTCGGTTTCTGGACGATTCCGTAACGGACAGCATTGCTGAGGTAATCAGACCGAGGATGTGCAATCCTGTGGGCAGCTGGATTTTGGTTTGACCCAGGGGATCCACAAAGGTCAAACAAAATCGATGCAACATCACAAGTAACTTTGCTTCACTTGTAGGCCCGTGCGGATGTAAATCGGAGCCCAGCAGGAGCGGTTAACGACCAAACAAGGCGTTCGAATCAGCTACTGCCGAGGCTTGGAAAGATGAGCGAATGAGATGAGATCAGTCAAGCCTGGTGAGTGTGACGATACATTAGATAGCATGGGGTCCATTGATAGGAAAACTTCTGGAATGCTCTGTTCATATCCATTTTTTCACACTTTAATGTTGCGGAAACTCAGAAGATTCGTGTTTATATTAAATTTTAATTCAGCAACTCCAAAATGCAACGCCTTTGACGGTCAACCGGACCGGGTTCTCATGATTCACGCAGCGCAATATTTCAAGCGGATGATGGATGCAGACCGTTCAAACATTACCTCTGTTAATCGTATCAACAAAGGACTTCCCAGATGAGATTTCCGCCAACTACAACTCGCCAGTTCCTCCAAGGTCACTTTAGAATCACCGCCAAGCCTTTGGGCCTGAAATTTTAACTGCCACCTGGAAGCACAGACAGTCAGTTAGCGACGAGGAAAGAATAACTCAACGTGTCCAATCTGTCGGCTGAAATTCAGGGTCAAATGCACCTTGTTGTCGGTGAGCCTTCATCCACCATCAAGGTGCAAAGTCCGGGAGTGCAACCATATGCCATGGATTGACGACACTCAAAAGCAGGAAAATACGACACTAACTGCTAAACTCAGCAGCATCCACAGAAGCTGCTTGAAGCGTTACAATTTAGAAGTCAAATTTATCTGATCTGGGAATTCCGTTAAATAGATTCACTGTGGGTTCACAATTCATCTTTAACCTAACATTGTCTGATACCCCCGTTTGTGTTCCAAATATTGCATTACGAATTTTAGGATTTAAGTGGGGCAGAATGATGGAATCCGTCGGGTGTGATTGTTGCTCAGAATAAACTGCAGAATAATAGGTCTCGTGCTGGGGGACAAGCCGAACTGTCTGTTTCACGTGTGCAGTTACTGTGTATATCCAAAACGTTCTGTAAACATCAGGCTGTCTGATGCCATCTGCCGACATCTTGATATGACGCTGTTGGCTGTTATTCAAGAGCACTGGCGACTTTTGGACGTGGAGTTCGACTCAACCAAGTCGCAATGCTGCACTCGATATTGCCAAGAAGTCTTGTATGTAGCCACCCACAGCACCGAAACTTTACGGAGTACAACCTGCACCAAGGTGGGATACAGTCCAATTTTTCAGCGTATAATCGACAAAGACACAAGGAGGCCGGGGCCTGGCACGAAGAGCCGGTTTCAGAATGAGTCAAACTATGAAAAACTGTTCAACTGTAGCACCCTTTTGATGCCTAACTGCCATGCCACCCGAAGGTTGCACAAGGGCTGGGATACTGCCAGGTTGCCCAAGCCTAGACGGGGGAAGTCGAGAGGCAGAGGTCGGGTTCGAACCACAGACCTTCCGGTCAGTAAACTCGCGCTCTAACCACTTGGGCCATCTCGCCCCCGTCAAACCATGAGACCACTGAGCGGACGGAATTAGTCTGATTCCTGCGTTAACGCAGATCTAATGACCTATGCTGACCCATGTGGGCCTGTAAGGAGGGTTCCACGATAAAAGCAGTTGAATGCACAATTTGGTTGACCGGGATACAGCACCTTATAATTCCCATTTTTCGTTGCTCCCGTAGTACAATCAGCGCAAAAAATGCAGGCGAACAAATACCCTCAGAAAATTATCGACAAAAAAGACTAATTTCCGAGTGATTCGGTCCCCAAGTGTGTGTACCGAGTTACTGTAATTAGGTAGCACGTCTTCCTTGGTGCGGACTACGTCGGTCGTATCCAGCTTTCAAAAATGCCGATCAAAAAAAGCACATCTATGCCGAATATATTTTTGAGTGCCAGTGCTTAATAACTCCGCTGATGCAGTGAGTCTAAGATAACTACAGTAAATTATTTGTAGCTTTCCCAATGACTTTGGGCGCCGTTCGAAAAAAAACATGCAACGCCTTGCCTATGAGAACCAAACGTTTAGTACCTTGCGCGGTTTTGGGGACTCCAGTGCCCATTCGAAATAAATGAAAGACTGAAAGACATCTAAAAGAACAAACGTATATCCGAGTGTCACCATCTGGAGGCGCGAAAACTGGACCACAGCGGTCCTAGAGAAGAGGCACAAAATAAGCTTCCGCTTGGGGACAGATCAACCAGTCCCAAACTTATGGCCACTCGATTGGTAATTATGGACATTTTACCCCTAAAAGCGCCCCGATGTAATCGACTGTGTCTCCAGATTGCAGCAGCCCCTTGGCTTAAACAACAGTGATGCTTGGGATGAGGCAAGCTTGGCAGGGACACAGCGTCCATTATCTGTGGAATTACCGACACGTATTTCCTTAGCGGACGATTAAAGCGTCGCGGTGAACTCCATACCCAAGTCAAAAGTTCTAAGATGGATTGGGTCTAATGCGCAGAGACAAACAGCAAAGCCTACTGACAGCTCGGCCACAAGCGTTGACCTAGACATCGGCGACTGCTGCGAAAGCCTTACAAATACTGAAATTCTGAAACTTTCAGCCTCCAGCTCCACTCTGTCAAAAGTGGCCTGCCCGATTGTGGACTCAGTCATCACTCATAACTCTGATAACCAACTCCACATATCCGACGACAGTGTACCGAAAAATCCTAGGTACACTGAGCTGAGCAGGCTGGTCGCGAAGGACTCAGGATTCCGCACATACACAAGATGAAGGTAATCGCGGTCATAGAAACCACGTAAAATTTGCCCAATCAAAAAGCTGCTTGCTGGATGCAAGGTGAAGTCCTCTGTTAAAACGAGCTCGTTGTAAGTGCTTCCAAGAGGACTATTCCTAGGTGGTACATTTTAACGCACAAGCGACAGACATGGCCTCCTAGGGACACCTTTTCGATCAAACCGTGCCAGAATGCTCAATAAACCAAAGAAAGTATTTTCATCACAAATCTCTGAAAAACAACAAATCCAAGCGTAAGAAGGTTGGTACTGAATGAGCTACACGCAACGGCAATCGAAATGTTTGACCACGAGGGAAAAACTCCTTCGCACAAAGGTTAATGGCCCGTGCGAACCGAACTCTCATGGAGAAAAACCCCTGCAAACGAACAGCAGGTTTCGGATGCACCAAGGCAGGAAGCAGACAAGTACCCGGCAGAGCCCCGCCTCGAAGTCTTAGAGTCAAACTCAGCGTGGAACTATTAAATCTGCTTACCTCTGTTGTAGCACACGTCCCGGTTTTCACATTTGGACAAAGCAGAGATAGAGCTGAAGTACTTGTCCAAAAACCGCCTCAGTCCCTTTAACAAACTTCGCGAGATCCAACAGTCGGCTTACCTTGAAAAGCCGTCCGTAATAGAATTTACAGTGGCCTGACTCACAGCCGACGTCTGTGACTCAGAGATTTCAGTAGATAGCTACCCCATTTTCCGAGCAGACTCGAAACGATGGAGAACAAATGAGGTTGCCCTACACTTACAATCGTCCCTACCCATTCCGATTGTTCACTTAGACACCATTCGTGCACCTTTTTGTAGTGAACTGTATTTTGAGATTCCGCTGCCTGGGACCGATTGTCTTCTTCTCGGCACGGTCCACCCCCAACCCCAATCGAAGCTAACCAGTTCCTCACACAGACACTTGAGCAACTCCCCTCCAGTTATCTATTCACGCATTTCTTGCCAGTAGGCCATTTCAACGCTCCCAAGGCCTCCTTGATGGAGCCTTAGCTTATCGGTGACCGTTTTGTATCGGTGCTGATCAAAGTTGTTCAGTAGAGCGCTTGGACTCAGCACGTTGTTACACCCACCGGATACCAGGCAGGCCAAGTTCCATTCCTACTGGATATGGGTATCACCAACAAAAACACTTATTTGATCGAGTGTTAATTAGGACACAACTGGGACAAAGTGACTACTGTTTGCTGGACTCTCGAGTGTTAATTAGGACACAAGTGGGACAAAGTGACTACTGTTTGCTGGACTCTAACTTCATCTGCTACTGAACCAGGAACCCGAAGCCTCAAAGGTGGATTCAAATCTTCTGCCGTGTAAACTTCTAAGAAATGCGTAACTTCTTTGATCAACTTAAACTGGGACCAGCATCAGCGGGGGAGAAATGCAGAACCATTGTCCAGAAAATCCACGAGGCTGATGCGGTGTTCGTCCCAAAGAAATCGGTGCGCAGTCCAGCGGACTAAAAGCTACCAAAAGCATTCGGTATCTTCCGTGAAGGAGGATTCAGCTCTTCTCCAAAAAGATAACTGCATAAGGCACAGAAGATGAGCTGGCATTTGGTGAAGTGCGGAAACGCCGTAAATTGGAGACCCGCCAATGGAACGTACGAAAGCAGGCCACGAGACTGTACCAGGCCCAGAAAAACATAAATGTACTGTTTAAGTACATGAGACACTGCCAAATAAATAAACCAACAGCCTTCTCCTCAAAAGACAGAAACGGGGAACCCATGAGTAACGAAATAGTGATATTTGAAGCCTACAGAGACCACTACGCAGACCCCTATTCTGCTCCAGTGACCTCATCACAAACAACAACCTTGGCAAGACGCAACTGCAAATGGCTTCTAAACAACTTGGTTTTCATAACGGATGATTTTTATCAACTTTTGTGCTGGACAAACCCTTCAGCGCATAACAGCCAGACGGATTTTATCCTAGGATCCTGAATGAATATGTGCTCGCACTGTCAAAGCCTTTATACCTGGTATTTAGTCAACCAATCAACGAAGCCAACCTTCTCTCTGCTTAGAATAAAGCGCTTGCCACACCAGTCAGCCAAATTGATGATCGGTTGCAGCTGCAGGCCTATTAGCCTCATCAACATATAGGTAATTTGATGAAACGCATTCTGAAGCCATTCTGGCCATTTTAAAGCACCGCAGTACCAACAAGTTGATATTCCTAGTGCAACAGGGATTCTCCTCAAACCGCTCGTGCTTGACTAACGTGTTTGTATTTATGGACAGCTTAACCCAAGCCAAAGACGAAAGATGGCAATATTTTTGAATTTTCACAAGCGTTCACTCGAGTACCACACGTTCCGCTGTATCACAAGCCTGAGTCCAATGACATTCAGGGAGAACTTCCACGCTGGGTTGAGGAGGTCCTATCAGAACGAACATTGAGACTGAAAGTAGTCCCGACCTACTCCTCTTCGGCACCGGTCTCCATTGGAGTTCCTCAAGGTTCCGCTTTGGCACCAGTCTCCTTTCTGATATACGTCAACTATCTTCGAGATGTGCTTTTAAGCCCACGTCTACTTTATGTAGACGACTCAAAGTCCTGGATTTCTAATGCCAACGCCCTCCAGATGGATACAGACGTTGCAAGGCAGTAGTCGCTGGACTGACAACCTCTGAGTGACCAAAATTACGCCCATATATCATACGGAGGGGACTCATCGAACACCTTTGCCCCAAATGGTGAGAATGCACCAGAAGACATTACAAGGGCAGATGCCAAAAAGGATATTTATCTGGCTCCCTTCAAACATGTCCTTCTCACCGCACCAAGGAAAACCGGCTCAAAAGGCATTCATCGTTTTACGGATGATTCGATGCACCTTCCATCGCATTACTCACATACACTGCCAGATACTCTATGGGGTCTATGCCACATCGCTTCTAGAATGTTGATTATGAAACGTGTATCGCGGTGCTTGGCCCCACCCTGGAATATCATCGCCTCCCGGGAGATCTAATTCTTACCTATGCCATGCATGGACAAGGTTTGGCCAACACGTTTTTCACAGTCGACCCAACTAACACGGCGGGGATATGCTAAGAATATCTTCAAGTTCAGAGCCAAAACAATATTTCTCATTTTGGGCAGTTGGTGTGTGGAATAACCTTCCTCCGACGGTTGTTCACGCTGTCTAGTAACCAGTCGAAAGCATTTTTAGACGCTTTTTTTGGCTGAGTCCTCGCGCCGGCAATATCACTTTTTCGCGCGGAGAACTTAAAGAGCAGTGCTACACCATTTTTTTGCTTGTACCTTTCAGGTGAAAGGAAGTCACTGAACAACAAGAACAAACCCGACCTGAGAAGTTTGGGTGAATGCCTCAATCCTGTGCGTTAATCCGTGAATTCGTGAAGTGCTTGTAAGAGATTGACGCTGAAGTGATTTCGGCGAAGTCTGCAAGTTGGTGGTTTTAGCCACAGCGAAATTTATACACGACGGATGAAATCATCTGAAATTGGTGATCAAATGAAGCAAACCCGTCCACCAAAGGTTGTAAACAGTGCTTCCTAGACGAGACCAAATTTATCAGTAAAAGCCTTGACATTTTTGAAAACAGGAATAAATGAAAGCAATGAGGGAGATGAAATCAACCACCTGATACCAACCGGCAAAGCTACAAAGCAAATAAGTTTTCTCATAGATACTCACATAGATGAGCTGCATAGAAACCACAGTCAGTAAAACTTTTGCTGGTTATGGACGACTAGACAGTGGTTATTACATTCCCTGTTAGTACCGATGCAGAAGTTTTCGCGGTAGATATGCACCCGGCTCGGAAATTTTCGCACAGTGTTTGCAGATTTCTGCACCCGGCTGCAGACCCTGTGCGGAAATGAAACAAGTTTCCTCACCTAGCCCGCACCTGGATGCGGAAATGGTGCCGAAGTTTCCGCACCCGGGTGCGGAAAATCCGAACTCAGTACCGAAATTTCTGAACCCAGTCAGCACTTAGCGAAAGTCGTCCGGCGCGCGAATTCAGTCGATTGTAAGCATTTATTTCTCCCCCTAGTAAAATTCGCTAACTTCCTAAACACTATGCTCCAGTACCGTGGTAACCCAACTACCCTCACACTTTTCCTTAGCATATTACCTCACTGGATATAAATAAAAGTTCCCAAGTACAAATATTTATATTAATGAAGTAAAAGAAAATGACAGAGATCCATTTGTCCTTCTTGGTGGCCCTCTGCAGCCGGTTCCGCACTTTCTGTCGTTTTGTTTTCTGGCCAGCAATAAAGAATTCCCTTGATTTGTCGTACATTTGTGTCGGGAAACTTGTCGGTTGTTGCGTCTGTAATGAAAAAATATAGCTATGGAATTTCATCCAGCCACCTGTTCAATTAATTAAATATAAAATAACAATAAAATACGAACAAATAAGTCCATCCTGGTTGACCCGAAGGCTCCTTTTTCATTTATACCGCGCCAATCAGGTAGTACGGCGAGTCTTGGTGCCAACATCGGTGTAAGTGTGTTGTTCAAGTTCAGTTGTACATCGTCAGCTTCCTGCAGGAGTCACCTTTTCGCCTTGGCGAAGCCAATCATCGTGACCGCGACAAATACTTACCAGCTGTGCATACCGCGGACTATCTCTGAGGTTTCTTTTGTAGTTGCGAAGCTCATCCATGGAAGACAAAGATAGAAGGGGCTCTTTGTGTGCTTGATAACTTCTGACAGGTGTTAAGCATCACGTTTTACGTGCAGCAACGAGTAATTTCGCTCCAAATTCTCTATAACATAAAGTTAAGATATGATAATTTACTCACTGAGAATGAGGTTGCCCAAGTCTTGAGAAATTATGTTGACCTTCGTATTTGGGGAGTTTGTTTTAGAAAGTAAAGTACATGGTATGTAATGCAAACCTAAGAAGCGGCGTCGAGCTACGTGGTTCCGTGTCACTGACGGCTGGAATTGTTGCATATGTGAAGCTGCTGATAGAATTCATATGATCGTAAGGGACTACAACGTACGATCCGCATAACATCGGATAATCACCAGGGACAGATGGCGCATCAACAACGGGAATCATACCAATGTCCGAGGCCGTGAGATTGGTACATCTACAGATAATGAACTAACAGACTGAAAAACCAGAAGGTGCGAGGGAAACGTGCAGTCTTCTTGGGGCTGGTGGGCTAATGAGAACGTTTGCAAATAAAGTGGTATCACCGCTGGACGCATGCTCCGATTCGTCTGTAAAATGAAGAGGCAACTGTTTCTATTTTACTGCAATCATCGTAATACGATTGTTTCAAACCTACTGTTTACACTTAGATGCCCGTACGACTCCTTCGTCGTGTTGCTCAGCGGAGTAAGTATGCCAAGTGCTCCTTGCTGGGCACATAGTGCATCCGCAAACGTTTCTAGAAATATTTTAAAATGAACATGAACTTACTGGAACGTCGGAACACTTCGTATGCACACGATTTTAGTCAACACTTTTGTATGGTGCCCCTCAGCATGTTGGCATATAAAATATTAGTCATGCAAGGTGGCCAAAGGACCGAATCAGGTGGAACAAATTACAACTCACGCGCTGTTCCAACGGAGTTGTCCTCAAAAATCAATACAGCGTAAATGGCTGAAAAAGCACGTTCCAAATAAGAAATTTTGGAGAAAAAGGAAACATAAGGAATCTTTGAAGGTAAAACACAACACCAACGCAAGTATATGTATTTACTTGACGAAACATTGGGTAATACAAATCGCATTTGCCGAGTACCAGCAGCAAGCATGTGCAAAATAGGTAACTATATATACGACTGCCTCTGTGGGGAAAACTTGAACATTTACAAGATATTTTATTGACTGATGCAAACATCCGAGTGTGTTGCAAGTCAGATCACTGGAAAACCAAAACATTCACCACATTAGTGTAAAATGGGCAAAATGTTTTGAATATCGGACACGGGCGTACAGACTTCGACCACTAATGACCGTCAAAACCGGTTAGGACCACAGCCAGTCAGGCTCCATGGACCTGTAGACTCTTTCCAAGACTGTTTTCGCCCTTATCCGGTCTAATCCGAGAGTGATATGTTACGAGGGAAGTTTTCTAGTATCGTCATTTCCGGATACGGTATTCCTCCATCCAGTAAGGAAGTCTGTTATCAACCACAGAATTTTCCACATTTTAGGTTGTTTTTCACGAAGAATGGTGACACGAACTTTATGTCTTTAAACGCGATTCTTGAGTCTGAATGCTTACAAGTATATCTGTAATCACGGAGACGGGTCAAAATGGTCCGAATGGGTTGCATGTGCCTATCCTGAGGTCTTTAGTCCACTGTAATTCATGTTATCGTAGATGCCGCTGTGTTAATGTTCCGATTAGGTTAACGCCTCATGGAAACATCTACATGCGTCCTCGCCTGTTTGCAAGTGTAAAGACTTCCAGCCACATCAAGCCGAGTGTTTGACTCCGATGATATTCCAGGCCGAGCCTGTGAAGGCCTTGAAGGCTTGAAGGCCTTCAAATCAACTTGTTCCAAATGTATAATGGTGAGTATGTTCAAGGACCACAACTGTGGTCGTTTTCTACGGCGCTAATTTTGAAGACCGGAAAATCACTCGGCCATCATTGTTTCATTGTATGACCAGAGAAAGGCGCTAGATGCGGTTGACCGTGTGGACGACACAATGTTATTCTCAAGTAGGTCCCCCCTCTTAACAAATCGACCAGCTGTGCCCTTTCTTGCGAATGGTTTTCTTTTGAGAACATTATTTTGTTTGTTGTCTGTTTATTGTCTACGTACACTCTATTTCAACGTTAAAACGAGTTTACCCATGTGGTTGTAAACGGGGACACACTGAAATCATTACGAAGGCCAAACAGTGTCCTAATTGTGGATGAATTGATCTTTAAGACGAGATTATCACCAGGGTTTGTGAGAGTATTTTCAAAAGTTAGGTCTTATCAGCATAGGACAAATAAACAATATTAATCGATCACTTGTAACGTCCTTTTGGTGCCATGCCCACTGCTGTATGAAGAAATCACGAGGTCGATGCACTGCCAGGTTGACCAAGCCTAGCTGACATGCCAGGGATGGGTTCAAACCGCCAGTCTCCTGGTCAGTAAGTCCACGTTGTGAACACTGAACCATCTCCTACTTAAGCCGAGTTCAGGCACGACTTCGAGCCTCTTCTACAGATTAGCTCTTTGCGCTCTTCGCAGACGGAAAGGGGTCTAAATGTTTAGGACAATGGGCTTTCAGGAATCCTAGTTGAGAATTGTCCCTTAGTTCATTCTGTCGTAATTACTGACTAAGGTTCACCAAACCGCGGATACAAATGGAGAAGTTGGTGAGGATTTCGGTTTGTCTCAACTGTTTGGGTGAAATAGCTGACGAGGCGAGTCTAAATGCCCACATCTGTCGTTCTGCCTCTCCATTAAAAGGAGCTTACTGAAACCAGTCTTTTGAGACGTCAGCTTTTTTAGTTTCTTTTCTGCACCTTTCCCTTTGTATTTCAATTAGTTTGCAACTTCGTGAGTATATTCTGGACTTTCAGAACTTGATGAGGACACAAATTCTTGATCCCGATAAGGAAACCTCATATTGAAGTCCTCTTAGCTCATTAGGAGGAGAACTTATACAAATATGATACTGTTTAGTCAAGGTTGAGTTGCGTTACGTCGATCTGACCACAACCCAGTTTTCACTATTCAGGTCCTAAGTACTGACTAATTAGAACGGTCCCTTTTTTTCAAATCGAACTATGAGTACAGTGTTTGCCTGGCCTTTTCATGAGGGCTCTGAATAGTTTAAATGTTATCCAGTTCAACGAATCTATCGGCGACAAAGCGGATGCGAAGGTGTTCTGTGCGTTCGATTGGAGTAGGTTTTTATTTGCCAAACAGTAGGTGATTACGGGATTCGAAGAACCCTCATCCACATCACTGTCGGCTGAACATCCCCTCTGTTCCGGCGAAATCACTGTTGTGAGTCCACACCGCAGGAAGATCCACTGGACTCAAGTTTCGCTTTTATTAGAGCTGAGCACTAGTTCTTGTCCCTGACTATGCCGGTGCTTGACGGAAACTCGAGTCCAGTTCTTCCTCCCCCAATGTGGACTCACGAGGATAACTGAGTTAGAAGAGAGCGGGGACTGTTCCAACTAGACCGATGTGGCAGTGAATACTAGGGTAGATGCTAACCTAGCCACTATAGACCTGTCGATTCCGCTCCATCAGAGCGAAGGTGGAATTCTTTATTTAGGTCGATTTGAAGATCTCTCGATCATAAAAGCAGAAGATTATAGAGGAGGTATGCGTGAAGAGTTACTACATTGACATGTAATATTACAATGTGAGCTGTATCCTAGGAAACGAGAGCAATATAGCAAAGTATCCATACGCTTCAGAATTGTCAAAAAGAACCCCGAATGAATCTTCTAAGTTCAAGCGGCACATGAACTTCGCTAGCTGGCAGACTGATTATTGATGCGTTGTTCTAATAAGTTGAGTTGAGAAGGAATTTTATCCCAGTGTGAGTTTTGGGAATGACATACATCCTACACTGAACCACTGATGAGCTGAATCCGTGTTGGCTACCAGGATCGCACACAGTTATTCGCCCAGCGTTTATATTGTCAGTCCAGCGTGACGCATAACGTTCCTGCACCCTCCTTCGGATGTCAGAAGTTAAAATCAATGAACGATGTTGATGTTAACTCAGAAATCTGGCTGTAGCCCGCTGACGTTGAATCTGATTGGTTCTAAGCAGCTAATGAGACACACAAAAGAGATGAATGCAACCTATTAGGTGATACTGCTTCTGCTCATACCCAATTACTTGAATGCTTAAGGATTTACACGAATCTCATTTTTGAGTGAAATATGGTTACGGTGCAGTCTCTCAGGAATCATTACCTAACTGCCATCATCATCACCATCATCACCGTCGTCGTCGTCATCATCACCGTCAATGATTTCACTACACCGGTACTGCTATTTCGACCAGTGTCCTATGAAAAATTCAACGGCTATCTGGGTCAGTTACTCAGTATTCTGGGAACAAATGATATGCTCTCAGTTAGACTGCGTTCTCGCCAAAACCGGGCGGGAATTCATCCGAGACACAATGTTTTGGGTCACATGGAACTAGTGACTCATCCAATACAAACTTTTATCTGTAGGTTAAGTGACCAATAAGTTAAAAAAACAATAATTCCGTACGACTTGTCCCAAGGAAAAAAGGATTGAGAATAAATTGTATGATTCTTTTAGAAACGGTAAAAATGGCAATATTTCTGTCAAATAGGGGTAATCAGAATGAAAAAAAGTGTGGATGCATCTAAAGGATGACTCCTGTTCGTTTGATTATGAACTGAATTGCCAGTGATAAAAAAACACTATTCGGCTGTGGACCGCTCTTTAGGGTGACTCTTATACACGTGTAAATTGATAATCCACTCAACCGGGTTGTCAACGACAAATATCGTTTGGCCACTGTCCGGTGACATAGAGGGTACTTTAAACAGTAACCACTATAGCATTCCAATTGGAATTGATAACGTCTATTGAACGTCCGGCGGGTCTTTTCAGAACTCTTCTCGCCTTAAGTATATATAGATTTTCCGCCACTGGTGTACTCACTTAAGTGGGTTGAACATTTTTTTCGGGATTCGATATTATGTCTGGTCAGTTACTCCATAAATTTCGTCAAGCTAGGGTACTTTTAAATAGAAACACGGCAAATTACGGCTCAGTTGAGAACTTTCCGGAAACTTGTTGCTCTGTTTTCCATTTAACTACACTATGCTTTCTAGGCCACAAGACGGTCTTATGCATCGAATTTCTCTTTGAGTAGATGACTCAAAAGCCATTAGCTGATTTAGGCCGAATAATGATCCGCTGCTCGGAGGAGGGATTTATGGTGCACGTGACCTTAGCTCATTTCTTACTCTGCCAAAATCGTATCTAGTCTTTCAATGACCATAAATGGTGAAATGTGTTTGGGCACGATCTGTTTGAAGACAGTAACCTGGGTTGGACCAGTTGGTTGAAAGATATGATGGACATACTTCGTTATGTTTCAAACCTCAGTACTTGAAATGCAAGCTGATTTCATGTTGATCTCTATGTAGAGTGGGGTAGCATGTTCCAACCACGTTATTTAACACGATTTAAACAGCATTATACTGGACAATGTGATAGCAAAAACCCTCATTTCCTGGACACTTAAGTTGCATCTCAATGATGAAATCAAATCTATACTGATCATTGTTCAACCTCTTGGACAATGAAGTGCATGTCCAGCTTTTCACGCGATTTACCGCTGTGAACAAGGACAAAACAGCGATTAGGATAGCGACTGAGGTTTCCAGATTTAGTGAGTAGGATAGTGCGAACACATCAAACGAGTCAAGATGATCTACGCTTTCGAATATACGATATCGGCAGAAAAAACGTTAGCAAGGATACAACGTACGAGGGTGGAAATAGCTCGCCGCTTGCTTACAGCTGGATACAAGGTGCATTCATGTTCCAAAAAGTATTGTTTTGGAAATTTTGTGCAAGAAGAACACAAATCACTGTATACCAGCTCGGAATTAGCCATAAACACGTCAGTATGAGATGGAACGAACAGCAGAACTCCAAGCGTCACATCCGGCCACATTTTAATACGATTGGCCCAGAGGAAGTACTGAAGTGGGTCATACCGTTTTTGTTTTGTGATCACCAAGCAGTCAACAAACTCCCGTTGCTCCGACTGACTGGTCACTGATTATTTGCTATCCCGTTAACCTGTCTTCCGATAAACGTCGTCTTTGTTTTAGGCCCTGATGACATTCCTAGACAAATGCCTGCTGAAATTTCGTCTCGTTATTTAGAGAGTCCTCAGTGCTTTGAAAACCGCCAGCTAGATTCGTCAACATCGCAATCAGGCATTCAGAGATGTAATCCAATTGGCTTTGCTTTACAAGGTGCCACCATGCACTGGGCTTGCGTCATCACCGGAATGGATGGAGGGATAATGTATGGCGGTCCAATGTGGACAGAACTTTGTGCCACACATCACGATGGGTGCCTCCGCTGGCTCAGCAAAGCTGTGCGATTGTGTGGCCACAGGACCAATGTTGGCCACAACAAAAGACGTTTTCCAAACTGGGTTATCATCTAATCCCCCGGGAAAAATACCATCGTGTTTGTATGCAAGGCGTCACAGTCGAATATTCCTGGTTCTGTTAGCGTTCTGTTAGATAGAAATTTTGGAAAGTTGGACACCGGAAATAAGGTCATGTGTTTGAATGAAACAAATCGTACTCATGGCCTTATGTCCTTGACAAAGGACGCTAAGACACCTTGGTGGTCACGAGTGCTGTTTGAAAACCAATGAATTAGACATATAGGGACCAGCGTTCTTGCACATTTTTAGAGAGGAGCATTTGTGGCGACCGGTCCTCTAAAGTTCCACCCTTTCTAGTAATATCAGGTGGGATGCCGCGTCTGCTGGTTTGGCCTTCGAGACTGCCGTTTGAATGCGGTTTGTTTCAGTATTGGCTTTCGGGATTTGGCACCTTTTTGGTGTCGTAGGTATTAACCAGGCATAAATTGAGCCGATAAAGGTGAACTCATGGAACATCGGCTGCATCTTGACAGCAGGCCAGGCGCTGTATCCGACACACACACAACTGGAAGGATTAAAGAAACCTCCTTATTGTCGTCAATTCAGGTTACTTTCATCCTGGAGCTTTTCATGTTCCTCTATACCTCTTTTGCTTGTGGAATCCCCTTCATAACACTTCAAGAAGAGGCGGGATCATACCACCGTGTAACGGTTTGCGTACCTTCAGAACCCACTGAGCTAAACCGGGGAGTGCATGTGTGACACCACAAAGTATCTCATTCTATGTTGGTTAATGGGTAGAGGTCCTCCACGTGGGGTGTCGGAGCATTTGTGGCGATTTCCTCTTTCAAAGTCTTTGGGTCAGAGGCTTTTGCTGAGAAACCTCCCCACAATGTGAATGAAGTTGTGGACTATGTATTAATGTATGTTCTTATCCAGAGGTACCACTGATCATTCTGTCATTCTTACGCACTCACATAATTCACATCCGTGGTCGTTCGTCCACCTTACGAAGAGTTCTTTCACACTTGCCACAATTTTTGTGTACCGTCTGCAACTATCAGTATGAATGTTTGGAACAAACTTTTTCGAAGCGAACCATCACATGTATTTCCCCAATTTTCTGAATCCAAAAACAGAATTTAATCCATAAAACCCACTTCCTTGTAAAAAAGTTATTTACTATGTCTAATGGGGGAGCAATTTTTACTTCTGCAAGTTTATTTTAAGGTATGCTAGCACAATTGTATATACCACTGATTAAGCTTGCGAGTAGTCTCTAGGCAAGTATCAAAGTGCCTACCTTGCGTTCGATGGAAGGTCGATACGGAAATTATCGGACAGCTTTGCAGTATTTGTTCATCATTGTTTTATAAAAGTTCAAGAGAACGCTAGAAGACTTTCTATTTTTAAAACTCTGTGCGAATGAGGTATTAACTTTTGCATCTAATGGCTTGTAACCGGTTAGCCGATAAACGACTTTGCATTCGTGGACACTTTCAGTGTTAGGGTTTATCGATAATGTACTTTGAGGTACTGTAGACGTCGCTCCCCCTTACTCGCGGTGTTCCAACGCCGTTAGACGCAGCCGTGCAAAGCTGAACTGCGCCACATGGTCCTTGAAGGAGGCCATTATTGAGAGGTCTGGAAGTGTACCAACAGACATACGTGGACCGAAATTTGGTATGCGATACAGATTAGTTAATCCCACTTTCTCGCCTAAACCCCACTGTTTTGACAAAGCCCGCAAATGTTCCATTTGTACAAATAAATCTTGCAACATTTTGATTGTCATTGCGCAGAAAATTTTCTGAAGAGTTTCGTGACTCCCCTTCAAGGGGCTTGTCGGACATCAAGGCTCGGAACACCGAAGTGGTGTGCAGTTGACACGGTATTAAAAAACTCGCGACAAGTACTCATTCCGCGAAACAGCAGGAGTCGCGTTTTACTGAGAAGAGTTCACTCCAACTGCACAAGGGTGTCAACCAATGAAGGCGGTGTACGACAACACTTTCAGCTACAGCTTTCAATTCAGTACACTCAAAAACCAATTTAATGGTTTGATGAATTAATGAATAACATAAAATTAAATCCATTCATGATTAAAGAGCAGGATGCAGCGAACTTCCTGAGGAGCTGTCGCGGGGCTTTCCCTAACTTTAGAAGCAGCGTCGTGTCTACGAAAATGCTTGGATTTATCAAATATCGTCCCGAATAAAAATTGAGACACTCTTTTTGCAGAGCACCTACCAGAAGACCATTGTAAACGGGGACCCTTATTGCTACTGCACTGCGTCTTACGTTAACATCGTGCTAAGTTGCTACTGCATGTACAAATGAGTGTACAGATTAGTTCCCACGTGCTTGAAATGCGAGGACTACGCCTACCTGATGAGACCCAAGAAAGACAAAACCGGTGGGCAAAACCATCAAAGAGTTTCCATCAACCTTATACGTGTTCTTGTATCAGAAAACTTTACGTTTGTTTGAATTGCTTCACAAATTCCTCAACGATTAACCGAAATAACAAATGTTTTCGCCACGAATATTTGAAATGTTATCTGGAAGCGAATTCACAAAAAAGCAATTTTTTGAGGATTTTGATCGATTTCCACTATATTTCACTAACTGGAGGACATTTGTTCTTAGCTTGTGGAAAACTTGACGAGAGGCATGTCGAATGCATGTGCACCAGTCATTGGATTTCTTACTAAGCAATGACGAACATAACCATATTACGCAAGTTACTCACTACAACCCGTCTTTTAGGCTTAGATGTAACATACTGGAAGACAAGCCACATAGCTCGTGCATTGAGTTACGAGACCGTTGAATCTGTGTTACAAGGCCGCTGGATTATTGACTTTCTAGTTAGTAGTACCCCATCCATTGGCCTGCTAAAATTTGTGATTTAAAGCGTCGAATATTATCACTCTCATTGCGAATATGAAGTGTGACGAGCATACATGTTTTCCGCAATTCCTAACTGGCGTATAGAACAAAGTTTCGAGATAAATCAAACAGTCTGTATGAAAAAGCGTATCAGTTATTGTCTGAAACAATCAACTAACAGACTACAATCACTTAGAATCTGCAAGCAGACATCCACACTTTTGTAATATGGAATTATAAGTGTACTTCACAGTCCGTCCTGAGTGTGACCTATTCTGGCAGCGCTACTCGGACACAAGTACAGACAACTCTGCACATTCAGTTTACTGGACATAGTCGATTGTACTGACTCACTCCTGGTGTCTCATTTGTTGTTTTGATGCAACTCGGACACAAGTACAGACAACTCTGCACGTTCAGTTTACTGGACACAGTCGATTCTACTGACTCACTCCTGGTGTTTGATGTTGATGCGGTAACCCAATTCAACAACTTTCCTCTGACAGATAACACAAACTACTTATATGACCCGGTCACTGATACTGAGATTGTACTTAATAGTCCAAATCCAGTGCACTTTCAGCAAACACCTTGACTTCCGTGATACTGTTTTGTAGACAATAGGATGGAGTCGCTGGTGGTTCATTAGTCAGACCTGTTTTATTCGACACCTAGATAATCGAAAATGAACATTCTACTCACATTCCGATTAGTAGTCAATTTTAACTGCACCCACGCTATTCAAATAACATGTATGCGGTGAATGTCTGTATACAAATCCACCAACGGAAATTACCTCAAACTATTCAGCACTGCATATCCGTCTGTCCAGCTCACTGCAGAACTGACTCTGGGCCAGTGATCATACTCTAGAGGGGGGTTTCAAGAGAACAAAGAGTCCATTGGTTAATGTGTGAATTTAACCAATTTTGTCAGTTTTCCATACAGATGAAACCTAATTTGCTATACGGTGACTAAGGCCGAAATTCTGGACTGAGAAATAAAAAACTTAGCAAGATATTAAGCATCCTATGAAGTTGGTTTGAAAGGATTTGCAGCAGGTACCAGTGACGGAGAAACATTTCATCCGCAGAAAAAAGCCAGTGCAGTATAGCCACCGTTCAGAAGTGACAAGACCTCGGAATACTCTACAGATTGGTTAAAGTGGAGGTCGTTTGCTGCTACTGAGCCAAATCTTTCTTCTACAGTTCGTCAGTATTCAGTGCAAATCTCAAATTCGGGCAATGTGACTTTAACCTATCAACGGAAAACTACTCACTTGTTTAAGCATGCTACACAAGCTAATCTGTAGTACGAGAAGATGCCTGACGCTGAAGAACAGACGTCATCATCTGGAGGGGATTGAGAAGTCAGGCACCAGCACAACCCTAAACCATTCAATAGATACAGTCCACCAGATCAACCCGACTCACTAAGTTATTTTCATCTACCGGGTTCTAAGAAGTCGATCGAACATAGTTCAGTGACTGGTGTTGAACGCGCGCTATCCCACTAGTGAGTATAGTTCACTTTGCGCCAAATCGAGTGAATCAAACAACTCGACTAAACAAAAACAAACACCGTTTTTTTCATCTGAATATTATTCACTCTTTTGGCCGTCAGATTGTGAAACTTGATTTTGACGTTCTGCTTCCGTTTGTACTTGTTTATAAAGCTTAAATTGCATGAGTTGGTTGAGACTTGTAAAATACAGATTATCAGTTGGAATTTATTGAATCTGTGTTTCGCTATCATGCCAGTTGTTTATGACAAGAGACTCTACACATCATAAATACGATTCGACGGGTCTTCTCATTTATTATGAGGACAGTTTCACATCATCAAACAAAATGCTTTGTTAGTTGTACGGTTTTTGTATCATACAGTTCAGCTGAAACATTCTTCCGGAGCCTAGGTGCCTTGCTACCTGAGGGAGGCACGAGGGCTGTGCTACTGCCAGGCTATCTAACTCTAGACAGAATCGTTTGAGATGCTAGGGTTGGTTCTGAACTATGAGCCTTTCGTTCGGTAGCTTCGCGACCTAACCGGTGCACTATCTCTAGCTAATGCGATGGTATTATCCGCCAAGGAACTAAGTTTCAGTCTCACACAGTCGGTGAAAAATATAATTGAAATGCTCGTATCAATCCTCCAATCGAACCTGTGTGTCAGATCAATCACATATTATGGATGTCCTTTGTTTATTACCCATATGACAGAAGATGGAATTTAGACCTAAAACAAAGCTCAGGTCAAGTTTTGCGGGTAATCGGCTGAAGCCGTGAACACAGCTTGTAGAATGGTACTGTACTGTAGTCCTTTATCCAGTTTCTACGCACTTTAGCCTAAATTCTTTAGGGTTTACAGAAAAAAACTTTTTACCGAGGTTTTCAGGATACTGTTCAGCTTCCACGACCATATTTTCTTTGTAATGAGTGTGTCATTCAAGTCCAAACACCCTGAATAAAGTTGGTCAAACAACTTCTCTCTCTAGAGATATTCATTCTGACTACTCCGTATCCACACTGGAATCGAATCAAACTCTCATTAGGAATCATCAGTATACGTATTCTTGATCGTTTTCCTGGATGGGAGCCCGAGATGGGTCACATCAATGGTTAGGGACATTGTCAGACGTGACCCAGTCGCGCCGTCACTGGCGCTCGTGATCCAAGTTATTGCCTCCAATGCATAGCTCCCTTTACAATCTCCCCACTTAACAGTCCATTGACAGTGCTGCATTTACACACCAATTTATCAACTCCCGTCTCCTACCACCTACCTACCTACCCCATCTCCCCAAAACATCGGTGAACGAAACTGTGGCAGCTACAACCGCTGTAGGACAAGTGCATGGTTCCAACAGCTGACAATGATGATGATGATGATATCCTTGGCTGTACTGGAGTTCAAACACCGAACCCCTGAGGTGCGAGACGAGCGCTTTACCACTGCCCTACCAGCTTACTCAGGATTCTCCTAAAAGTGGTTTTGGCTTGCGCTGATGGGATAGCGTTAAGAAGCTTGCCTTTCATGACAGAGGTTAAGTGGTCGAACACAAACGTGGCCAAGGATGTTCACTGCCAAAGAGCACTCGTAAGGGTAATGTAATGTAAGAGTAATGCAATGCACCCCCCCCCCAAAGGACAGGAGTAGCGTTTAGGTAAGAGAGATGTAAATATATACAGACTGTTGTCATGACTCTGTGAAAGAACTGGTGTTCAGAATCAGAACAGATTACCATTTTATTCAAAAAACAATCTTCCAAATTTCACAGTTAGATAGTGGGATAAAACAGGTGGAGAATCTTGGAGATGGGCGTCCTCACAGGAACACCAAAGAGGTGGATGAACAACTGATTAAAAGGAGTCCAAAACAGGATTGCTGGTTGCGTATACTAATCGCGCTTCATGTGTTAGGACAACGTAGTTTCTCGATGATCTATTGAGACAAGTATCCATAATCTGATGCCGTTTAAGTCCATTTGAAATCAACCAATTTCCTCAAAATAGTCAGGAAAAATCGGCTTACATTTTTATGAGCCGTCAACCTTCATTGTCTTTTCGTCCCTCTGAGTGTCGCAAGCCACCACAAAAATCCACAAATTCATTCACAGTACCGGATGATTCCGGTTTTAGTAACTGGTTCTCAATAGACTTCATTCCGCTGTCTGCGTCCCCCTTCACCAGCTAGCACAATTCAATAAACTGTGCACTCATCACAAAGAGCTCGGTCACGTGACGATGTTGTGCTGCGACCCCGTTTGAGTGCACGATCCATTGGAGAGACAATAATGACGTCTTCGTTTTTGTGCCATTGCCCATTTAGCCATAGTGGCTTGCATACTGCAAGCAATCGATCGACGCGCAACTTCAAATGGTGCGTGCGTGTGTCCGGGCGAGAAGTCGAGTCTGACAGATTTACGCCCTCAAAATTGAGCTGCGTGTAAACTGGATTATCGTCGAGAATAGGTAGGTAAAGTTCTACCGGATGGTTTACCGGGCCTGGTTATGTTTAATTAAATCTGTGTTGCTCAAAATTTTGTCGCGACGCAGTTTACAAACAATGAAAATTTGTCAGGAGTCGATTATTCTTTTTGGCCTTAACATTAGTTTCATATAACCCTCGGTAACTAGGCCTTACATAATACTATCAGGGCACACCGGGGTTTTTCAGTATGATTCTTCATACAGAATCTACATTAGACGGCTCCATTGGTGCAGCTGGGCACAAAGAATCAGGATTTTCTTTAAAACAACGATGGGGTAATACAAAAATGTGGGTATATTTTGCCAGAACTAGCAGACGAGTTGTGTTTCACGAACCTTCAAGGTAATATGACATTTTCGGATGTTGAAAAGTCTACTCACACACGCTGTTGTCTTCATTGGGATTCACCAGACGGACTTAGTGGGATCGGGATGGTGCCACCTTGATTGGCATTCACAGGCTGGTATCCTCTAGGTCATGTCCACCAACATGGTGGACTTTCGTTAGGTGAACGTATTGGATTAAACCAGTAGAATTATCCAGTAAAACAAACGACAGTAAACAAACTTAAGTAAAACAAACGAAAATCTTATCGGTATTGACTCTTTTTACATTCTTTATCATTTTTTTTTATGTCGGGCACTCTTCACGCAAACTCAGCTCATTCTCAGTAGATCTTGAATGACAAGATTATTTGCAAGGATCACAGGTTCCGTTGACTTCTACCGCCGTCGGCGTCTAGATTTCCTCAGTGCTCACGTTTTCTAAGGCACGATCGGGTTGGCTACGTGCATTCTGGGATTGCTAATGTGTTTGACAGAATCTTGGTGTTCACTCAGAAAGGGACTTTTTAGTTAAGTTTCAAGGTTAATATAGTTCAACTCCAACTCAAATCCCCCACAATGACAGACGTCTACGTAGTCCGGGCTTTCAGATGCTATCGAAAATACCCAGGTAGATATCCTAGGGTCGTAATCCCTCAAGCTCAAGCCACAGTGCGGGCTGTTTTGTTGTATGGTTGTTTGGCCTGTTCGAGCAGCATAACTGAGACTGTCTTCAGGTGTTCGACAGTCGCTGTCTAAGAATCATAGCTCTTGTGGGTTGGTGTCGAAACGAGGCAATTAGAAAGCGAGTTTTCGGTTGTGCAACGCGTACTTTCATTGAAGTTTTCCGGTAAACCGCAAAAGCGAACTCCCAGTTTATCAGCAGAATATTTCACTGGACCACAAGTTGGGGGAGTATATCAAAGCCCACAACGCAACGCATTAAAAACGGCCTATTTGGAGGACATTGATCGATCAAACATTAATAAGAGTCGGATTTCACTGAAGCTTACAAGGCAACTTTAGGTAATGTGTCGAAATGTTGGTAGCTTTGGTGAGTTTATTGGTTGTTGATCAAATGGCTGTTGATCTGTTCACCGAACTTGGCAGTTGACTTGCAAACGTTTTGTCACCATAAGAGGAGGAATGATTGTGGTAAGCTAGCAATAAGTCCATTCCCCGTCCACCTTTATTGTTTTCTTTACAATAGGGCTTTCAACTTAATCATGGTTGCGCGGCAGCAAAGCATCAGTGTTGAACACTGATGTCATGCTGTCGATGATGATGATGATGATGATGAGGATGACAGGTATCTTCCCGCTCCAAGCCTATTGCACTCCCACTACTGCTTTTAAATAAAATTGTATAAATAAATACATAGACAAATAAACAAATAAGCCTCGATGGTCAATACTTGTTTGAAATCAGGTTTAGATAGTGTGAGAACTCGAAACCGTTGTAAGACGTAACATACTACTGGTACGATTACTGAAAACTCTTTGACAGTATATGCAGTTGAAGAGGATTACCGTAAACGAGAGATTTGACTGAATTTTGTGGTTGATCTAGTGAGGAACAAAATGGTTTTCTAGTGGAAGTATTTGACGAATCATTGTAGTATTTTATAAAAAGCGTTAGTAGAAACGTAAAAAGCCAATAGGGAAAGATCTTCTAGTATTCATAAAGTTTTGCTGGTCATTCGCCCTCGAGAGAACACTTTTCTAAACCTGATTCTGACGTTTTGATTCTCTTGCGATGTTTGAAACAACTTCAGCAGGTGATTACTGAAGAGCAAACCAGCTGCCCTGAGTAATGCGTCAGACCCTCGTTGATCGCAGGCGAATGTATACCCGCAAGGTTTGTTTTACATCACCCAAGGTTAAGCTCCTTCCTAAGGCAGCCTTTTACATTAGTACCTACAAAAGGTGACCAGAGTATTCATGTCTACTCACAGTTCCGGTAATTTTGTTCGTTTAGCAACTTTAATAGAAAACAAATTGCAATACTAACCCCATTGGTCCTTGAGTGGAAAGAACTACGTGTGCGACGGAAGTCGAAATGTGCCAGTTATTCGAAGAATAAGTGTATATAAACAGCCGCAGAAGTCTCCTAGTGAACGTCTCATATAGTTTATTTGTTGAATTCTAAAAATATTGGTAGTGTGAAGAGATTGGAGGATATTCATTGAAAATTTCGTCCTGTAAGTGAATCCAATCTATGCTGATGTAGCAGAAAGACTGCTCAGTTATTTCACCATCATTGGGGGCCATTTAACGGTGCCTATCTCGCGAACTTCTAGTAGGGAGTTCTGAACCTAGCGGCTAATAGTTTCAACGCCCAGCCGCTCATAACCGAAAGGTCACGGATTCGAAACGCTCTACTGTACGTTCATGAGGTTCACACTGTTGATGGTTTCTGCACAGTGCTTCTCGGCTTTTCTGTTCAGCACAAGCTGAATTTCTCTGAAGGACTAGATCTCCATTGGAAAATTCCAGACTGTCAGTAGGAACAGCGTTACACCTCAGAACTTGTGTACTTGACTTTGTAGTGAGAATCATCGACACTGTCTCGGCTACTGACTGGAAATGAACCATGTTGCATGTTCACACATGGATAGCTCGACTGTGTCCATTTATGGAGTCCACCGAGAGTAGAAGGTCGGAATTTAACGGCGGAGTTCGAAAAACCCAACATTTGAGAGTGAACATAGAGGAGAGACGAGTTATTTGATTTCGGGGGGAGGGGAGAGACAGGGTGGAAGATACAGGTGCAGTGAATGTTTGAGGAATACTGAAAGCAGAGTTGGATTCGAATGGAATGGACTTTCTTGATCCAAATGCGTGTAGTACATACTCCAATTTCGGGGCTCAGACGAACGACGTTCTTAGTCTTCAGCTTTCCAGTGTGATTTTGCAGTTTACTAAGAACTTACAATAAAAAATCGAAATTATTACTCAGTCCCAAACGTTGCATTCCATGGTTCCATGTAGCCACCCGTGAAGGTCATTACACAGAAATAAGTAGTCACCAATAGTCTTGAATCTACACGGAGTCAGTCGAAAATAAAATGAAGTGAGTAACACAGTTTGAATGCCACGGAAACGCAAGACCACATGATACGTTGAAGACGACAGAGTTGATGGGCAAACATGAAATTCATGAGATTACCCCAGGCACATGATTGCAGTCAGACCTGAACGGGTACCCCTGGTGCCTAAAAACTGAAGTACTGATCAGCTGAACAGTGCCAGAGAACAGCTCTTTTACCGTCACGTTAAGCAGCACAAATATTCATCCGAAGTTTCGTGGTCTAACGGTCAAGACGCAACGGTTATGGCAGTGGTTTTGTCCAGAAGTTTCACAGTTAGGAACAAACAGTGTTCTTTCTGCGTCGAGAAAGTTTTCCAGACTTTCTGCTGTCTCGTTTTCTGCATGTTTCTGAAAGGAAATATGTTCACAGATAAACAACTCAAGTTAAACATTTCGTAAACAGAGGACGGGAAGATAGGTTGGAGTCCAATTTGGTAAATTATCACGAAGAAATCTAGTCATAAGTTTGCTGAGAATTCTTCGATACCCCACTATTGGTTTTGTCTTTCTTGGGGTTCGTCAGATCGATACAACCCTCCAAGGAGTTCCCACCAGTCTTACGTTCTGGTTGAACTCAAGTAGCACAGAATTCAACAGAAATCCTCGTTTGCACACCATTTTGGTTTTCACCGAAGATACATCTGAATCTCAGCTGGCTCACCGGTTTATGATATTTTTCAAACGAGTGTGTGTTGCACTAAGAACGTTTCAGTTGATACGGTATAGGAGCCATCTCAGTATATTCGACTGAAGAATACCATAAATCGAAGATTTAGCTGGGACCTAGGTAAATTTATCGTGAAAACTAAATCCGTATGCAAATGAGTGTAGTTGTCTGCTTCAGTAAACCTGTACAATTTTGGACAGACGATTCTGCTCCCCCAAGATTCTTCGCTTCGTATAAACGTTCATTCAGAGCACACCTGAAGTCGCGAATTGTGCTGAATGCACTTGTTGGTTAACCACTTGACAAGTTTCTCTTCAACAACGCTTTGAAATTTTAAGATAGTTGTAATCCCTTCAGGTACGCTAAGGTAGACCCCATGACATTCAGTATTCAAAACTTTGTACTTTAAGACTGAGAATGTTATATGCCTTCCACAGTTTCATTTAATTGTATTCTTCCGCAGTGCTTCTCCTGTTTGTTCCTCCTCCTCCCAAGACCCCTGAAGAAGAAGCATTACTTCATTGTCAGCAAGCCTCTACTCACTGTGAATTCTCAGGTAATATCTAGGTTGGCCTTATATTGAACAAGCACTATGACACCTGTATCAACCACACTCAACAACGTCTATTAGAAAAAGTTTGAGCTCTCTAAGAGTTAAGGATTAAATCTATCTCTTAGGAAAAATATTGCCTTACAAACCTGTACTTTGTGGTGATTTACTCATTGTCTCTTACCCTTCGTATATGGTTTCTGGGCGGCAAACTGAACTGAGCCGAGCACAAGCCTCTTGTGGGGTCGGCGCAATCCATCTTGCATAGGTTTGGTGCCTTCAGGAGTTTCAACTTTTTCAACCATGAGAACAACTAGCAAAATGTATACCTCAAATTTCGATGGCTGCGCAGTGGAACACTCAAACCAGTTGACTGATCTCGTGACCGCCGTGACAGACAAAAGGCCTCGTCAATCAATCAAGCTTGATCATATTAAGGCAACTGCGATGAAAAGCATCCACTTTTGAAACAGAGAGAGTTGAATTTATCTCAAAGAATTTGAAGGATGCGATTGTAAATGCTCAAAATTCCAAAAAATCGGAAGATAATTAT
The DNA here is from genome assembly GCA_003604175.2 of Clonorchis sinensis. NCBI lineage: Eukaryota > Metazoa > Platyhelminthes > Trematoda > Opisthorchiida > Opisthorchiidae > Clonorchis > Clonorchis sinensis. The sequence continues at coordinate 3,888,261 of CM030371.1, forward strand.
ATAGCATCGACACGGCTATAACCAATATATTGGGGCCAGATAAGAACGATTCCAGGTTAGCTGGTTTTTGGGAGAATCCTCACTAACTGTGGTCAGAAGGTGATGCGTTAGGCAGACAAGATAACCTGGTGAGGTCAAATCGGTTCCTTGTAGCACGGGTGTTAGATTCTGGATTATTCCGTCAGCTAATGTGGAGTAGTTCACGAGAACTACTGCATCCGTTGAGGTAAACATTCTACCGTCTTCAAGATACATTACATTCTCTCTGTAAGGTGAGCTTCATGAAAAAGGACTATTCAGTTAGTTTTTAACGACCTGCTCCAGTGGTCGATGTCCTTGGACTGGAGAGAAGCAGACGAAACGGTACTTTTGATCACTTTCGTGAAATCGCCTCTGGAGAGATATTGAATAAAAATTGCTTTCTAATAAGATATTAGCGTGAATAAATCTATTCACAGGGTTGCTGAAAACTCGTTTGTAGTATGATACGATATCTGGAATGTCCCACCAAAAGAAACTTAACGCCGTATTTTTGTAGCACATTCATGTAAAATATACCATAATCAAGAGCTTCACCTGGACTTTAGCTGTCTGCGTTCAAAATCAAATAAGTGCGATTTTCATAGATATCGGCACTTTTGTTCAGTCGCTTAATGTGGGCCCTTCAGGCAAAAACATGTACAGTGATGGTTCTCTCTAGAAAGACCCCACGAACAGGTGTTCTTCTGCGATCTATCCCGAAACACCACTCCGGTGAAGCCATACTCTAGGACGCAGACCACTTGTGGGGAACAATTTTATCTATAAGTCATATCTTTGTGTTCTATTTTTTTCGGGAAGAGATGGCCTCTCTCCTAGCAAGAGATTATTTGAAGGAACGCCGTGTATTTAAGTTATCCCAATGACGGTTGTCACCTTGCCCGCTTGTTTATGATGTGGAATAGGTAAACTTTGAACGTTGCTCCATATCTCAGGTTTCTTGAATAATTCCACCATTCATGAGATCTGACGGTAAAAATCCATCCCAGGTTATGAAAGGCCCTGGTAATCGTGTTTGAACAGGTATTCGGTGGGGGGCTAAAGCAAGACTCGCACGACACGATAGGTTGTCGTTTTCAATCTTGGTCGGATGGGCAGCTTAGCTCCCTGCGTTTACCAGCTTCAGGAAGGACATCAAGAATTATTCGGGAAACCAGTGTAATATGATTCTGTGGGTTGTGCAGTGGACTTCACGGCTCAAAACTTGACCGCAGCCTAAAACTGAAGCCATTCAAAGCTGGGTGTTTGTTCGGTTTCATTATATCGTAGTAGTAGAAAACCCCTTTTTAAAAAAAGAGATATCGAAGATACACAGCATTCCGACCAAGTACAAGCCTACGCAACTAGCTGCAGATTAGCACGCGCTCTCACTGTGAAGTTCAATTCGTTTGTTCCACAGCCTCTCCAAAATGTTTAATCGCCCAAAATTTTTCAACCCTCCTTGTGTGTTTCACCTAAAATAAAGGTATTTAGGAATGTTTAGAGATCAATAACTTCTAGAACAGATGTATGACGAATAAATATTTACGTTCACATCACTCTCGTCTGATTGGTCCCTTCATTGTCATGGCATAATCATTCTGATTGGTCTAACCCAAACACCGGAAACACTGGCCTCGAGTTTCGCCCTCCATCAGAGCTCATCAGGATTGCATGCATCTATCTGAGTCTAGTTTTTCCTTTCTTCGGTGGAGACTCATCTGAATAATTGTCAGTCCAGTTCGAACGAGAGTGGTGTAACTGCAGATTTTACAAACCCTTCAACCATCAAGAGTTCAGTGCGTTTTGAAATTTTAGTTTGAACTACGTTATGACGTAGAGTTTACGATGGATTTCTAGAAAGAACAAGCGTCAACAAACATAGTTTTTTGACCGAGTGGACGAAAAAGACAAGATGAACACACTAGGGAAATTACAAAGTGGCAGTGTCATGTGGTGCGAGTGTCACTCACTTGTCCTTACTATGAGTTTAATTGAGAGTGACTCGTACCGAACTGTCCTCAGTTGCAGTTCATGCGATTCAGTGAGTGCTTTTCAATAATCAATGATTAAAAACCAACATTCTTGGTCAGCCAAATGAGTGGCTTTCATGATACAACACTACTCATGAGCTTACTAAAAACTTTTCGGTATCCCACGGTCCGTTTTGTCCTTCCACTCCGGACTTATTAGGCAGGCACACTCCCCAGGTTCGCTTTTGCCAACTTCATGTTCTACTCGAACTTAAAGTGTGGGAAATTCGTGAAATGCACTCATTTGAACACAAATTTCGTTTTAACGGGAGACTCATCTGCAACACAGCTGAGTCTCTCGTTAATGACGTTCTCAACCAACTGAATGTGCTTCACAAGGCTGCCTCATGTTCCAATTAGTACGATATTCGAGATAGTACGATACGTTGTATGGACGCAATACACTACTCATAAGGTAGCATAAGAGTGTGATGCCATATCCCGACTATCACACCAAATGAAACATGAGACGGACGGTCTTTGCAGTGTATTCAGTTGATAACTAGGGATTCAGTTTGATCTGCAGTAAAAACCGAATTGGCTCTCAGATGAAGCACTTTACGGATGGATTTTCATGTTGCACTAGTTGACTGGATGCTCAACACCTTGCACTATATGGACTTTTTCCTTTTTACTTAGTTGAGTTTATTCTTGCGACCCTCAGTGTTGATAGGTTCACTCAGAACACTCTATGATCTTGTCTAATAGAGCCCAGTGAATGTCAACGTTGTTGATCGAAGATCCGACGCGAAAAATAAATCAAAGCCGGCGTGGCCGGTATTTTCTACCTTTTGAATTTGTAAGAACTTCGATATAATACCAGAGCTGGAAAAGTTTGAAAGCAATTGTTTAACTTTGCTTCTCTGTGGTAGCGCGACGGTGATATCGAATGTCTGGACGAATCGACTTCCGGTTTTGCCGAGACTTTGACAATACCATTTCGATCATAACCGGTCATATCTGGTCATTTTCGAGATATCTGAAGATTACCATTCCAAGGGTTAGCAATTAACGTGCGTGAAAATAGTTCTAAGTTGTTTGCTTTGTGAGGTAACAACTTCTTCAGAATCCTCACAGTAATGTTGAATGGGAAGTCCCCAGTGGACCGAATAGTTCCTGGGCTGGATAACAATGAGGGGCATTCATTGGTTTCATTTTGAACTGATAACTCCTGCAAATTACCAGTTTGATATTAGTTTAAAAAATTTAGTGCATTTCTAAAGCAATTTATCTTCCTTCTCTTTTCAGCAGCCTAGGTGTTTCAACATGTGTAGCTGCACGTGCCGGATTGTGTTGTTCAGTGTGAACATCGCTGTTGGGGTGAGTTTAAACAGTTGCTCAATTGCTCGTAAGATTAACGGCCCAGCACTGATCTCAGTCCGTGTGTGACTCATCGCATGGGTTTAGTTATTGTCTTCCAATGAGTATCCATTCTCGTTTGATAATTACAAGCTGCTTGGCGTTCTTGGTGTTTGATACCGAATTGAAATATGATGTGAGTAGTCTTCAAAGTTGTGACCACTGACGACTCAGAACGGCTGCTAGTGTTGGATGGCATTGAAGAATGAGGAGATTGATGGAGTCTTAATGAAGATCTCTGTCGGACGATTCCCCAGTGAAACAGCTATTCACTGCGACTAGTCATCTCTTAGCTGTAGCATCCTTCCGGTGCCTAGCTGCCATGCCACCCGAAGAAAGCACGAGGGCTGGGATACTGCCACGTTGTCCAAGCATAGACAAGGAAGTCGAGAGCCAGAGGTCGGGTACGAACCACGAACCTTCCGGTCAGTAAATTCGCGCTCTAGCCAAATGGGCCATCTTGCGGCTAGTCAGCGTAAATTAGATTGATTAACGGGACCTAAGATCCATTAGAATATCCAGATTTGCTCACACTACCGTTAATTTATGAGTAGCTCAGAGAAAGAATAAAGTTCACCAGGCGATCGAAACTGTTGAGTATTTATCACCCGAGTAGCCAGTCAAAACATGTGGCTAGGTAATACGGATCCCGTAATTGAAGAATGAGTAGCACGGGTACGACGGCGCACGCAAAGCACTTAAACGCAAAATAATGAAAAGTCTAAGGAAAGCCCGAGAGCTCTGGTGGAAATCAAAAGCTCGAGAGATGGAGCAGGCTTTTGCTACGGGAAACAGCCGGGCCCTATACCAACTGATACGATTGACTGGCGCTAGAAGAGCAACGGTCAGGAGACGATAAGTAAAAAAAGGCGCCAAATTAATTCCCTCGCAAAAACATCGACCGCAAATGTGGGCCGAGCACTTCGAAGAACAGTTCAGCTGGCCTCCTGCAACACAGCCTGTGGAGATAATGCATACGGTGAATGGAATATTAACCTTCATTCAACTGATTTCAAACATATATACATCTAATCCGATTGACAAGTACCTCTCCTTTGTAGCTTCAAATTGTTCTCTGTCTGCTCCTCGCCTCAGCAAGTTTATGTCAGCCTAACCGGTCGAGACGAAGACAACAGCCACAAGGGACACAGGCTGGTGAGTTTCTTTTCGACTGCTTCAGAAACCTTAAGGTGGGTGTTGGCTCACTGTGTCGCATCATCGCATGCAGCCGACTGAAGTTTACTCATCTCAAGCAGGAAACTTCCGTTCGTCTTAGAAACAGTTTTACTAGTACCGGCATCTTTTTACCACATTGGGTTTCGACTAACGAGCCGAATTGTCTGAGCAATGCGGAAGATGACGTGTCGCGCACAGTTAGAATGGACAGAAAGCCTCCTCCGGAAATCAGAGTAGATTCACGGAATAAGTGACACATAAAACGGAAATTCGCCAGTACTATTGAACCCATTAATTCTCATCTGCAGATTTATAATTGAGACAGGAGGTCAAAAAATGACCAGTAGAAAATCAGTACCCGCCTCGGTTTTAGGTGCGATTTGTTCGTCAGCAGCACAAAGTTGTCTGTTGATCAGGTAATGTACAACAAAACACAAGTAGGTCTGAGGTTCCTCCTTATATATGATGTCACAAGCCATGATAACGATGAGAAACATGGTAGCTTAGCCTGTGAATTTGATGGTCAAACTGGTATTTTCTTGTAACCGTCCCCACATGAATCGTTAGTGCGTGGTGTGGAGCAGTCCATGGTTTAGCTATGCCAGAGCAACGCACATTTATGATTTCAACTGGACTGATGGGAAGACGTTTGCAACCAATATGTCAACTTTAATGCAAAACTACACTATCATCATCATCATACCTAGCCTCCTACTTGCGGGTGAACCGATTGATGCAGTGGGCAAATTTGTTTACCTGGGCAGCTGTATCAGTCGGTGGTCTCGCGAAAGATGATATGTCCATTCGAATTGGAAAGGCCAGAACCGCTTTTGTGAACCTGCGTCACCTGTGGCGTAGCGTAGGCGTGTATCAGCTTATTCGTCAAGGACGAGTTTACAATGCTGCTCCGTATTACTATACGGATCAGAAACCTGGCCGCTGCGTACCGAGGACGTCAAAATACTTTTAGCGTTTGACCATCGATGTCTTCGGAGCATTGCCCGAAATTGGCGGGAACACCGGATAAGCAATACTGAAGTACGTCAAATTGTATTCGGGAGAAATAGCTCACCCTCGATAGATGAACTGATCACATTGCATAGGCTGCGCTGGCTTGGCCACGTGCTGCGCATGCCAGTCGACCGACTTCCTCGAAGGGTTCTTTTCGCACAGCCACGTGAAGGGTGGAAACGAGCCAGAGGTCAAACAATGACTTGGCAGCGAAGTATAAAAGCCATTACCAGCAAACTCAGCTGCACTGTCATTGCGTCTTTCTGGATGGGGACCCCGAGACGGGCAACATCAATGGTTAGAGACATTGTCAGACATGTCCCAGTCGCGCCCTCAATGGCGCTCGTGCATCTAAGCTATTGCCTTCAATGCATAGCTCCCTTCACAACCCTCCCACTTAACAGTCCATTGACAGTGGTGTATTTACGCACCAATTTATCATCTTCCGCCTCCAATGCGCAGTTACCTATTTCACCTCCCCAAATCATCGGCGGACGAAGCTGTGGCAGCTACAACCACTGTATGGCAAGTACGCAGTTCTTACAGCTGACGATGATGATGAAATAAATCTACTTGGGTGTCGTGATGAAATGGTGGCAAGAACATCTGCCGAAAACTTTTGAGTGCAGCTGGTGATCTTCCCCTTCTAGGATGAGGTTCACGTTATCCCTCTTACACTCGGCTGGGGACACTGAAAGATAATGAGGTGTGGGCATCTGCAATGTTTGTGGTAGACTAGACCCATGTCCCGCCCCACGTCGCAATTTTGGCTTTTTCTGCACTGTAATACCTAATTCAAATAAACTGACATGGTTGTTCAGCATTGAAATACTAGTGTTTTTATCTGTTGTATCCGTCAGCGTTGCGGATCTTTAGACGGAGCACAAACTTCTGCAGAAAGTTATACCTAGAACGATTCATACTCAAAACTATGAAGGCTATAAAACAGACAGCCGAGCAAAATGTGGCCGTGGAAAGACGGGTCTACAGCAAGGAGGTTCTATTGCTCAGATGGCCGAAGTCGTTAAAGTGCGAATTTACCGACCGGAAGGTCCGTGGTTCCTGACCTCTGCTTCTCGAATTCCCCTGTCTAGGCTTGGGCAACCTGGCAGTATCCCAGCCCTCGTGCTTTCTTCGGGTGGCATGGCAGCTAGGCACCGAAAGGGTGTTACATCTGAACGTTTTTTTCATTGCTGATTCACTTTTCAAAAGGCCAAAATTAGTACCGCAATAACCTATTTGTCCACTAAATCGTGCCCGAGGTTGAGCTCCAGTCCAGTCTACTGGTTGCACCCGCAAGGTAGGCTTCATTTCACTAGCACCATCTTTGATGTGCACTCCACCTTGGAGTTGAGTGATGATCAGCTGAGTGAACCGAGTCACATCTATTACGAAACGCCGCGCAACAAAAGTGCGTCTTCTAACAGGTGTACTGGCGACTTTGGGAAATAGATTTGGTATCCATATTTTTATCTATGATGGAGGTTGTACGAATCCGGTTGAATAACCCGGACTGCCCTGTCTGAATGAAACGTGTACGGCCTTTGAACTCACGTTGACCTGCGGACTATTCCCATTGCACGGCTTAGCCAGACCGTGTCGCAGTCCGTTCAATTCACTGCCCACTGACCCACGCACTGCCCTTTTTCCAGTTTTAGACATTCGTCCATAGATTTCCCAAAGCACGCACATCTATGTGGAACAGAGCTGTTTTCATCTCGATCGATTTTTACAATCGATTTGACGTCATATCACAATTTCCTTGGAAATTACCTGATCTGTAAACTTCAATCATTTGTTTCTACAGGTAGTCGGATTTCTGATTATGCTATTTGGGGCCTTACTGACGTGGGGAAGGGCGGTCATGGAAGAACAAATTCGTGGATTTCTAAAGCAAGCGATTGTCACGCTGTACGGGCATAAAACAGCGATTGAAGCGACGGAGTTGGCACAGCACGCACTTCGAATTACTGGTGGGTTAACTGTTTTATGTCCTATCCGCTCTCTTAAACCTATCAGAAATGGAACCACTCTGGACTGACAAATGAGGCAACCTTCGGGTCAGCATATGCAGTGGCTTGTAAGATTATATATATATATATATATATATATAAGGTTTTATTCCTTAGGACCAAATTACTTTACGAATGAGTGCATTTCGCGAACATAAAGTACTTTTTTATGTTTTCGGAACTTGTCACTTAAAAAACATTTCGCCGTTTTGTCTACCAACCCAGCGAAACATTAAGCCTTCTTTGAGCAGCACATACAGTTATAAACGAGTAGCTCTGTCGAGCTCATGTTGAATATTACATTATTGTTATGTCAGTCAACAAACGAGTTTTGAGTACACCATATTTTCGAAGTGGCTCACTTACCCTTTTTGTCCAACCAACTGTGAGTGTTTATGTAGTGCGCGATAACTCATTTGCTTGCTTAGTTTCAACTTGTCTCCCAACATACCACACTCTTCCTAATTTAGCTCCGTTCGGTATGATCATCTTCTCGTTTGGCACCATCATCTTCCTCTTGTGCGTATTTGGATGCATCGGCGCGTGCTGCAACAGTGCTCTGTGTCTGAAAATTGTGAGTCCATGACTTTACGGAATTTTAACAGAATTTTTCCCTGGCCTGTTGTTGTTCATCTGTCTAAGGCAGACAACATAGCAACGTTATAAAAAAAAGTCTGTTACGATTGGGATTCCAAAATGACCAGTCGCATTTCTTAGGTTCAAACTTTGGAAATGTTTCATTAAATCTAAATAATATATGTTTACCTTGGACATTTTTTAAAATTAGTCATACTTGCGTGGCAATGCACTTTGTGACGTTGTGCTGGACTTCACCGCTGCGCACTCCAATCCACAGATCCGATCGACTGATATTAAGAGTATCGCTATACTTCAAGAAGGCATATTGCAACATATAGAATGTCGTACCAACTGACACATGAGGCAGTCTCTGTCGAGCCCAGTTGTTTGAAGAAGACCATCTTGAACGAGGAAATTAGCTGCATTTTCTTTGAGCGTATTTCATCAGTTTTATACAATCTGGTGTCCACATAGAACATACGGGAATTCAAGGACTGTCTTCAACTCATGAGCACCGAGAAGGGCAAATTTTGTTGTGGGCTTTAGAAAGCTTCTAGATAATCACGTGAGTAAGGGAAAGTATTTCTGATCGATAGTACTAACTCCGACAATTTTACTCGAGTATTAAATGTTACGATATTAAATAGAATTCCAAAAAACAGTTTCCTACTGGGATGAACTGCATCGTTTGTGATGTTTGAGCCCAGAGTTGTGCGAAATACTAAACACATCAGCTCACTATGAACAGTGATTGGCGGACAGAAAGACAGCTATGGAGAGTGAAATAGAGTGTCCAAACATCGAAATTCGTAGTTCCGTTTGTAGTTGCTAATGTCAGGATTGCGTCTATCCGAATAACACATAAACAAATGGATAGGCCAGACACTGTTGTACAATCCAACGCCATCGTTTGCAGTGCATGACGCGGTCATCAAATACCGATTAATTGCGGTTAACCACTTTGCGCAAAAGTCACTCACAGTGTTGACCGAAGGATACACGTTCACATAAACCATGAAAATCACAACGCGACTGCCGGACACGTTCAAACGCAGGATGGTGACCTGTAGAGAATAGCTGATGGGACCTCAAGGAAATCCAGGTTTGATGAACGAATGCACGTACCGGGACGGGACACAGTGAGCTAATAGCCATGCAGGACAATCTACGACGGAGCGTTTGAACATCTTGTGACCTTAATGAGCAACCAAAAATGGATCGGCACTCTTGGGCTCCGAAGTCAAGTAGCGTTTATGATAGGTGCTTGAGGGTTTGTAAATCTGAACTCACCTCATTCGCTTTTGAACAGTTCCCTTCTGTCTTGGCGCGTTTATTCTGGTACGTCTATAAAAGGTTGTAGGAGCACTGTGTTTGAGTTTCGCTCCTATTAGACCTAGTTCAAGGTGAATTCCATCGGTCGACATTCGTGGGTCAGTATACTTTGGGATTCGGAGCTCGGTGTGAGTGCCGACAGATAAACCTCGACTGTCTTGTTGAGTGTAGGGTCTTCTCGGGAAGTCTTAAACGGAATTGCGCGGCCAAAACTAGCACTCGTTTCGACATAGGCTGAAATTCTGCAATACCGAAGGGTCCCTTTCTTTTATGCGCCATTTGTACCGGGAATCAGTATGTCCCGTAGTGGTGTGTGTTGCAGAAATCTGACTACTAGATTAGATAAGAAGTAGTTGATGTTCACGGTAAAAACGACGTCCTCTAGTTCCGAGAAATGATGATGAGACTGTTTTTAGGTAAATTACGTATCACATGGATTTGACGGTCGTCAGATGTGGTGGGCGAGCTTGCGTCCTTTTGCATTTGATTTAGTGTTTTAAAGAAGATCATTTCAATTGTGGTAGGCTGGAATTTTACCCTGACAGTCTCGAGAAGGCAATAAATCTCTCCTCCGCAGGTTTGGTGATTTTATCCAACTAGGGATGCTGGCTGATGGCACCTCATATGTTCGAATTACTTGCCGAAATATAACCCAGCAGGCCTAAATACGTAAGCACTTGTTAATAGCATTGCTCACCAGTATAAATACAGTGACTATTTAGCACTCAGTAGTCATTTGATGGCATGGTGCATTAAAGATGGACTGGTGCCGTACTTGTGTTTGGGCAGTGAACTATTATCCAGTGGGTGATATGAGGTTTCTTCAGTGTGTTCGTTGGCTTTTGATCAGGCGACAGTTGCTTTCTGGTCACCATGCTTGGCAATTGGCGCGCAGATGTTTTGTCACCAAATGAGAAGACATCCTTGACATATACTGAAAAGTATTCCTCAAATGTTGACCGAATATCTGCAAACCAGGTACCAAGCCCGGCATTCAGATCAACTCCGACCCCAACAACAGTCGGTGTAACCCATGGAACCATTTGTTATGAGATGAGTTTCTCTTGAATATGCCGAATTAAACTTATGTCCGTGTGCTGAACAACCCATGTGCAACAATCGGTTCACGAACCAGTGTGATATCTGTTCATTTACTGACCTTGTGACCTTCTGTTGACTTTCAGTATCTTGGATTTCTGATCTTCTTCACCGTTCTCGAGATTGTTGCACTGGCTTTCTACTACAGTCGACGGAGTACAGTAAGTCTTTAATATCCCGTTGTTCATGGGCTCAAGTTCCACGACCTTATTATTGAATGTTTACACCCACACGAGTATGTATCATATACACATACAATACATACATACATACATACATACATACATACATACATACATACATACATACATACATACATACATACATACATACATACATACATACATACATACATACATACATACATACATACATACATACATACATACATACATACATACATACATACATACATACATACATACATACATACATACATACATACATACATACATACATACATACATACATACATACATACATACATACATACATACATACATACATACATACATACATACATACATACATACATACATACATACATACATACATAGATACACACATACATACGTACATACTTATATGAGTGGAGCCTTTGTGACACGGTGATTCCCATTTGATATCAAATGAATATGGCCAGTGCGCAAACCTACAGGTGCCTTTTAAAGGTGAGTAATCGGAATCAGCTTGACAGCGAAATGGATATTGTCGGTTATCTTTATTATATATCAAAAGTACGATACTTCGGGAGTTACCTGACCTTTATCTGAGGTCCTCAAATAATACCACCTTTTACTTTGCGCAAAAATTTGTGCCATCTCTGTCGCGATTCTGGGCGTTATAGAAGGTGCGATAGATCCGAGCTCATTCAAGAGGAGGAAGCATCCTGATACTACCTAGATCTGGTGGTCCGAATTGAGACGTGGTCATATTGAATTTGTTGACTTGCGAACTTGACAGGGAAGATCTTCATTCAATTATAATACCATTTTGGCGCTCAGCTGCCATGCCAGGCGAGGGAAGTACCGGGACCGAGATACTGCCGGTCCGCACAATCCTAGACAGAATCAATCGGCATGGTGGCGCTGAGTTGAAACACATGGAATTAGAGGCAGGTAAGATTACAATGATATCTCTTGCTAAATTATCTTTGGAATCTATCAGGAGGTAATTAAGAAAGGCAGGGCTTATATCCCGCAAAATGACTCACGATTATGCGGGTATTTCTACTTATCAACTCCTCATAGTCAAACTCGATTTCTGGCGGGTTATGTTGAGATGAAATCACGAATCTCCCTTTTTGTGGGACAAGGAACTGTGCTGAATAACTTGCAACGCATGAATGCGAAACATTTCCCGAAACGGCTCAATCCAAAGCTAGCTTCAAGGAACTTAGAAGCTCTGATCCGCACTTGAGGACAAAACGTATGTCTTGTGAATTAAGAAAACACTTGATGATTACACCAACATTGGGTGGTAAGCCATTTGAGATCGGCGGGTGACATCAGACTAGGATTGGCTGACCGTGTACACTGAGACAGGACAATTGCCCATTGGAAAAAAACCCTGCAGACTCAATCACAGAAGTTGATAGATGGGTCATCTCACAGGAACTACACTCAATATACGTGCGTGCTACTTTCTTGATAACTGTAGACTTCCGAAGGTTGGTTGGACATTGTAAGCAAGTACTTCTTGTTGACAATAATGAAACTAAATGTCGGTATACCGTTATGTGCACTTGCTGTCATGAATTTTGAGCCAGGCTACCCACTGGACTTTCTGGTGAGCATTTCTGTAGATTGTTTGACCTTCTGGCTCCATGTTCAATCCACATTATCACCATATCTATGGCTATTCCAATGTGTTTGTGATTGAATTCTATTCACCATTATAATTAATGTTAGTAGCCTTGAAAATATTGATATGTTTGTGTTGTAGCCGCTGGAGATGTACACGACTGAGCTTTATTTTGGTTTCCTTCACAAACACTCCCCGTATGCCCCATTTCTTTGCTGTATCGATTAAAAGCTTGATTCAACTAAATGTACATGGTTGTACGACAGTGAAACATCATTGTTCTCATCTGGTGTCGTTGTCAATGACGATGATATCAGTAGTTTTTCTCTAACTACGTTGCACTTTGATCAAGGACCTTTCTGTTCAACGTTTGCTTCAGGTTTTCAACATAGTACGAAGAATCTTGAAGCAGTCGCTCCTGCGGTACCGTTCCAAGGAATCCAGAGACCCCCACAGCATGCTGTTCAACGTTATGATGCCACCGGTAAGCTCGTAGCTAAATAGAACGCTTTTGTTGCATATTCCCCACCGAAGGAGACACGAGGACTGCGGTTTCGCCAAGTTATCCAAACACAGACAGGAGCAGTCGAAATTCCGATGTTGGGTTTGAACCGCGGACCTTCCAGTCATGCGCTTTAACCACTGAGCTATCTCGTACCAGCAAATGCTGACTGTGAATTTAGTTTTTGGACAAAACATGAGAGTCTGTCAGTTGTTTTCTACCGCCGTACATGTTGAAAGAGCATTAGCCAAGCCTGGCTTTGTGCCTTGAGAGCAGCGACACGGTCTACTGACACCCGTCTTCACCGTAGAAATAACCAAACTAATAGGTAGGTTAGATCCATGTTCTAAGTAAGGATCGGTCTGTCACTTTGTGTGTAATGGGTTTCATCAGATTGAAACAACAGTAGTTTTGGTGCACGCGAGTGGCCAAACTGAAGCCACAGTCATCCACGGTTGGAGTTGGTAATGCAACATACTGAGAAATAAAGCGACGAAGTGCGATGGATTTAGTGGAAATCAGACGGATGTGATCCTTACAAAACAGAAGCGTCACCTGATGGGATAATGTTGACCTGAAGCAAGCTGTAGTGATCTACTGCGGTTCAATCCCGGCTTTTTGGTTTTATCAGTCAGATGAAACCTTCAGGAGATGTGCTAGATTCTGACCAATGCCGCGATTGTATTGATCACGTGGGTGCCAGTGTGACCCATAATGGGTTACGGATTTAAAGCTTTCACAGATGTCTGGGCTCGCCATCGAAATTGCACCGTTCGCCTGGACCCCGTGATAGTTCAGTGTCCGGCAGGTTCGTGGTTTAGACCCAAAATCTGCACCCAACTGCTCTAATCAAGGCCTAGGCAACCCAGCAGTTCCTCAACATTCGTGCTTCCTTTGGGAGGCATGGCGACTAGGTGCCGATAGGTTGCTTAAGTGAAATGACCAGTATTATTTTTTACTGGGTGCATGTCCAAGAGTCCAAAATTCTGAGAAACATCCTTGTACATTCACACTGAAGACATGCTCCAAAGGTAATTCGGGTTCGATAAGTTCTTCTCAGGGAATACAATGTTGTTGTTTATTAAATCGTTATTAGGTCTATACTCAGGAGATGCGTCGGTTGGGACATGTTGTGCGCATGTCTAACCCTCGTTTGCCAAAGAGGGTGCTGTTTTCCATGCCCAATTCAGAGTGGCGGAAGCAGAGAGGTGGCCAACCTTTGACCTGGTAGAGGGGTATGAAAGAGATTACGAAACGCTTGGGTGATGTCGGTGCTAGTTGCCCTCCAGAATGAGGACCGCGTGATCCTCATTGCGCCTGGCTGGAGACGCTGCAAGATATGGCTGCCAACTGATGTCGATGGCGACCTTGTTTCCAGTTTCTATCCAGAATGAGTGTTTGAAGTTGTAGGCACCTCGGATTGATTGTAGTAAGCTAGCACCAAGTCCCTTCCCGTCCACCTTTATTCTTTTCTTCAAAATAAGGCTTTCAAATAAATCATGGTTGTACGGCAGTGAAGCATCTTTGCTGAACACTGATATTATGCCGTCGACGATGATGATGATATAACCTGAGAAAAATAGTGGAGCGATTTGTGCGTCTACCATGAAAATCCTGGTAAACCAAGTGATTGATACTTACCTGTGCTTTCATCCGCCGAAACACGAAAGTAACTATTTTGAACAAACCAGCGGCCAGAGACCAATGTGATATCGCTGAGTCCATGTTTTTCCATTTCCTCATCCTATAGCCTGTTTCTGTTGTAACTGCAAGCAGACAAGTACTTCTTGAACGAGAGTATTTTGACACCCGCTCAAAAGATCGAAAAAATTGCTTCAAGCCTTATAGTGCACGCCCAGTAGACATGTTGATATTCAAACGTACCATACGCCGTCATATCATGCATTGTATGTTCATTCATGATCTACTCTTTCGATAATTATTCAATCAATATCTCATCAATACCATCGCTGCCAGCCCTTGAATCCGAACAGCAAACCTGGGAAGAATGCATTGTATGACCTGATGGACGACGTCTCCTAATCATGGGTTTAGAACTGATACACAGAGCTGAAGGACTGGTGTACTTCTACGGGTAGTGTATTAATTGATTCGCCACCAACTCATTGTTTGACCGCCTCTGGCTTGTTTTCACCCTTCAGTGGTTGTGCGAAGTACAAAAGCTCTTACAAGCAAACTCAGCTGCGCTGGTCATTACCGAGACGGAACACAATAGTTAGAGACATTATCAGACATGGCCCAGTCGAGCCCGCAACAACACTCGTACATCCAAGCTATTGCCTTCATTGCATAGCTCCCTTCCCGATTGCCCCACTCAACAGCCCACTGAAAGTGCTCTATTTACGCAGCAATTTGTCGGCTCTTGCCTCCAATGCGCAGCTACGTACCCTACCTCCCCAAATCATCGGTGAACGAAACTGTGGCAGCTACAACCGCTGTACGACAAGTACATGGTTCCAACAGCTGACAATGAGGATGATGATGATCCTCTTATTTTCATTTTCAATGACTGATTTTCATTTTAACTGGAATTAGCAGGTGACTGTCGTCTAAGTGGGTGTTGAAGATCAGTGCGTCCACCTTTATGACCTGCACTCTGTACGTGTTGCAAAACCTGAGTGTCAAACAACTTCACTGAAAGTATTACTGGATAATTGCCTAAAAAGTGATTTGTACTATTACGTTAACTGCGATGGGTAAAGAAAAGTACTTATTAAACTATTCCAGGAATGTAATGGCCTTGTAAATTCACGTATGCATAACTGAAAGGTCGATTTCATTGGTTCTGTCTGAATTCTCTCGTCAACCCACTCAGAATTGTTGGATATTTGGATTCCTTATTTTTTGGTTAAATAAACTGACTCTTACCTCCATTTGTTTCAGTGGGCTGTGGTTTGCGGTCAAGATATTATTCGGTCGTAATCCCCCGTTCAACCCAGTTTAATTTCCAACCGTTGATTGGTTGGCTCGGAAGAGCGAAGTGAGCGATATTCACTTTAGGTGTTCGCAAATCGGGCTGGCATATGGATGGAAAATTCTCACACCCAATAACACAAACTGGCATCCTTTTAACTCATGGCCTACATGAAACTTCGGAAAGCTAACCATCATTAGAAATCTTTAAAAAGATTTCCTAGGGTTACAAAACGCTTTTGTTAAGTTTTACGTAACGAAAGGTAAACTTAGCTCTTCGTCTGGGGAGCCTCTTCAAGTGTTTGGATTTAGAAAAGTACATGATTCAAGCTGTCCCTACGACTAAAGAACAAACCGGTGGTATCAATGCGCCAAAAAAGTTCGATAAACTGAATAATTCCCCATAAAAGTCCATGATTGTTCGGTACCAAAACACTGTCAAGCCTCAGTCTCGATGACGTTCGCTTATTGTATTTCAGCTTCATTGCTGCGGACTTCACAACGCGTCGGACTTTGACCGAGCGAAAGACTTTGACCGTCAATTCAACACCACGACGGGCTTAATCAGTGAGTTTAAATTTCAGTAAACCGAACTCATATTTGCGGCAATTTCAGGAGCTTCACCTGAGTGTTTCCGAAGCGAACTGGTTTCTACAGTAAAGTTTCCGGTTGTTTCCGGTTAAATTATGACAAACAAATGGAAAGTACCTAATCATCATGTTCTCAGCACGGAATATCGTCAGGTGTGCATATTCGTCAAATCGTAAAAAAAGCTGGAACCGCAGTGATGTCACCTAATTAGGTTGGTGTTGACGGGGGACTCAACTAAAATCCACCCGAATCACACGTTTATCCAAAAATCTGCACAATTTTATGCAAAATGAGCCTCAGGAAAAAGGAAACACCTAGTTTGTTGTCAACGTTTCTCGTAGATCTTTTGACAAGTACCGATGATACCGCCTTGTTTAGTTCTGGTTGGTTCACGCGTGCAATAATTCACGTTTGATTACACACCACAGATCTGCGGCTTGGTTTGGTACACAGGGTTACGGTATTATCAAATAGGAGTACAAATGGACGTGTGGGCGACAACTCACAACCATTTACCGTCATCAGTGTTCAGCTGAAAACGGATAGCAGTTTTCGAACAAGTGAACTGAGCTCTAGCCAAGACAGACTTTAGTACTGAATCACAGATGCATTTCAGATTGATACTCTTCCCCTTCAATACTATCGGGACCCCCTACATTAGCATGGCGAGGGGTCATCAAGAGACCAGAGGCAGCAAATAAGATCTTGTCGTTTGATGACGGGTTAAAACTGGAGTAGATTTCATCACATGAGATGAAATGGTACGATGAAACAAACAAACAAACTGATTGGTTGGGCAGCAGAAGGTCATTCGTGTATCGTATGAGAGGCAGTACTGTTTAGATGTTGTCTGAAGGACACCAATATAGTGATTGGCGGATATAGAGAGACTTTTGTAGACCTCGGTGTGCTGTGAGGAGTCCGAAACTAACCATCTAAGCACTGAATGAAATAAATCTGACGAAACTTGTGAACAGGAGGTAATGAGGACTCAAAACTCGAGCCTTTGGGCAAAGCAGCAAGCCACATTAGGGAAGATATTACACTCAAAATCTATTGTTTGAATTCATTGCCGAACGCGATCGTGTGAGTCAGAAAAACTGGCACAGAATAGCTTTTTCGAACTTCAAAACAAGGACTGAGAAGAAGGTTTATGCTAGCATCCTTCAGAACTGATCTGATGTGAAAATCTCCCCAAACCTGGCTGGAACAAAAGTACTTTTTGAGATCAAGGGGAGTATATGACAGACAGCGTCTCAGATAGGGGTTCTAAGGTGCAGAATCATGCTTCAAAATGTGCAGTATTTGAACATGGCACTATCAGTTCAAAGAGAAGCCGTGAAGGTTGTGGAGAAAGTCAAAACTTCAACAATTTCAATAGGGATGACGAATGGGAGCTTGCTGGACCAAGTGCCCGAAACTCAAACGTCCAAACCACATCTGTTGAGCAATGTCGCTTGTGACGTCTGAAAGGCGCATCATTTGGTCTCATTTTTGGTTCCATACGGGCTAGACTGTTATGTATTGGGGGCCTTTGCGGACGAAGGCTATGAAGCGTCTTCAGATTTTTGATTTCTAATGTCTTGGAGTTATTTCTGGACTTGACTCGAGTCAATGAATTCGTGATGATGCGATCAGATTAATCAACAGATAGTCCGGTCGTAGGACATATCCAGCGCCATCGTCCGCTACGTTTGTACACCATGACGACTGTTTTCTTCTACATCCCGCACAGAATGGCACACTGCACACACCTGGAAAACTTGTCACTTGATAGACCAGTGTGGAGACGACTGTGATAAGTCTGGATGTTGTTGGTGCGGTCGGCCTCCCAGGATGTAGGCGGATATATATATATATATAGGCATTAAAAGCCCTAGAGTGAAAGGAAGAGAAAAAGAGTGGATGAGGGAGGGGACATAGTGCTGGCCTATGTCAAGCATTCTGAGGTGCCTACACCTCCATCAGACAATCTGGAAAGAAACTGACAGCATGAACGACACTGACATCGATTAGCCGCCATTTCTTGCAACGTCTCCAGCCAGGCACAGGTGGGGTCACGGGGACCCCATCCTGGAAGGCGTAGAACACCAACAACACTCAAACTCTTCGTGATCTCTGTCAGAGCGGTCGTGTGGGCTCTCAGAATGCTTGCGACAGACTAGTGCCAGTTCCCTTCTCTTTCCGGTCTTCTCTTTGTGATTCAGGATCCTAAAGAAGAATAAACTGATGGTTGCGATAAAAAACACAGATCATCATCAACTGCAACAAAGATGTTGCGGTAAAAGCCTTCAGATGAAGGAGGTCACAACTGAGGAAGCAAAGATGCAAATGGGTAAAAGTTCAGACAAAAAGAGAAAACTACATTTAGTGCGTTGTATGTGAAACAGAAGGTAGATCTGGGAATGTGCTGGAATACTGTACCTTGGGTGCGTATATTGGAAGTTGTCAGGTGGTTGTCACTCTGTTCGCCGAGCCTAGAATTCGATTTGCAGATTTTTCGTTAGCATTGGGGCAGACGGCATCAGTTCGCAATTGTGTGATTAGCTCCTCTCTTCCAACTTATGTCTGTTTAGTTTGCAAAGAACGACCTTATGCTTTAATCTGACTGCTCCGGTTAGATGAGTGGGACTATGATGAACAGCCAGTCAGGTTAGAGCTAAAAGCTTCTCTTTGAATCTGTCAAAGTATGAGCAAAAGGAGGGTAATTGACCACCGAATCTTGTAGTGATGATGTTTCCTCGATGGGTTGCTACCGTCGACCGCCTCAAGGTGTGACGCTGTCAATCACAGCTGGTTTTCCAGTCTGTGTCACGAGGAAGCCTCCCCTTCAATGGTTTGAATGAACGTTACTTGCAGTCCGGTTCCTCTAAGTCCAAACTGTGAGACGATCATCTCAGCAACCGTTAATCAAACCCGCGCTTGACGAAATTGGAAGAAGTCCTAGCCAGCATATGGAATATGACCAAGCAGTTTGCTTTACCCTTGAGTATGACAAAGTTGTCATATACTTCCAGGTTAACATCCAATTAACTTGAATTCTACGTTGCTGACAATAGTTCGCCACTCGCGAACAAGTACATTAAATACGAACAACACAATTTCTCCTTGACCTTCACATATAATGGTGTACTTTCTTACTGTTTTTGAACCCCGTCACCATCTTGGCTGAATCCAGATATAACCTACCCAGTCACGTGCTGCAAGATGGACTCTGCCTATGTCATTCAAGATAACACCTGCCCTGGCAGGTTTGACTCAAACAATTCCAACATTGATCGCGGATGCTGGGAACAGCTCTATCCCCATCTTGTCTATTACGGAAATGCAGGCGCAGTGGCTGGTCTCATCGTACTCTTGTTTCAGGTAAGAAGTTATACTCATAAATATATATATATATGTATATTCATGTATACCTTTGTGTTTCCATCCACAAAACATGAGGTTGCAGTAAATCACATAACTGTTGATTAAAGTGAACCACCTCGGCTTCTGTAAAGCAAACATTCAGTTTGGAGAAGTAAATACACCTAAAAACTGTTGTGAGCCTGGACCCGATAACATGAATAGCTACGTTGTGCTGTACACAAACATAACCAAACAGCTTTTCTCAGAGATACTGATCCTCTTGAGGTGTACTAATCCAAATGTCAAAAGCATGTGGCGAGAATATTCTTGTATGTTTTATGCTTCCTTAGGGACAACTAGCTGTGCAGTCACAACTGAGCGGTCAGCAGATCGATAAAATCAGGAAGCTTACCAAGCAAACCTTCAACATTGCTTAAGCGTCAACATGTTCATTTTTTCTTAGTGAATAATTCAGATGCGTCGAGCAAGGGACGCCTTGTGGTAACTATATTGCTACTCTACTCTAACGGACTTCAGTATGAGTACATGTTCTTCAAAATGCCGGATGTTTGGTTGCCTAGCTGTAAGTCATCATCATCATCATCGTCAGCTGTAAGAACCGTGTACTTGTCGTACAGTGGTTGTAGCTGCCACAGTTTCGTTCACCGATGATTTGGGGAGGTGTGGTAGGTAGTTGCGCATTGGAGACGGGAGCTGATAAATTGGTGCGTAAATACACCACTCTCAATGGACTGTTAATTGGAGCGATTGGGAAGAGAGCTATGCATTGAAGGCGATAGCTTGGATGCACGAGCGTTATTGAGGGCGTGACTGGGACATGTCTGACAATATCTCTAACCATTGATGTTGCCCATCTCGGGGTCCCCATCCAGAAAGACAGCGATGACCAGTGCAGCTGAGTTTGCTGGTAATGGCTTTTATACTTCGCTGCCAAGTCATTGTTCGACCGCCTCTGGCTCGTTTCCACCCTTCACGTGGTTTTGCGAAGAGCGCCCTTCAAAGAAGTCGATCGACTGGCATACGCAGCACGTGGCAAGCCAGCGCAGCCTATGCAGTGTGATCAGTTCATCTATCGAGGGTGAGTTATTCCTCCCGAATACCATTCGACGTACTTCAGCATTGCTGATCCGGTGTTCCCACCAGATTCGGGCAATGCTCCGGAGACATCGGTGGTCAAACACTGAAAGTCTTTTGACGTCCTCGGCGCGCAGCGGCCAGGTTTCTGATCCGTATAGTAATACGGAGCGCACCGCAGCATTATAAACTCGACCCTTGACGGATAAGCTGATGTCACGCCTACGCCACAGGTGACGCAGGTTCACAAAAGCTGCTCGGGCCTTCCCAATTCGAATGGAAATATCATCTCTCGCGAGACCAGGGGGACTAATACAGCTGCCCAGGTAAAAAAATTTGTCTACCACCTCAATCGGTTCACCCGCAAGCATGAGGCTAGAGTTCGGGCCCACCCAGTCTTGCAGTAGCACTTTAAACTTTGCAGGTGTGAAGCGCATGCCGAACCGTGAGGCTGTAATTGTGATGTAGGAAACGAATCCGAGGCCGAAAACTTCTGGTTATAAGCTGGCATCAGCTTCAGGGTTGGTCTCCTACATCGAATAGGCATGAAGTAAGGGCTTTCCTGAAACAAATTGGAACGTGCTAGTAATTGGACTCACTGTTGCCCGATTTGGATAGATGGGCGCCACATCATTAGCAAGCCGAATCCAGAATGCATCTGCATGGCGTTCCGCCGTCTGTTATAATTCCACTTGATTCTTCCCACATGATGATGGCCACTGAATGTCACCTCTGGCACTGCCGCTAGCTTAGGTCACGGAATGGCTCAGCATGCAGTTTTTTTGAGTTTTGGTCTGCGCAGTGGTAGCCATAGAAAATCCCTGATGACACCAACGCAGGTAAATCTATCTGCTAAACGTTTTGTGTTTTTTTCATAAACATACGTGTATACCATAGCAGTGTGGTACTCGTGAGGTCTATATCAAATAGACTGGTTATTACTTGCGGTTTTTAAGTAATGCTCATCATGTGCGGAATGCAATGTGGAGGGATGTGATAGTTAAACTAAAGAGCGGAATTCAAATGAATCCAAAAATTGGCGCTTTAATGGGTTGGAGTAGATAATCTGAAAATGGATGTTGGTGAGGGAGTAGAACCAACATTGAGTTGCTTTAAGACAGCGTTTATAATCGCCCAAATTGTCCTGTGACGGCGATTTCATGTCACAAAGCCTAGGCTTAGCAAAGTGGAGAAAATGTTTTTGACGTCAGGAACACATGCAAAATGGTAGAGATTGTTTTGTGTTCAAGAAAGAATGGACCACACAAGGTGCGCATTATCTGGTGACAGTTTAATGACACCTATATGCGTTGCAGTTGATTCGTCCAAACGGAAATCTACAATCTTTTTCACTTGGCCATCCTGTTTCAGAGAATTGCCTGGATACCTCCAGATAGTCCGGATAGCATCCTGCAGTGATAGATGAAAAGTGCTTTGGCTGAATGACTGGCAGCTAAAAACGGATCCCCGAGGGTCAAATGAAAGACGTTATTTAGGCAAGAAAAGCATGCGATATTTTCAAACTGCATGGAGAAGACGAAAAATGTTGACCTGGTCATTCCCCATCCCGGATCTTGAGTTCAACGAATTCTTTTCTGGAAGATAATGGGATGTCTAGGGATTCTATAATTCCCAGAAGATTGTCAAAAAGCTTGAACCGTGCTTGTTAAAAGTGCTGCCGGATATGCTTGTTTCGCTGGCAGATCATACTTCACGTGAATACGTCGCAACACATTAAGAACAGATTGGTCATCAGCCAATCAGCTTAAAGCAAATAGCACACGAACAGGGTAGGCAATCGAACATGGAATCAGCGAGCAGAACCAACCAGTGCTTCAGATTATCCTGTTACCACAACCGCCTACGCACATCATGTGAGGAAGAGTACTCAGCATGAAGCGCAAATAGGAACAGGATGAACTGATAAAGAGCAGACAAAAACCGAAGTTTGATGTCGACTCGGAATTTTCTCATTGAGATTTGACAAACTATAAGAGAAATTTGTGCTGCCATTAGGATTTCTTGCCTCTCGGCTAAATATTGAAGTTCTTTCTACAAATTTCAAGTGCTTATGTTGAGGAAAACCTGAGTTATCGAACAAGTAAAAGAGTGGCTCACTATGTATTTCCTGCAAATGAACAGACTTACGCGCACCCTGCGTTTCTGTGGTCATTTCTCTACAGTATCTTAACTAATAGGGGTTGCTGAATTAGCGTACGGTGTGTGATCTGTTTCGGAAGATGTAACCCGCCGAAAATCCTCGAAGAGGTCACCCAGAAGGGATCGAATTAAATGGTCTGTTGGAATGTTGACTAAACAGTAGCAGGTAGAGTGGCCCATGAGGCACTAAAATAGCAATTTTGGAAAACTGGAAATCACAACACTGGATGTAGTTTTGAGTATCTGAGTAAACCTTTTTCAACTGAAAGTGTATCTTTGACTGATGCGTAAATAACAGCCATACCTGATGAGCAAAATATCTCACAATCAAGAGCAATTCAGATTAGAAACGTGGAAGCACCCCTACAGGAACTGTCTGTTTTATTTTTCTCCATCCAGCCTGTTTTCTTTTTCAGGTCTTACTCATCGTCATGTCCATCATAACGCTGGCAATGAAACAAATGTAGGACACAAGCCACAGTATTCCCAAAAACGCTACACAAGCTCCCCAGTCGCCTACGTGTTGTCAAACCTAGCTAAGACTACACCACCTGCACGGGCGTGAATTTCGCAAACTTTGTAGTTGGTGATTTAAGAACTACCTTACTCATTGGTAATTATCCGTATACGCTTATTCTTAGTTCTTCACGCACACTCTTTTCACCCGTTCCATTCTGTTCAAACTGCTTTCCGTCCGTTGTTCGTCATTTCGTTGCCAACGTATCAACCTATTACTGGCAATAACGCTTCTATTTGTAATGTAATTGGTATTATTCAGTTTCATCAAGTATCTGTTTGTGTTCTGTATCAGTGTGTTTGTAGTTTGTGCGTGGAAATAGGAGGAGGGCTTACGGAGCTGGTAAGAGGCTTGAGGCAGCAAGCTTTGACGGCATTTATTGGAAAGCCGGTAGCCGGTAGTTTTCATTTAATTTATTTAACTAAGGTTGTATTTTGGATAATTGGTATAGTTGTTTTATTCCACTAATGTGAACTACGTCACTAGTACAATGAGAGTGGCGTAAGCAGAGAGGTGGCCAATCTTTGACCTGGTAGAGGTGCATGAAAGAGATTGCGAGGCGTTTGGGTGCTGTCGGTGCTACTCGCCTTCCAGGATGGGGACCGCGTGATCCCCACTGCGCCTGGTTGGAGACACTACAAGTTATGGCTACCAACCGATGTCACTGGCGTTCTTGTTGTCAGTTTCTATCCAGATTGTTTGGGTGAATGTTTGGATGTGTAGGCACCTCGGAATGATTGTAGTAAGTTAGCACCAAGTCCCTTCTCCGTCCATCTTTATTCTTTCTTCACGATAAGGCTCTCAAATAAATCATGGTTGTACGGCAGTGAAGAATCGGTGTTGAACACTGATGTCATGCCGTCGACGATGATGATAATTAGATATATTTTACTAGTACCCTCAGCTGGATTTTCGGGTAGTAAATAAACTTAGTCGAGAGAGCTTCATCTGGAGGCCTAATCAGATTAGGATCAGCCCTCACGATCGATCACCATGTGGTGGAAATCGAATCATGAAAGTAGCTCCTGTTAAACCTAGTATAAATGTGTCGCTGTTTTGTGTTTTCATTCAGCACAGACCGATTTGGCTCAGCGCATGTCTTACCAGACTAAGGTCGCCAATTTCTTGTTTGTGGATGATTGTCTACTGTTGACGCACATGCAGCAAACGGCGACATCTGACTTTGAGAAATGTTAGACCGCTGGCGTACAGCTTAGCAGCCTGTATACCAATGTGGATGAGACCCTAGCAATTTTTCAGCGCTTCCCTGCCCATGACTAACTTGGCCCAGCGACATCCTGACCATGATCTGGTTTCCTGGGTTGCTCTTGGCACACGCAAGAGCAAGTATTCTCAGATGAATAGATACACGCTTATGAATCTTCCAGAGAACTGGATACACACCGCACATCCACAGTCAAAAACAAGACATGCATTTTAATAACAGTTTTTAATATGGAATTATTTGAGTCATCCGCCTTATTTTCATTTACGTATGACGACCTAAAGTCCAACGGCGAGTGGATAAAACTCACCCTAGTGGACGTAGTAAACAAGACAGCAAATTGAAGAGAACAGTTTTAGAACAGAATACTCCATAAAGAACTGGATTTAAAGGTACCAAAGTGAAGAGAACAGTTTTAGAACAGAATACTCGATAAAGAAGTGGATTTAAAGGTACCAAAACAGGCGAGAAGGTTTCCACGGTATAATGAACTGATGTGAGCCATTGAGACAGTAAACTGTTAGATATATTTGGGTATTCTGAAGCACCCTTGAGAACATTTAAGCAATTATTCTTTTTTGCTTGACTGGATGCTTCGGCGTTTCAGTACACGAGATCTTTATAGCGTCGTGGAGAACACGCATGATGGTTGTCAACTCCTACCACATAAAGCACTATCAAAGGATAAATTTACTTTAAACTTGAATGCAAGCACAAAATCAGTTAGCAAAAAAATGCTACATACATTGTGTCTTTCTTAAATAATCGTCAAAAGCGCAAAGAGTTAGGCTGCTTATGTGATAGCCAAGGCGGGTTGAATGATCGTGCAGGAATCCGAGCCGTTACTTAATCTTAGTGTTTACATAGCTTCTGTGATGAATGCCTATCGCTGCACAAGCGCGCATCTTCAAATGTTCACCCATGAAAGTTCCAACTCAGGCTATTGAGAACTTCGTCACTGTGTTATCTAACCACTGTTTCCATACAAGTTCAAATCAGTGCGAATCCGAATCGAAACACCATCTAAATTATCGATCGCGCCAGTCTCTGCTTAAAACTTCGACAAACGGTTTAAAAAGAGCTACGTTATTTTGAATTGTTGTCTCCCCTCGTTGCTTAGCGCAGTTGGTATGCCTAGGAGAAGGCCACTGAACTAAACCTCACAACAAACTTTCCTGCAAAATGTTATGTCATTTTCTTCGAAGTACTTTCAAGCAGGTTTTGGAGCAAAGACAAGTATAACAACCTATAAAAATCAATGGAAATGCATGGTAAACGTTTGAACGTCCAAGTGATAGTAAACATCGAACTCGGATCTAAAGACCCGGTGAAGACTACAGTCGACCTGAAACTTTTGTTGCAGGTGCACTAGATGGAAATGGATCCAATCAAACACAGGGCTGTCCAGGGTACTTATGCCCAAAGGACAGGCAACCACGATTTTTTGCTAGCTAAAACCAACGAACTTGCGTTTCTTTGCCTATCAACGGCTTAACTAATTGTGACTTCATGAGAAATCACGCCTAGGCGGTACAATTGTTAACACATTTTCAAATGAGATTTCGTCCTCTCAGTGGTACTAAACTACTGAAAAGCACTGAATAACGGTAACACTTGCAATGAACCTTCTACTTTCGCTTGTTTTTTCACACAGATGGGTGAGAACGATTCCCAGTTTGATTTGACTTGTTACACGCGCACGAACATCATGTCCGTCTTCGGTTACTAAGACGTCTACTTTGTTCTAAATGTCCTTGACTAAGATTGTCAACGTTCTCAATTAAAAACACCGTTGTAGCTTTGGCTAGAGGTAATAATTGGGCTCTCAACAAGTGTGCAGTCGAACCGTTTTGTCCGTCTTGTTGATCGATCAAATCAGCTGATTAATCAGGGTGGGTTGGCTAATTCAGGTCGAAACAGCTGTTGTATCACGTGACCTCACCCCAGCCCATCAAATAGGGCGTACTGACGGGATGACGGGTGAGGTGATGTTCCAACCTGCAGTTTTAACAGCCATACAATGCTTTTGGGCTTTTCAGCACAAACTTGCCTCTTTGACGGGACAAGGTATCAAATGAAAATTAAAAACACCTCCTCACACTACGATTAAATATTCATTGCGTAATTTGCAGAACCTGATTGAGCCAACAGGTGGACCGACCTTGAGGTGCACCTGAAACTACTTTTATATTTGCATCATTTTCAGGTATGAAAACATATCAGTAAGTCTGAAATGGTCATGAAGTCATGCTATACTTCGTAGTGTATGACCAACGCATTGTGAACTCACATCGTGTGAGTTCAAAGATACTCATAGGAAGGAAATCTTACAAATTTTTGTACCAGTCCTCCGAAACGGAAGTAGCCGTACAAAGCCGACCTTGCGGTGTACCTCATATCTGTGTCATTAGGTTGTCTGTACCTCTATACTTTTGTATAGAAAAGATAACCCCGCATCACGTTACTTGGTTTGGTGCGATTCTCCAGGAATACCAGTCAGTCATGGGTGGGATCAAGTTAGGTCACTTGTGTTCATTCGGACGGCCGCAACGGACGAAGCATCTTTTTCAACCCTACCTGCCAGTATAACAGTTCCTGCGCGTTAAACAGGATAGCTGAAAGTTAAATGTCTGACCCGGTCAGTTTTGGCCGAAAAAAGTAACAAAGTAGCATTCTGAAAGCTTTCTTCAAGCTAGCTTATTCAAGACGGTGCCCGGACTGTCCGTCTTGGTGATGGGGAAAAATGTTTGAGATATGTTTGGTACGGTTTGTGTAGAAATCACTCAAACAACAGTAACTTAGAACAATAATTATCAAAAATCACTTAACTTCATATCAGTCTACAATAACTGCCTTAAAAAATAGTACTTTTACATCAATCAGTTTTTCTCTATCCACCAGACTTCTATTCTCGTTTCTCTGGGTTTCCATGTCCTCTCCGTTCACCACAGTTGCCTTTTCCAACAAACTTTCGATACTTGACTCAAACTTAGGGTCAGCTTGTCGCTGATTCCGGTTTACCACCTAGTGTTTGATTTCCTCGTCTTCTGAAATGTCTGGAACAACTGAGTGAGATTACTGTTATGAATCACCTATAGCAACACCGCTGATGAGCATTTCAACTTGTTCAAGCCACGTGAAAAGTTGCTCGTGACAGTTTCCGTCAAGCTGATCCTCAACAGTTCATTAGTGACAAATAATCTTTGTGGTTTGTAATTGCTTCGTGATAGGTATACGCCCATTCCAAACGGATTCTTGGGATACCGTAGCCTGGGATGAAGAAGTTTTCCAAAAATTCATCAAGCGGTTTCCAGCAGGCCACTGAGGATTTAGACACTGCCGTTGCTGGAGTAAAACTGACCCTAGAATGACATGAAAACTCGGTTACTGACCAAAAGCTTTTAGAAGAGCATGGCCGAAGTATGGTGGCGTGTGATATTCAAGTTGGTGTCGTTTGGAACCAACGTCATGTTCGACCATTACCTTCGGTCCATGGTCAGTCAAAACGTAAATCTCAGAAGCCTTGAATGCTTCTTCCATCGTTAGAACTTCATACGTGTCGTTCAGTCGCTTGGAACCTAGAAAAAAGCAAGTCCAAGTTGTGTCTGGTTGAATGATAGAAGGAAAATCAAAGTAACTTACAACGATTGTTGGTTTTACTCTCCCGCTTGAAGCCGGTATTTTTAATTTCAAAACAAGCCACCTCGATGCCACTGGGTCATGCTCGGCCGGCCGCTTAGCCAAGGAGCTAGGAAGAAGACTGACGCTACACTCATTTGCAAATCAAGTTGGTTTTCACGGGAGACTCGAATGAGTGTTTTTGTCAAAATCAGTCCAATTTGGATTCAAGTAGAACATAAGGTTGACGGAACTCGGGGACTGCACCAACCTGATGAGCCCAAGAAGAGCGAAACCGGTCGTGGGCTGTCGAAGAGTTTTCAGCAATCTTGTGAGTTGTTTCCTCTATGAAGACTGACACTACAAGACTGACACTACGAGAGATAAAAGTAAGGAAGACTGAGGCGTTACAGGGTGGAGACAGGTGTTGCAATTCATGGGAAGCATGCCTAAATCGGTGATCTTCACAAAGGCTTCTATTGCCATCGCATTTGGATTAAACGATTTACGTTTTCTTCTTCAGTGACTTCCTCATCACGTCGTTTTTCAGCATAACAAACTCGTATTTTGAAACACTGTTACACCGCATTTGGGTGATAATTAAACGGGCCTCGGGTTAATATCTTTCACGCGTATTTTTTTTTACCAGATATTCCGGGTAGACTGTCTTGGATTTCATATGAGCTGGTATTCAAACAGTCGAAAAATCGAGCCCTATGTATCGGAATTGTATGGCCTGATTAACATGCTGTCGGTACATTGGGGTCATCCTTCCTTGATTGATTGAATTCGTCTAGATTTGCAACACTGAAAGACCGAAGTAAAGCACTGTTGTGCCCGTCAATGAGGAGGGATGTGTAACTAAATTACGCGCTGAAAACCTGACACGGACCATTTTTTCAATGCGGAATTGTTATTGATGTAGGTTTCAGCCGGATAGTTCGAAACCTTCTGGAATTTTTCCAAATCATCGTGCGTCATCAGTGGTTTCCTCATCATGAATCGGTTCGTAGGAGTGGTTTTCTCTCTCACACCTTGGGCAGAGGGACAATCTTGACGGTCGGGTTTCTGCTAGAGGAGTATATAACTGAGAAGCCTTGGCGGATGTGAATATGCGGTTGTGAAGTCGGGTCTACGAGTTTTCGACCGTTCAATTTCTATCAAGCTTGGTCTTAATAAATGGAGGATTCGTTTCAATCTGGTTTGTGCACAAAGGACAGCTGTGTAGGTCATTCAAGTTCAGTAAGTATGACTGACCACCAGCGCGTTACCAGAAATTCATCAGTTGAAGCCAAACTGTTGGTTTGCAGTCAGCCCACAGGCACGGTCCACCTTTGCCCTGAGGGTTAAGGAGGCACTACGCAAGTGGACATATTGCTACACACAGGCTCTAAAATCACACTCCTTTACCCTAACAAAAAAGAACAAAATCGCTCTCACGTCAACGCTTTAGTCACTGACTGTACTAGCTAGACGGTTCTTTCCTAATTACGATTCCATGCGTGTCGCTAGACAAACTGTGATTACCTCTAGTGTCCACCAGCCATTGAATGGATTGTCTTGCCTAGCAAAAGAGCCGTGAAGCGAATAATTTATTGGTTCCTACTGAATCGGCATGCTACGCCTCAATCAAATGCATTTTCTGCTAAAAACGGTCTAAAAAAAATCGGTGGCTGAATTGCTACTGCAAACTTGGATGCATTGCTTTGAAGTCCTCGATGAGGTTCTGTTGACAAGGCACCTTGTGGACAGTTTGTCGTTTAAAGATTAAACTTGAGGAAAACCATATGAGGATCATACTTATCTAGGTTGCCAGTTTATCTCATCTGTACCGAAGTATTGTGAATTCTCTACACTTTCAAGACTGGAGTAAATGAGTTTTATGTCAAAGCTGATTCCCAGTCCAGTCAATGAAGTTCACCTTTCGTAATGGACTACTCATAAGGTTGCTGAAAACTCTTCGACAGCCCACGACCGGTTTCGCCCTTCTTGGGGCTTATCAAGTAGGCGCAGTCCCCGAGTTTTCGTCAACCTTATGTTCTACTTGAACCCAAATTGCACTGTTTTCGAGAAATACACTCATTTGCATATCAATTTGGTTTTTGCGAGAGACTCACCTGGAACCCAGCTGAATCTCCCGTTTGCGATGTTTTCAGGCAACTGAATGTGCTGCACCAGGCCGCCTCATGTTCCAGTTGCTACGATATTCGAGATATCGCGATACATGTATATTCGTAATGGACTACTGATAAGGTTGCTGAAAACTCTTCGACAGCCCACGACCGGTTTCGCCCTTCTTGGGGCTTATCAAGTAGGCGCAGTCCCCGAGTTTTCGTCAACCTTATGTTCCAGTTGAACCCAAATTGGACTGTTTTTTGAGAAATACACTCATCTGCAAATCAATTTGGTTTTGCGAGTGACTCACCTGGAACCCAGCTGAATCTCTCGTTTGTGATGATCCCGAATATCGTAGCAACTGGAGCATGAGGCGGCCTGGTGCAGCACATTCAGTTGCCTGAAATCATCACAAACGAGAGATTCAGTTGGGTTCCAGGTGAGTCTCTCGCAAAACCAAATTGATTTGCAAATGAGTGTATTTCTCGAAGTTCACCTTTGTTTGAAATTTCGGCTACCGCTTCATAAGCCGCCTTATTCCGAAACCTCAAATTTTAAAACCCTCGTTAACCAGCATTTTGCACAGAGAATGTAGCGGCTAAAAATACCAACTTTCCAGAAATGCTTTATTGATCTACCCCATCATAATGAGAAGCAAATACATCTGCTTAAGTGCCCGGAAGTTATGATCGATTTTTTCCTGCTCGCCGTGATTTCTCACCCCTTTTGCCTCTTAATCGTATTGCAGAGTTAAAAATCAACATCTTTGACACCGAAATCCCAGCTTTCGCAGAGTTGGACCTCACGGACAAGTTATATCGTTCTCTTATGTATCCTTACCTTCGACTTAATACCTGTTCGAGTCATCCGCTACTGACAACCACTCGAGTGAGTCTACGCTGTACACGAACGATCGTCAGAAGACTGGCAAAACCGGACGAATGCGTCTCCCCAGAGAGGGACATTCCGAATTTACGGAACACCCGCGCACTTCAATAAACATCTATATGAACGCTCAATAAAACCAGTGACAGCAACAGTAATTTGTTTTAGAATATATTTCACAATTCTGTGACAACCTAAAACACATCTTCAACTCCCGATGTGATGGTTAATCGTGGGCTTATTATCTGACAAAGTATGGATTCTGCATTTTTCGACTATAAACTTTCTGAGGAGACAACCGAGATCTACTATAAACGCCCGCCCATACCGCATTTGACCTTGAACAGCTGGTGTGCAATTCGCCATTGAATTCCTCAGTAAGATACTTTCTATTCCTGACAGCGTTGGGACTAATCGTGACAAGGTCTTTCCAAGCAAAATCAGAGACGGAATTGAAGTCCACCGTTTCCTTGTGTACGAGGAAGGAGTTCTGTTCTGTTCCAGATGTTCCTATGTTTATAAAACAGAAATATCGAGTAATATCGACTACATGAGTTACGCCGGTATATTATGCACTAACTAACAGCGTCGTGGAAATCTCAAGCCCCAAGATGGCGCAGTAACAGTTGGGCAATGACATCTTTTCTTTGGCAACTGGGGTGAGCTGCATAAATGGGCGGACAGGGGAACCGAGCACAAGGTCTAGCTACCCAAACGCGGTATTCAAACAAACTCGGTGATTATCGTTTCGATATCCAACGGCGTAATTAGACAAGATGCAGTCTACGAACTGCGCCGTGTAAGTACGATGATCAGCGGAAGATGAGCGCAAGAGGAAAGCCCAGATGGGAGTCTTTCGAATAAATAATTTTGGAAAAACCAAGCTGATGGTACAAGAGGTAGGTAACCAAAACAATGCTACCCTGCCAGGGCTAAATATTCAAGAAATCCTTCTCACTGAGAACTAGTTCATCATAGTATTGCTTCTGAAGCACATACTAAGCAAGCCGCTATTGAGAAAAATCAAACAAAACAGTAAATAACTTTCACCGCACAGTGTAGCCGATAAGAGCGATCTTGCACCGCTACATTTTATGGCCCGATCGATAAGGACATTCACGGCAGCAGCCTCACAGCAATCCGTTCCACAAAATCAGTCATTCCATGTATTGGGCAATGAGCTGCTCAGCTGTTTGAAATCAGCGATGACACAGTTCATTTTTCACTTGCACACGGCAAGCGGCATTGGGAGAAGGCTCGACAAAAGGGTCCATAGGCGACCCGGAATAATCAAATCAGTTTAATCGCCAGATGTCAGGGATATACACTGATGACTATACTGTTAACATTCTACAGAGGAGTGGGGCTCCAGCGCCAGTAGTTTTGCTTGTTCCGATGTTTTGAATACGTGGGGATGTTCCGCGTTGACAATAACGCATGGAAGTTGCACCTCAAGATGCTGCCACCGGGCTGACTTTTCAGGACCTTGCTGCATCAACCATAATCACTAATACCGTTTTACTTTCGAAGAACCAATGCAAGCCACGGAATCTGGATGATCGGAAAAGTGCTGGCATCCGAATTTGCGCATTCATTGTGGTCGGACTAGGTATTTACACATTTTCTTGAGTTCCATCACCCGATTTTGAGTGGAGACAAGTAAAATGCTTGGAATTTGGTAAAAGTAAGTCTGCTTTTATGTCTGGTGGACTCAGGTTTGTTTCATACTGTGGGGGTTGTTGTCTCGTGTGTGACCATTTGTTCGCGAAAGCTCTCCAAATGAGGATGACTGTGGTGATATGCTTGAAGTTGTTTGCCGAATCAAGCGACGTATAAATATCTCGAAATATTTGTCAAATCTGGCGGGGACCATGAACATTTCACCTTTGATCGTGGTACGTTTCAAATCATTGTTGTTGCATTTCGTTCTCCATCGCGCATTTTGATTCGTTTACTTCCGCGAAGTTGATCACCTTACTTCCTAAAATGTTGGTTCATTATCCGCACAGAAACACGTCAGTCTAGTTATATCTTTATCGCAATCGAGATACACTGTGTACTCAGTGAGCGGAAGGGGTTCGGCGTACTTAATTCGATTGCGACGTCTAATCCCTCAAGATAGTTCACAAAAATTCGTTACAGAGAATCTGGGACAGCCTGGTGCCTGTTATAACTATCCCGGGTTTTAAAGCCGGACCCGAAAGTTTTTCCCTCAGTATGTTAACCTAAATGCCTATTTCAGTCGAAAAATTCTAAGAACATTTCATCCCGAAATTCGGATTTACTTGGTCAGCCGCAAACACGTAGTCACTTACGCCAACACAATCCTTCACGGCAGTTAAATTCTTGTTAGAATCTTTTTGTTGTGAGTTTCCACCCTTAGTTCAGCGACTATCAAAGGAAAACAGTCGAGCGCCTAGAGTATTTCCTCATACAGCTGCGTAGTAAACATGGATTTTATGTGGAGACAGACTGTGATACACAGCGAGGCATTCGATTACCACATTGGTCACAGCATGTTCACTTTGTAGGCAACAGTTCTGATCAGTCTATCACGTGACTTTGCAAAAGAACATCAACATCAATAGGATTCAAAAACAGCTGCTGAGAGTGCAAATCTGTGGCTGTATTGGTAAAAACCGAATTTTACGAGGATGACAATAGAGATCAGGACACTAGGAGAGTGGGGGCAGACAGACACCTTGGAGGTATTGTGCTGTAATCCAAATGTCTCTTTGGACTAACACAGTCTGTGTCCAAGTTAACAGTTCAATTTGTTCTCTAAGTTTGACTAAACCTGGCACTTATCTAGCAGTCTATTTTGAACACTTGTTCAGGTGATGGGAATAAATCCTCTAGAAAGCTACCAGAAAAATATCCATCCCAATAAAAGCTCTGGCCTACTTCCATCTCCATCAAGGTCTGCACTTGCAGCATGGTTATTACTTTCTATCATGCGCACATAATCAAAAGGGTATTTTGTGTTCAAAATGTTGTCTGCTCCATTCCAAAAGAAGGGCGTTGTGTCCTATTGATGTGAGTGGTGCAAACGACCACTGTTTTCACGGCCAATCTTGACGGTCTTCTATTTGGCATTGATTGGTATTGATTTCGTTCGGATGTTAGCCACCCGTGTTCTGTATGACAACTAAAATAGCCGTAATCAAAAGAGCCCGGAACGTTCATTTTCCATTGATTAACATTTTTTCTTCATTTGCGTCAGTACAAAAATTAAATAACGGGCCCTCACGCAAAGGGTTAATCTCCGACCATGTAACAAGCTAGGTTCTTCGTCCGCGAAAATAAGGCTCAGGGCGGATGTTATTTCGTGTAATTTATAAAACTCAGGGAAATATTGGAACAATACATCTAAAACATCTACACATATAACCCATGGTGTTGATTAGTTTATCATGGGCCAAGCATATCGAACATCGTCCCTCGGCATGTCTAAGCTAACCCGATTCTAAAACAGCCGCTGATGAGATAGTTCATGTCGCTAGCAAGACGAATAGAAAGTGGGCCGTCGATCGGGGTAGGACTAGACGCTCTGGAACAATTGGTATTTAATTCAAGAGATTTCTCTTGGTTTGCCTAGAGTATCATCAAATGTTTCGATACTGTGCGTGAAAATTATTCCTAGATTTGGGATCGAATTATTAGTTGAGTTCGGCAAACAGACAACACATTGATCAACAGTAAAAAAACTGAAGTGCCAATGTTCTCTTCTACATCATATTCTCAGAGTGGAACTGCTAACTACTTCGCCGCGACTTATGAGCAGATTTGCAGTCCATCTGGGGAAAGCAATACAAAGCGTATTTTCCCTGATGAGAATTCGTCATTTGTATGTGCAGGCTTCAGTTACATGAATATCAGGCTCAAATTTTACGCTCTAAACTCCAACGCCGAATTGATCTCGTGTTCTACTTGGGTGTGTGCAAATTCAACTAGTTTTAGCACTGACGTGGACGCCAACAAGGTATCCCAACACCGATGACGCGTGCCCTCAAAACAGAGATATGTATCGTATTCCAGATGCCATCTAATTCATTCCCTCACAGTAAAGTTAGGCACCAGACATTTTGGTGGTAAAATGGCCTGGCGAGAGTTTGGCCTATCATCAGCGCTAAATAGGCGGGTCACCAAATAGGCCACATCCGCTTCTCGAATATTACATAATCGTGACCCATACAAAGAAACATGCCCAAATACAGGGCCCAAATTATAACCAACGTTTTTTGTTTGGGTGCGCTTCTTCAGCTTTATACATTGGGATCCTCATTCTTCAAATAATTCCCCAACTCTCTTCTTACTTTCTACCTTCCAACTCGCTAAATTTTTGACCCAAGTGAACAACTCTAGGCGATCGTAGTCATTTCAACAGACTTTCGTATCAGTCCATGTGGGTTTTAATTGTAAAATCTGTCAGGAAGGTCAAATTCCTGAAGATTATCCCGAAACCTATTGGGACCCTCAAACTCCATTAAACGCCGATCAGACAACCTTGGATCAAGGTCAGACAGCGCCCTTGAAAATATAGCACGAGACCGTCGTAATTTTCGCACACATTCGCTTGTTCGCAACAAAGCTGTTGTGTTCCTTGTCAGTGAGTCTTTTATCCGGCCCTAAGCACTAGAGCGAGGACAGCAGTCAGACATAACAAAAAGCGTTTCCGGTTCCCTTCAGTAAGCTGGTACCTAACCAAGATTTTGCCTATCTCTACTTTTGGTGAAAGCCTTCTCAAAAGAACGTTCATTTGAAGTACATAATTTAAGAGAAATTCAGCTGGGATTCGGTTGCGACCCCAGTTAACATCGACTTAGGTACAAATTGATGCGAAATGTATTCACAGAATTTATACACTGTTGCATGCAGGATAAATATATCGATATCTTAAATGTAGCTGTAACTCAAACATGAGGTGGTTTCCGCAAAACATACTCAGTTGAAGGTTTTTGTAAATACGAGATTCGGGTGAAATTTAGTTGGTTTCCTCCGTTATCACCAAGCCAGTTAGCAAGTGAGTGAATTTCCCCACCAGAAGAACGAGGTTGCCCGCGGAAATAGGTTTATGCATGAGCGAGTTCCAACCGGCCAATCAATGGAGAAGTGGAACTTTACTCAAGTTAACAATCGTGTGGTGCGGTCGTGGGAGGCCCTCTGACTTGCGTGGATGAAACACCATGGAAACACCATGAACACTCAACGAGATGACCTATGAATGTAAAAATTTGTCAAGCAAAGTAGAAATGTCATTCTCACTGTAACGGTGAACCTATGCTAGTCCACTACGGAATTTCTGGTGCCAGGATTCATCCGTGACTTGTTCTTTAAACAAGCTAAGTCAATGGGGATGAAATATCTTGAGAACAAAACACTGTGAGGTGAAAACCTGCCAATGAAGGGCACAAAAATACATAAAAGTTGCTCAGCTTTTATTGGGTGGGCTACACTTTCCAAATCAAATGTGCAAGTTAATATTTATTCGTCTGGTCAGCACCCACTAGTCTGAGATTTTGCCATGCATGCTCTGACGAGATTTATCGAACGATTTCCTCTCGTTTACTGATGCTTTTCCGTCACAGGTTTTGTTCGTTCACACAGCTGTGTTGGCTGAACGCACACCTGACAGCAGCTTTGCTGGAGAGCCAGACGTCTGTTGGACAGCTTTACTACGATGCCGTACGTTCTAGTTAACCTCGCCCTCGTAAAATACCGCGGTCAAAGTGTCCGTCCAATCCATGTGTCACCTTCTAATTCTAATGAAGCCTATGTTACCAAGATTTCATGTATTAACAGACCACTTTGATTCAAGCCTGAATAAAACTGTGCCTTAGTGTTACTGTAACTGATGATGAAAAGAGCAAAAGGTCTAACGACAAGGAATGGACTATGTCGAGTGACAAAACACTCGTCGTATGAAAGCAAACGGATAAACCAACTGGACAGCACACACAAAGTCAAATCCGATTGGTAATCCTATCCGTGAACTTCGTGGCTGACCAATCAGCGTAGACCGAGTAAATGCGTCAGTAGCATGACGAAATTAGTCAATCGGCTCCTGGTGAGGCACATTTCCCCATAAATAATGAGGTCTTGTAGTAGTAGTGATGACAAGTTTTAGTTCGATACCCGCCAATGAGTCTGTTTGAACCGTGCATATGTGCATTATATTGACCACCCGATGGCTACGAAACCTCTCCTGTATCCGGTTTTCCTGGGATATGAAGAATCAAGCCTGTTAACATAGACTGCTGGTTGCTCTCTCGCCTTTGGCCATACTTTGCTTAGTTCATGCTGCCTTCTGGCACTCCAGTTTAGCTTCAAATGAGGATTGACCGTGTAGATGTTGCAGCACGTGTGATTGCGTTGTCTGAGAAAAACCCCACCTGCTTATCCGTTCCCTCTTCTTACAATGTTGCAAAATGTGCTGGTGCTGTTTCCGCAGAAATTCTGGCCATAACCACACCATCCTCTTAATCCAGTGGCTCATTTAAGGGGAACCAAAGTTGTTATTTCTCGATGATGGACGCAAAACTGTTAGTGTCTTGTGCACACCGACTTCTACCCCCGGAACTTTACGTCGTCCACCTTAGTAACGACCGGGCATTGGAGGAAGGATGAATATCCACGTTGAAGGAAATATGACTTCCCAACTGTCCAGCTGCAACACGATCAATTCTGTGAAAGAACAGCGAGGCTGTCATTGGATTCCCTGTAGGCTTGGTCATTTGAATGAAAAATGAACAGACACAAGCGGTGTGTACTCGGACACACATAGCTGCTTTTGATAAAATTCACAATCCTGATAACAGCTGACATTGAAAAGGTTGAATTAGAAATTCCGAGTCAACTGCGCTAAAAATGGTTCCTCAGTTCACCCAACGAATTCCTACAGAATTCCACAATGAACCAAGATATTTTACAAATTCATCACACACAAAGTCGGATGAATAACACCAAACACTTGCTTACCATCAGGTTATCGGTCCGAAAATACTTTTTTCAGTTTTCATATCTTAAGGCCCCCTTCAGAATAACTTTCTAATAATCGGTGCATTACTGCAAAATGGCTTCGCGTCTATGGTTGAAACTGAAAGAGAACGCAGTGAAATTCGTGACTTGTATACGGTGAACGAGTGTGGTTAACAGCCTAAAGA
Organism: Clonorchis sinensis; assembly: GCA_003604175.2. Classification (NCBI taxonomy): domain Eukaryota; kingdom Metazoa; phylum Platyhelminthes; class Trematoda; order Opisthorchiida; family Opisthorchiidae; genus Clonorchis; species Clonorchis sinensis. The sequence goes on from CM030371.1 coordinate 3,926,835, forward strand.
ACCATGATCGACCACTTCACCTTTTCCACTGATCATTCAATTGATTTTCATGTATCCAGAGGCCGTCTTGCTGAAGTGATTGTGTTTCTGGTTGTCAAAGGTGTTGATTAACTCATGGTATTGCAGATGATAAAGGGTAGTTTTAAACTGGATAGATCGATAATCCACGCTCAGTAAGTAAGGCTGCGTTCATCAGAAAAAACATACAGGTAGCAGTCCATGAAGCAACGCATGTGGATTTTTCCTACTTTTTAGCTATATTTGATCCTGAGGTTTTACAAGGGTGCGTTGGGTTTTCTCGGGGTAGTTAAGGAGACTAGGAACCATTAGCTAAACGAAAGGAAAAACCTCCTGATAAGCGAGCCCAGTGAATGACACACCTAACCGTGAGTTTTATGCCGTCGGAAGGCTTAGCTCAGCAAAGATCCAAGCAGGCCGTGCATCATAGAACCAGACCATTTTCCATCCCATGGCTTGGCTATTATCGGGTCTTCTGGAAGTGTGATTACTGGTCAGATGAATGCCTAACAGCAGTACTGAATTGACCGCAGTGTCAGACTCTCACGTATGAACATGCTTTACCGAATGACACATTCTAAGTTTGCCATTGGATCCCATTTTTGTCGATCCGCCCATCAAGATTTAATCCCTTCAGTCAAAAATCATCCTGATGCACAGACATAAGCCAAACCTCGCGTTTCCGAATTCAGAATGACTTTACAGGATTCGGTACTCACCAAGATACGCTCTCTGCCAATTCAGTTGTGTTTCAGTGGTACGTTTTCATTCGTGGCGCGCATCGACAAAGCCCACTGTAAATTCGAACTGTGTATGTTGTTGAACTTCAGCGTTTCATTGGTTAAAACGTGTACCAAACCATCAGCTTGATGATATTCTGATCCTTCTCAGCAATTTAAGCACACCGCTTTGAATGATGAAATCGCTTCTGCGCATCAACCCATTTACTTCTGGGATACTCCAAGATAGAACCTGAGTTACTCATCCAAAACCTGGCAAAACTGTGACCTTGTGTGCCATGTTTAGAGCGCTTTAACAGACAGTTTGTTAATTCGGGAATTTTGCAAATTACGTGAAACAGGTTCCTTGAAACGAACGAATGGCAGAAGCATAAAACTGATTAATCAGAGCTCTGCCTGAAACCTGATCGATCGCCAGTCCGTGCCTCCTTTGAAGCTGCCAAGACTATTAATCTATACAGTATCGTGCATTCGTAGTAAGTTTGTTTGAGCGAATGAGTGGGGCTACCGATTCGGACGAGATAACTGTATGTCGGTTGACCGAGCTAACTAAATGAGGTTTAACTTAGGTGATCATCATGCACTTTAGAAAAAGTACTGACATACAGTTTTCTCGTCCGATGTGGAAGGCCCACCCATGCTCACAAGTATACCTACCACGAATAGGCGATGCTGTATAGACTAATAATCTTGGCTGCTTCAACGGAGGCATGGACTGGCGATCGATCAGGTTTCAGGCAGAGCTCTGATTAATCAGTTTTATGCTTCTGCCATTCGTTCGTTTCAAGGAACCTGTTTCACGTAATTTGCAAAATTCCCGAATTAACAAACTGTCTGTTAAAGCGCTCTAAACATGGCACACAAGGTCACAGTTTTGCCAGGTTTTGGATGAGTAACTCAGGTTCTATCTTGGAGTATCCCAGAAGTAAATGGGTTGATGCGCAGAAGCGATTTCATCATTCAAAGCGGTGTGCTTAAATTGCTGAGAAGGATCAGAATATCATCAAGCTGATGGTTTGGTACACGTTTTAACCAATGAAACGCTGAAGTTCAACAACATACACAGTTCGAATTTACAGTGGGCTTTGTCGATGCGCGCCACGAATGAAAACGTACCACTGAAACACAACTGAATTGGCAGAGAGCGTATCTTGGTGAGTACCGAATCCTGTAAAGTCATTCTGAATTCGGAAACGCGAGGTTTGGCTTATGTCTGTGCATCAGGATGATTTTTGACTGAAGGGATTAAATCTTGATGGGCGGATCGACAAAAATGCGGACTACTACTTCTTGACTGATATAACTTTATGAAAAATTGTAAACTAAACTGAGGAAGGCAAAAAAGTAAACGCAGAATATCATGGAATTCAGGACAACGAAGTTTCATCCCGCAGATGTAACTGAATCATGCTCACCTGAGTGATTTCAGATTTGGGTCTGATTTTCTGATTGGTTTTCTGGTTTTCTGATTTTGTGATTTTCTAACACACACATACGTATCTCCCCAAAACTACGTCGATGTTCTTGGGTGGATCCAGACAGTCATATGCATATTACATTTAATTGGACCTCGTGCTTTGGGCATTCTTAGGCTAAACCCGTCGAGGTGGGCGAGTGTTATAATCTCTCTATTTTTGTCATTTTCAGGATTTTTTACTCAAAAGCAAATAGTTGATACCTTGGTGATCATACCGTTCTGTTCTTCTTCCACAGGGCGAAACTTAATCGATTGCTACACACAGAATTGCAGGCAATTGACGAACTGTTTCGCTGAGATCCGTCGAAACTGCGGTACGTGCAAAATGTTGGATGCGTAAATTAACTGGTGTCCGAAGCAAGAGGCCAGTTCTACTGGCAGCCACGGTCTACTCATGTGGCACACGTTGAACTCGCAGCGATTATTATCTAAAACAGTAAGGATGGCCTGTCGAAGCATTTTTATGAGCAGTGAATTACGTTTAGACTATGTATTGCGACATCTCAAGCATTGCATGGAACATCGAACGTGCATCAAAGACAGTCCTGAATCAGTTTTAGCTAAATTCCTTTGTGCCATCCATGAGAACAATATTATTATGCAAATGACAGCATTTAAAGAGCAGTTGAACTGTTTCAACATCAGCGTCCTTACGTTTTCTTAACAGTCGGTTTACAGATGATTTCCTCGAAAAGCTAGAGCTGCGTTTTCCAGAAACCCTGAACTAATGCTATCTCGCAGGGTTTTGCCGTCGAATTCCAATTTGTTTCTTGTCTGTGAACAGTGAAAGAGTGTCAAGCTTGGATTAAGACGCTTGAGCATCTTATAGCCCTGCTTTATGTACCCCAACATGCTGATAGAAACCACCCGTTGAACCGCCAAAAACGGGATACGCAAAGGTTAGTCTACCAATGAAAATCACGGTTTTCAGCAGTACGCGTTAGTAGTATGAAACTTGTGTAAAGATTCGAAGTACATCCTCTACTACTGTGAGTTGGTCCACGGAGAGATTAGCTGTATTTTGATTCCCAAACACCACATTGCCATTAAGCCTGAGGTTGATTGTCTTTTTGTTTGCAGACAATGTTGCCTGCAGGAGAGAACAAATCGCCTCTTCCACCGAGATGAGGCCCATCCCTCTAAGATACAGTAGTAACATGGAGTATATACTCGGCCTTGTGTACTTCATCACAAAGAAGTCAGGTGAAATTGTGCTTTTCTGTAAAACAGCAGAACTGCGTGACGAACTTTTTCGCGCAGAATTCTTGGACACATAGATTTGCGCCATACAATCGGATTAAGAATGATTTGTCTGCATGTGTTTCATCGGAGGCATTTTCAAGCCGCTCGAATGTAGGCAGCTCAAGTGAACTAATTAGCAGTTTATCAATTGGAGATGTTTGCTGGGAGCGACTTGCAAACGGTTCAACTCTATCTGAAGGACGTCGTCGGTATCCATTTGGGTGTGTATATCCCCTCTTCCTTCTTCCTCGAGGGGTTTCTTTAACATGGTTAACCCTTCCTACGCCATATTACTTGTCATCCTGGTGGTTCATTCGTACGTTTGAACACTTTTTTAGACTGACGGGGATTGTATCTCCATAATCTAAGTGTATGTTAGAGACCGACAAGCGGGCTTGAGATTAAATGTAGCCAGGTCAATTGTTGTGCCATGTATTTCATTCAGCTGTTTGACCGTTGATTGCGGGATTGTTACTTTCACCAAATCAATGTTGTCACCTAACCTCAACCCCCATCCTTTAACCCCAATATCAGTCCCAAGATAATTGGAGATAAATCGATCAGAATTCGGTCTTCTCGTGAATCTCACTGGAGCAATTAGACAAACTGCTTTTATATCTGAGCATACTAATGCGATCCGCGCACTGATGATATTTCGTCGAATGAGGACGAAGCGTTAGCAAATCGAATGTCAAGCTCCGCGAGCATATCAACAACCACCTGGTCAACTCCCAATAACTGAAATTTCCGCAAGCCAAAGTAGAGCTCAAAAATAACCGAAATTCTACCACTAAATGAACTAAGTGTCTGGTGCATATGATTTCTCTCTTGAGCGCCAGAGTCAAATGCGATGGATTTCGGCTCCCACCAAGCTGGTGCCTATCTGGCCCAGAAGGATCAGCATTCATACCCTTCATGGCTGAATAATCAGATGTTAATCAACTGCTAGCTCTTGCGACAAGCTGTCTGGAATTAGTCTTTGTGGACAGTTCAAATCATACTCGGATATTGAGTAAATGGTGCGAGCATTGAACTGCAGTGGGCACACACATGACAGAGTGTCAAATACGTTGATGAACAACATTCATTTCAAATAACGTGGGCAAAAGTATTTTTTACATCTAACCTGAAATGAAAGGTCGCGCTTGAGTGCACTGAATGTTCTCCATACGCTCGCAAATATCTGGTTTTACGCGGATGGTTAAAGCGGTAAATATCAGTGAGTACGGATTTCGCCACCTTATACTTAAGGGAGTTTTGGATAACGTCCAATAATCCCGTGTACGATGACATTGTCTCGACACGTTGCTACATCGCTCATGTCATACGCAGCTCAAAATCCTGTGCACGTACGGCGACTCCAAGACCAGTTAAGTAAGGGGGTTCATGACCGACGGGATGCATATTTGACCAGAGAGATAAATCAGGAGGAACTTCATTGAAACTCCGCAAATGGGTCAGTCTGGCTTGTAAATTGGACAAACCAATCCAACGACAGCTGGTTATCCGTTTGTATTGCATGCACCTGAGTTCTTATCGGTACCACGTATTCACCGCTTCCCACTCCCAACCTCACACTCCGCTTTCAAGACCACCTTCACTTCACTCCACGTAGGTGCGAAAGGTTAGAAAACGACCGAGTGAGAATATTTACGGCGATGTTTTGTAGTTTTAATAGCTTTCCCATGCATCGGTCCGGCTGTCAGATCATATGTTCATGAAGCATCTCTGAACTTAAAATATGATCTCATCCCTTGCATCCTAAACCACATGTAAAGTAAAATGTATCCACGTCGTATGAAATGAATGTTATTCATCACACTGTTGTGCCTGTTCATCGACGTTTACAACTCACACTAATTCATCGATTGTGAGCAGGACTCACAACACCTACAAAGCCTGCATTCAGGCAGATTTTGATGCAGAAGCTAAGAGTTTATCAGAATCGGGCGATTTGATTGCCAAGAGGATAAATGCTGACGCTGCTGGGCCGACTAGTCACCACTTCACTGGGAACCGACATGCGTTAAAAATCGTAGCTTGCTTCTTCGGGCTCACTGGTTTGTGGCAATTTTGTAACTGTCAAGGACAGGCTGCCACATAGTGAGTAGAAATACTGGTCAAAGCACGATAGATTTTTATACTTATGAGTAGGAATTTGCGGGGTTGATAAATTGAGAAAAAATTTGTCCTGGCTGATAAATTTTGGTAGTCTGCTTAAAAGCCGACAATAATCATCACTGTGCATCTCAAGAATCTCCAGAGTGTAACGAACAAACGACCTCCAAATTTGTAGTTTGAAAACAACCGTTCAGCAACGAGCGGCTGATGAGTACTGTTAATAACGCAATTATATAGAGCAGGGTTATGCTCATGCTTCAGTTAACAAATTCACATCCCATGGTGGGGCCTGTTGACTGGCTCCCAGGATGACGAGTTCTCAGAATTAAAAGAAGAATTTGATTAGCGTTTTCCAGATGATTTCGATTTAATCGTTCCCTGTCGAATAACGTCAAACCACAGTGTTGTTCACTTGTAAGGCCTAGACAGCGGAGTTTGAAATGCCTTAACCCTGGCACCGTCTCCGAATATCGAAACTATCCAAATTGAAAATTTAAAGACAGTTCACTGAATTTACGAATCAGCGGCGAGTTTGTCCTCAATGAGCTTCTCGGACCTGATGCTGCTTGTGGGCAGGTTGCAGATAAACGGACGCTTTCATGATGTAGACCTTCCTGAAATTAGTTGCCAGTGTCCCCCAACTGCATGCACGATTCATTACTAAGTCCCAAGCATTAGTGACACTTACATGTTTGTGAATTCGGTGGGTTACGAAGTTCAGTGAGTCCTCAACCGAGTGAATATCAAGAACCTTGTTGAAAGTGTAATGTGAGTTGGGGATTCTGGAGAAAATGCCCATCGTTGATGAACCCCAACAAGAATGGCACCGCTGGACAATCCATATCTGATTGTTTTCAGTCCATTCTAGTTTAGTCTAACAGGGTGAAAGCTTTGGATTGCTGAGAGGAACCTAAATCCGTGTGTCATGTTGCCTAAAGATACACTGCTTGTGATTGGGCGATGATGGTGGACAAACTCAGCATGCCAGTGTCGGGAAGTGTAAGCAGGTGATATGGTTTCTGTGAATGAACGATGAGCAGTGCTCATTACGTATACTGAGAAAGCCGCACCAAAATTTCAAGTTGCTCCAAGCCGGTCTTGTACCTACGCAGCGATCATGAATCAGGATCATCGACACATAACCGCTCTCAATTACTTCGTGAAGCACAGTTCACTTTCCTGCATCAAACTAGGTCAAAGTTAGCAACTAAGAAATCACAAGTACTTCAAGATAAATATACCTATTCTCGCGTGGATTTCTGGGATACTGGCACCAATATCTCGTCAAACGTCTTTCCAAGTGGACTGCGAAACAACATTTTTGTATTTTGAAGAATCTGTCATCTGATAGAATTCTTGGTACCCAGTGGTAAAGGTGTGAACTTACTAACCGCATGGTCTGAGGCTTGGACCCAACCTCGGCGTGTCGACTACTTCTGACTAGACTTGAGCAAATTGGAAGTACCTCAACCCTCGGGCTTCTTTTGGGTGGCATGGCAGCTAGACATCAAAAGTGTGTTTCAGCCTGGGAATTATTTGAACTAGTTTGTGGGTTCGTTTGTGAATCAATGAGGAATATTTTTAATTGCATTTTAGTCCGGGAAACAGCAGCAAGAACGCAACGAGCCGGCCGCATTCGTGGACCAGTACGTAAAAGGACTCACAGGAGACCACACGCTCGTCGTTCCAAGAAGCGATCTTAATTCAAACGTATCTCATGTCTCATTTGCATCCAACATCCATTGGTTTTATCTCAGGATAAATTTCACCACGCTTGATATTCCGCTAAGTGCTTGCTGTTTATAAAAAAAATCAAAAAAATTATATTGCCCAGTCAGTCATTTTATAAGCGTCCAAGCACTTTGGGGGTGTGATTCGCGCGTAAGGCGTGCTCCGAATTCGACAAAACTTAGTTGACGATGGGGCGAATAGAAGTCGACTAACTATCCATGCAGAGCTCTGTGTCCGACTTTGTTATCGATCGTTTCTAATGTCGCAGCAGTCAGCTTGAAAAGTATTCACCTCCAAAACACCATTTTGCTGAGCACCAAATGGTTTTTCAATAGGACCAAAGTGCTCTGCTGATTACATCCTCTGGTTGGAAAGCTAATGAAAAACCAGTGCGTTTGGTTCACCACACAGAGAGCAGAAAAATATTGCTCCAATGTCGTGATGGCTACTTCAACCATCCTCGAACATCAAACCCGTGACCTGATAGTTACCCGAAACCAATCGATAACGCGGAAACTTTTTCGCCAGGGCTCTTCCTATGCGGAATAAACCACAGCTGAATTTTGCCGTGCCTTCCCCGTAACACTCCCAAACTAAGAGCCTGTAGTATTTTCATTCAAAGCCCTCAAGTGGCTATTACCCCAGTTTAGTTCTGAAGTCTAAATTGTGGAGGCTTCCAGAAGGCCAAGCGACTCAAAAATCCGTTTCCTTAAACTACTCTTCATCACCCACGACTGTTGTCATTACTGTTGAGACTTCTTTCGGTACCGTTGACAAGCCCTGGGAAAATGAACATTGGGGCTTAGATCCCTTGTACATTTAGACTATTCTAAACCGAATCTACGCCGATCCTCAAACAAACACCGCAACTTTCTTTGAAAACGCAGTTTGAACGAACGGAATTAAAAAGATGAGGTTTTAGCATTTGATTAGATTTTTTTGAAACCAGACAGTCCAGGTTGTGCTGAAATTTGTTTGAATGTACCCAGAGCATACTCTGGGCGCAGCATTCAAAATTTTCGATGGCTGTCGATTGCCTAGCACCGCTCACTAGAAGTCAACTGAAATTATTTTTAGATCAACTACAACGTTTTAAAAGTTGCGATTTTTACGGAGAGTTAGTCTAATTCGTCTGCACGTTTCGCTGATATGTTGCTCGTAGCATTTTGTTTGAGTGAGCGAACTTTCAAGGTCAGCGAACATCACCGATTCTCATTTTATTACTAGTTTACGAGATAAAGCACAAAATCCAACCTTAGCATATTTTGGCGTTCCGTGGCGTTCTTTAAAATTGATATAACACCTATAGAATATCCCATGCATATTCCACCCATGTAAATAGGTGGATACTTTTGTATGCTACATACTTCTTAGATGTGACAAATTAGATGAGTTGGTTCAGCAGACTTGGGAACAACAAAGCTTTTTTAGGAAGCTTGCCTTCCATTTAGTAAACTAATGAAGGGCATCGTAACTGCTGGGTCATTGTCAACGCTGATTACGAGGCCTCAACTATGCATGGCAGCCCAATCCCACGGCCAACGACGTCACAACCCTACATAGTCTGGTACTGGCTTGCATCGCAGTCTAGCTCATGCTTTAACGGAATATCACTATTACCACAACCTTTTTACTTCTCATTTTTGTCCGAAACTCCAAATGTGTTGCCACCCTGTTCGGGGACATCCTGGGCAGCCGCCTATTCTGCAACGTTCACGAACTCGTGCACTACATCAAGCTGTTCGAGCGGATTTCAAGATCATACTACAGCGTGCGAACCTCGAAAGCAAATTCTTCCGGTGGCAAAACGTTCATCAAGTCCACCGAAAAGGAGTTGCACGTCGTCCTAACGACGAAAAACGACGGTGATTGCTCGATCGCACAGAGTGCGAGGCGTACTTTAACGTTGGCAGGCTGGGTAACTAGTTCAGAATAACCCGAGTTAATATGACTCACAACCACGAACTTGTGGGTGCCGAAGCATCCAGGTGCTTTAGCTGCAACCGTCGACTGAATATAGAGGAACTGGAGATCATACGGCCAATGCTTGAATGCCGGAGCCGCAGTTTCAACATCCGCTTCTATGTGAGATCGAAGTTCGGCAAGTATCTCACCAAAAGCGACGTTGGGAACATTCAAGCGCAACATATGTTCGAGCGGAACAATCTAAGTAAGTCCCATTTATGTTGTTCACAGGTTATATCCTCGACCTGGAAACACAGTTCAACGAACAAGGACCCGCCGGCTTTTTGCGGGATGAGAACAACAGAATTTCGCACTTTGTGTATTCAACTTCGGAAGTGCTTGAATTGTTCCGAAGGTTCCCAGATTTCTTATTAATAGATAGTACTTTTTCTACAAAAATATATATATATATATATAAAAATATTTCTTGTACCAGCTACTCATTGTAGATGGTTGTCGTAAAAGTCTTCCTGTAGCCATTGATTTTCCGTGACGGGAGACTGAGAACAACGCGTAAAAACCTTCTTAATGACCTTTCTGAAATTTTTTGGTGATGGTTCTCACGTCAAGTGCATCATGTCTGGTGACGCCATCGCAAACGCAATCAGTAGTGTATTCCCCTTTGTTAGTAATTTATTATGTCGAGTTCACATAATACGTAACATTATTAAGCCTCTTCCACTGCCCAGTTCTTTTAAGCGTTTTTTACGGCCATGCATACATAGAAATTTTGAAGGTATTCAGCCTCACTAGAACTTATTCGCGTAAATGACACCTGTTTGTTCATGTACATAAATTCTTTAATTTTGCCTACTGCTTCGAAATGGGCCAACTGCATGATTCTACGTGGAGCACGCATGGAATTCACGATAGCAAGATGGTTGAGGACATGCACCGGTGCCTCAAGATGATACTGCTTAACGGGCGAATCGGAAAGTGCGAAGCCATACGAGTTTCACGGATGATCGCGACGCACTTGTTGTTGAACCGTCAGAAAGCCATATCGGATGCGTTTCGTCGCGATCTCTGCATTGTTGGTCATTCTGAATTGGGAAGCCTATGCCGTCGACTGATGTCGTACGCCATCTCCAAAATGGCATCCGACTTGTGTGCTCAACCCATCCGCTTACGTCAGTGTGCGGAATATAATTAACGTGCTACTCTTAGTGCAACTAGTAGCATATAAGTATTTCCATTCTGATTTTCTTACCTTTTGGAGGTTGTGGTATTCAGACACTCTATTGAGGTCAACCTCCTGATTTTGTCTGATTTCAAAGATTCGAATTCGACTGGAACCATGTTGTATTTGTCCAGGGTAGGAAGAGAATGGGTACATTTACTAGATAGTGGGCGTCTTTGCCTCATGCGGCGGGCGTTTAGAGGGACATGAACACAGAACTCGAATCCAACGGCATGAATGCCCTGGTGTATCTGTGAGAAACTGATAACTGAGTGTTATTGATCTGGCCCTGGTATGTTACTAATATTACAGCATTTGAGAGATACTGCACAGCATACTAGGCATTTTTTCTCTAGTCCGTTCTATTTCTTGATTTTGGACTGCGACATCTCTTGCAACCTCGTTAATTTTGATTGGTCAAATTCGGCTCACTACAGAAAATCGGTTTTTTCTGTGAATGACATGCTAGTCCATTGGGTTTTCCAGTTTACAACTGGGCTCATTTGGCTTTTCAACAAATCTGAATTGTACTCACTGAGGAGGACGTCCTGGACAGACTTACTCATCCATGATTATTCTCTTAAACCAACCAGGAAGAAGTTGTGAGCTTGCGAGCCTGTTACTTGTTCCCCGTAGAGACAGTTCATCCCATGGAGTGAGTGATGAGCAAAACGACTGTCTATACAGTTCAGTGTGATCGCCTTCCCTTTAAAGTGCCTAATAGTGATTTCATCCTTCGACTTCTGTTAGGAAGATGATTACTTGTATCGTGCACGATGACACCACCGCAACCAAAATACTCATAGCTAACTGTGCCCGATACGTTCACCTTTGGGGTTAAAAATATTCTTCGTCATTTCCGTTGACCTGAACCTGTTTTGACCGAATTTTACACCAGGGGTTATTTGCCCCCTACGCAACCAGATAGGTTCCTTTTCTACAAAATTGAAGGGCAGAGACAGTTGTTATTTTGGTCATCTCATAAAACGCGGAGAAATTTTAGAACAAGACTCTGTCTAAAACATCTGCACATAACCAACGACTGTGACCAGTTTGTCATGGAAGCAGGTTAAGCCAAGAAGGTGAAAATGTGTCCCTCGATATAGCTAAGCTGACCCGATTCTAAAACAGCCGTTGACTGGATAGGTCCTGTCGTCATCAGCTTCAAAGCGAGCTTTTTGATCGCTGGTTGATTCAAGCGATTTTTCTTGGTTTAGCTACTGCATTATCAGTTTTTGGAAATCAGTGGTTACTGGTCAAAATTGTCCCCGGACTTGATGGTCGGTTTGCTTGTTGAGCTTGGCAACTTGATTGTAGCGGACAACACGACCGCCAACTGAAATACTTGGGCTACCAACATATTCTTTCATATCAGATTCGCAGAGTTAAACTGGTAGTTACCCAGCGGTGGCTTGTGAGTAGTTTTACATGACCAATATATATTTCATCCGGAGAAGCAATCCAAAAGGTACTTGGTCTTGATCGGGACTCATCAATCGTAAGCGCGAGCTTCATTCTTCTGATGGTCAGGTTCACATTTTGCGCTCTAAATCCCCAACACCGAGTGGATTTCGTGTTCCAGTACAGTATATACAAATTCAGGTAGGTTTAGCGGTGAGCTGGATGCCAACAAAATATTCCGACATTGTTGTCTAGTGAAATTCCATGTCTTTGACAAACCTCAAATTACTAATTAATTTTGATTAAATATTTGCCTAACTTGTTGTCACGTTCATATGAGTAAGACGGTTTTGTGTTTCTATTGACAAAACGTGCTCACAAAGTCCAAGCATAGGTCGTAGTCTAACTTCTGTCTAATTCATCCCCGCGTAGCAATGCTAGGCAGAACACGTTCTGGTGATGAACTAATCTATCGAGCGTTTCGCCGAAAGTCCTTCATCCCCGGTGAATCAGTAGAACGCCAAGTAAGCTGAATCTGGTGCTCGGATATTCAACTGGCTTCGCCCGCACGAAGAATTGGGTCAGGGTTGGAACGACAAAAGTGGTTTGTTTGAGCGGATTGCTTCAGCCTAGTATACGAAGTTCTTCGGTCTGTTCACCTTGTCTATACTTCCTCAACATCTCTAATCTACGGGAGCTGGTTCTTTCCAACAAGTTGTTTCCAACAAGTTTCCAACAAGTTGGTTCTGACGAGGTTTCTTATCTATATACACAGTCTGAATACCTGGACCTGGAGTTCCAAATAGAAGCGATTTTAGTGATCATTGCAAGTAACACTCATAAACAAGGGATTTAGCCGGATTTCAGATGCGACTTCGTTAACATTTTTCAAGTTTTCAAACGAGCCGTGTTCCCTACTTTGTTGCAAATCGGTGCATTTATAGAAGGTGGAAATTCGGGGAATTCATCCACCTGGTAAGCCCCTATAGTCGGCTGTCGAAAAGATATCATAAACTTCGCAAGAAACATACCGAATGTCATTCCAACTGAAACACTGGGCGGTTTTTGCGCAGTAAATTCTGTGGAGAATGGAAGGCTGACTGACTCTGCGACGGATGGTGTTAAGATTCAACTACCCACGAAACCGCGGACCGTGTCAAAACAGTTCGCGACAAAAAAGAAGGGTTCTTGCAACCTCAGGACATGCTTCTGAGGATAGGCATGTATTGGTCCTTTTACAATCGGCCGCCTTCGGGTGCAGCAAGTGAATGATGCCTAAACCCAGTTAGCTACGGTGCCATTGTCCAAGCGAGCAAGAAAGTTGATCAATCCGGGGATCTTTTCCAGATAAGCCCCGCCAGGAAGTTAACCCCCGCCACCCAACAAAAGATTAGAAAAAGCAGGATATGAAATTTGCACTTTTAGTTTTTATTGAATAGGGTGAATTGGGACATGTCATTAATAAGTTGCATGAAAAGGTCCGTTGTTCGGTACCTTTGCCTCCTAACGAACTCACACAAGTAGCTGTCCACTAAACATCGGTCTGTGCCGCATTGGCGCTTATTCTGCATCTTGTAGACGTGCAAAGAGTTCGATGGTTTGTGTGTGAGCTCCAGTCGTTGGATCCACAAGTTTTCGGTATGATTAACCGTTTGATGAGTATAATTCATGTCAATCATCGTTTCAATTCCTTGATATGATGCCCACATATCGGAGGTGATGATTGAGCCGGGAGCGATGCAGGCCTGGATTGTGTCCATCAAAGCAGCCGCAGTTCGATCTGGCACCGCATACATGAACACCTCTTTAGTTTCCCGGCAGATTCCTCCGAAAATCCACTGCTGGGAAAGGACTGGCCCTGCGTGGGTTTTACGGCGAGATATTAGAGTTGCATCGATCTCGACGTGTAGACCTGGGCCGCCGATAACTGTTGGAGTCTGCAAAACCCGCCGAAATTTTTGGACCAGCAATAAATGAATAGAATTACTGTCCTAAACTCCATCCTAGACAGCTCTAGCCAAGTTCCCTTTCGAAGACCGATTTCTTACCGGCACTGTCGGGCATTAAACCTCCACCTCTCAGAAACAGATGAAAGTGTCATTTGGTGGCCATTGTTGCATAAACGTTGCTGATGTATCACTCCATGGTTTGCAAAAAACGTATTGCCGTCTCCTTGTCATGAACAAGGGTTAAAAGCGTCAGAAAGTTCATTTAAGGTTTTACGTCCGAACGGAGAAAGTTTTTGGACAAAATGAGCCTAGATGCGGATAAGGAATTGTTTTCATCAAAACTAGGTCAAGGTTGTGTGCGTACATTAAATTGGAGCTGGCAAAAGGTGGCGGGGCTTAACTTTTCACACATGCACTTTTTGCATTAGTGGCGGGGCTTATCTGGAAAGGATCCTCCGGGGATCGTTTCCAGAGAAGCCTGGAAAAGATCCCAATCCGGATCGGAATGTGCGATGACTGCTGAACCTTTATAGACACTCACAGAGTGGAACGACAAAGAATGAATTAAATGGACAGAACAGTGAGCCATTTTTAAGCTTAATAGATATCGACGACATGGTTGATCGATCACTGAAGTTAGAGTGAGCAATATTCATCAGAAAATAACGCCGGCAATAATCACGCAAACATCTACTCTGATTATTCTCTCCAATAAAATTGGATGTTTCAACCCAGCGCACGTAGTCAAAAGAGTGAGACATGTCACGTGTCCCGACAAGAATACCCAAGTGTGAATTGATCGATCACTTAAAGAAAGTCGATCAATCCAGATGGTCAGTGAAGATGCAAGAAGACTACCAGAATGAACTCCTTCCTGATTTGGCACAAAGACTCCAGAGAACATACCATCCTGGTTAAAACAAAATGGTTTCTTTTTCAATCCAACTGAATGCGATGAAGACAATGAGACAAATAGATATAATGTCTTCAACTGGGCGTATTTCTTGTTCCGATTCCCATTCAAATTAAATTATTTTGGTTGCAACCAGGTTCGGGCTAGCGCACCCCTGGAAAAAGGTTCGCTTGCACTGTCTGTTTTCCATCTTTCATATCAGTAGTTCTTATTGAAGCTTTGATTCAAAAGAGCTCGCAGAAGAAGACAATTGTGATATTTGCTGACCAATGGTCTACAGTGTGGGACGATGTGAATAAAATAAACCAGAAGAATTTGTTTACGATACCGAAAAACGTATCCTCCTGAAAGGCACTTTGAAGCCCCCAACCTCTCACAGTCATCATCAACTTCGCTTAACGTACTCGATTTTTTCTGATTGATGTTTTGTCCTGTAACTGAAGCCAACCTAAGCTTAAAGGCCACGGCTGTCCTGCTAATAGTCGGAACATTTAAGCAGTCAGTCACGAGGAGTTTCTCGGTTATAGGTTGACTTCACTAACGCGACAAAATCTCCATTAAAAATTCTCACACCTCCTTACAGACTATCAGCCACGAAATGTCATTTGACCATTATCGGTCAATATTTATGTGTACAAACTATACCTAAGCCAGAACGGGAACTCTAAGCCTATTCATCAAGGGTAATTTTCAAGGATGGCACCCAGCATTTTCAAGCTGGTAGACAGATTCAGTTGACCTAAATGGGACCGTTTTTTTTGGCAACTGATGAAGCGAGCAGTCTGACGCCCCTAACCAGTGGTGTGATTATTGACAGGTCTTTAGTAAAATCCCGTTCCACCCCGCACGACAACAAACTATTGTCAGCGTGGGCAAAGTACACTCATTTGCACATCAATTTGATTTTCAGGCGGAGGAGTCAGCTACTTATCAACTAGGACTCAATTCGGTCTCCCGTTATGACAAAACTAGTGTACAAATGAGTGCGGTCCGCGAAATTGGTAAAAGTTGAGGTCACGTAAGACGTAAGGTCGATGATAACCTGGGGACTGCGTCTATTTGATGAGCCTGAAGAAGGACAAAAACGGCCGTGGGCTGTTGAAGAATTTTCAACAACTTTGTGAGTGATGCTCATGCCGTGTGTGTAATTTGGTCTATTTTGACCATTTGACTTCTTCATCAAGGACAAACGATGTCAACAGTGTACTGCGAAACTACTTCTTCATCAAGGACAAACGATGTCAACGGTGTACTTCAAAATTGCTCGATGGGTGACCGGAGGTCAAACAAAAGTGTTAGGTCCCAATAACCAGAATAATTTGCCGACTGGAACTAATACTGAGTTGCAGAGACCAAACGATCTCAGAGGAATCGTTCGTGTATGTCGATATGTCGGGGTTGCAGTAACCCCTCGTTTAGCCGAATGATCATCGAGTCTGCTTAACCACTGTTCTGCGGTCCGTAAGAAAGTTATTTTGAGTGTGCAATGTGCATCCTATTTTTGAGTAACTTTGTCAAGCATTGCAAGTTGCACCAACACTCAAAGAGTCCACACACCCCATGTATTCAGCGCGTGAAGCAATCATCGTGTTTGATAGAATGTTGTTTCGTGTCTGGCTTACGTTTGCTTGTTATTCGAAAACTGTTTCAATTATAAACCGTATGTTGGGGCCAAATATGTTTATTCGATGTGTCCTTATCCAGCTCACCAATCACGAACTTGTCGGAGACGCCGATTCTGGAAAACGATGCTTTGATTTGCTGGGTACAATCACAGCAACGCGATGTGGAAAACAGATGGTACATGGAATATTTTGATCAGTATGGTTTGGGAAAACACCTTGTTGGCAGACGCGTTTGAATTTATCGATAAATTTCTGATTTGTGTTACTTACTACCGACCCCAGTGAAGGCGAGTAGGGTTTTAGGAGTTCTCACTTTATCACAGTGATTTCAATGTCGTTGGGCTTTGTATGCATGTACTGGGTAACCTCTTTAAAAGGACATCATCCAGAAGCACTTTGCCTGAGTTCTCACCAACCTACGGTTCTGTTTGATATACCTTTCCTTTGTGGTCAGATGACAGCTTTTTCCTGGACGGTCTTCGCCAACGAGACTATCTAAATGAACACTGGTTATTCGATTTATTCTGTAGGGTTTGAAGGACAGACACCAGTGCATTGAGTCGATGTAGTTGACACGAGTCACGTGACATTTTCCGTTGGTGTTAAATGCAGCTGGCCACAGGAGAAGGTTTTCTCTGAGTATCGATAATGAGTTAAATGAAGTTTTAGTCTCTTCAACAGAAGCCAAGTTTTCCTGAGCAGCCAACTGCTTATTACAGAAAAGCGCATTCCACCAAATCAGGTAACACTTTGGCAGGCCACGGACTTGTTGTCCTAGGATAATTGAAAAGACCAGCATTCCTAAGGAGCAACTAATGAAAGGCCAGAAGTCCGACGTTATCTTCCGAGACTCATCCGACTCATCCGTCTCCGAGAGAACTTTGCCGCAAAGTAGGTAAGTAATGTAAACTAAGTCTTCTCAGGCCACGAGAGCGTCTGGGACGGCATGTTTATTAGCTGTGCTTTGCAGAGACTGTGATGCATGCAAAGATGATCCTGAAGAACGACACTTTCATCGGATGAAACGTCTTCAGTGCGAAGAAATCAGCTAGGCCGAGAAGAGGATGACTATCTACAAGTATGTACTTGTAATCTGTATGTAACGTGGAAGTAGGAAAGTCTCGCTATATAGTACTTAACAATGAGTGAGTGGATATCATCTTGAAGCAAGCCAAAGTTTATCGGAAGCGGAATTTCTTGGACAATACAGCTGTCAACAGCATAGCGTCACGACAATTTGAAACGCATTGTGCCTAACCAATCTAGAAGTCATTGAATAGAGCTGCAAAAACCTGCCTGTATTCCAAATAAAATGAACACCATGTAAAATGATTTCAGGTGCATACGTACCAATCAAAATTGTTAGCCTGTCCTTAGAAGAATGCATCAGCTTACCTAACCCACACGACCTTTGAACCAGGGGGGGGGGAAGATGCAGCATGCGAATACCTTCGGCCGATTGAGGACAGGATCATCGGATGGCACTGAAAAGGTCAGTTCAAACTGGCGCAACTCTGGCCCATTAAGTATTCGGCCTTTCTTGGGCTTGTAGAATGGACCTGAGCCCCATCGCCCTTACTTCCTAATTCAACAGCGAATCACAGCTTTTTTGCTATTAAATTACCATTAGCGAATTAGACTGATGTTCGCAAAGGTTCAGTCTCTCGTTAAATCAAACGAATTCAGTTTCATCATCGTCGACATATGACCTTGATATATCAGTAAAAGGCTACTTTGCTAGATCTTACAACTCAAGTCAAATATAGTTTCCTAAAACAAGTGGTCACTTGCTAAAGAGTGCAGGAATTTCAGTGGCATTTTTGGCCATGCTCTGTGACCAAGTCGCTGTGGGATTGGACAAAGCGCCACTCATTTGTTTGGCCAAACGACAGTCTTTAATGCAGAAGGTAAACATAAGTCTACCTCGATCCCAGTTAGGAATAAACGGCAGAATGGCGTCAGTTATAAGGCAATTTGCTATGCAGTCACGTTAACAGTTAGGGGTAATCGCTCACGGAATTTATTGTCAGTTACAAGTACCTACTTTGTACACGTCCGAGATTATAAACTGTGTTTTCACAGCCTACAAGAACGCAGGATATTTCTGGGTGGGAAAGGTCAATTATAACCACTGTACCTCAGACTCTGTGCGACCATTTTTATCAAGTTACTTAGCTGCTGAATTGTGAGTGCTGTTGTCTTTAATCTCAGTCCGAGAAAGGTGGTTGCGACCAATAACCGTATCCCGAGGATCGATGTAGTTAGGGTTCAACCTCACCGACGGAAAAGTCCATGGTTCGAATCCTATCCCAGCATCCTGATTGTTCTTGCCTGGGCTTGGGCGACCTGAGACCACCGTCTTTCCTTCGAGTAGCCTGATGGCTATGCATCGGAAGGGTGTTACAGTTGGACGATTCTCTTGTAGCCGTTGTAGTTGAATTCTATCAGAATATCAGCACAGTCGAGGAAATGGGACTAAAACATCACGACCATGCTTTAGGTATATTCTGTCATGTTTTGACCGAAAGTTGTTTCATTTCAGTAACGGAGAGTGCCACAGTGTTGGTAGACAAGGGTGGTTTCGTGATTTTATCGGGCTATGAGTTGAAAAGAATGAATATTGGATGATTTATGACAAAAATATTCGGATCGACCTCATTGCAGTTCAACTTCAACAAGTGGTAGATCAAAAAACTACTGGAGGATTATTTGAAGCACTAAAAGATGGATAAGGGAGCTATCCTATGGTTCCGTTCCTGCTGGAATCCATAAAATGTCTCCAAGACAAGATTTTGCCTAGATCCATTTGCCTAAACTTTAGCCGACATCATATGATTCCGTCTCTGGCAGTTTTAAAGAAACCCTCCAAACCAGGGAAGGGACTTGTTTCTGAATCAGGTTTAAAGTACAAACTTCTCGAATAAAGGAAGCAGTTTGAGGAAATGAGATGCAATCTACTCAGACCCTTCTATTGTGGATGAATCCATTTGTATGAATCTGCCGGTCTGTTGAAGTCGAAGAATTATGGGATAAGAGAACATATTGTGCTAAGACAGACTGTAGAGTCAAAGAGAGGTAGAGCGTTCCAGCTAGAAGTACAAATAAGCTGCGTAAAGTTAAAAAGAAGCATGGTTATTCACCGTACAAAAACGATCTCTAGGTGGGGACTGTAGCCCTTGAAAATTTGGACAAGTCAGGTTGAAGGTGAGCAAATCAGAACCAACCACATGTGTGTGTGGGAAATCGGACCATGTCTGGGCGAATACGGTGCTACTTGAATGGACACGGATTGCAGCCATCATTGTCCAGGACTGGTCTACTGACGTGAAAGTTGCAAGCCCAAAAGCCTCATCCACAATAAACAAAATGTAGGTGACAGTTCACACAAAAACGCTCAATTTCGTAACGGCTGATGACGTATCACATCCACGAATGCATGAGAATTCAAGCCTTGAGATACGCATGCAAATGAATAACCCGATTTCAGAACTGATCGTTGTGAATTCATGCTGGGAAATGCTTTTTCGGCGTCAAACCTAAGTTGGATCTTGCTACATCGAGGAAATCTGGGTACTGTCAACGTGTCCACTCTATTAGCACCGTATGTGCCGAGAGATGGTTCGATCTCCCACAGCCTCGTGTCCTTGGTGATGATTTTCTCACCCTCATTCTGTCTTGTCCTAACGTTCCAAGAACCACAGTCCTCATTCGCCGATTGTTTTCTCACGAAGAATCACCATGAACTTTAGGAAGCTCTTTGTGTTTCTGGTTGCGATGAACTTCCTATTGCTATCTCATCCGTGTAATGCGTTATCTTGATTATATATTCGATTTAAAACAATATTTTCTCGGGTTTGTTGGGTTCGCTCCGTGCGCACGTGTACTGCGTCACCGGTTGACATATGGTTTTGATTTTGACCTCCCGAACACATTGTACGACTGAGGGCGAACTCATGCTAACCCGCTGCAGGAGTCCTCCATTTTGATCAACTATTGTCTTCCGCGCAGGTAACTAGGAAATCCTTCGTTGTCAGCGGTTCCGCAGTCTACTTTCCACTTTCAAAGCCAGGATAGGGAAATTTCGCCAACAGCCTCGACCAACTCAGAAGTTGTCTTCGTCAAAGATGATAGACTATCAAGTCTCCACTTGAATTTTTGAAGTAATTCTGTTGGCTTACCTGAAGACGAACAGACGAAAGTTACCATCGCCGTCCTTGGGGCCAAACAGTTGTACTTTTATTGTGAACGCTTGTTGCACGACCGAATCTTTCAATATGTGACCCAGTGATAAGGCGATTCAAGGAAGTACACGCAAATTAAAAGTGAACTGGCGTAAGGAATCTTCCAGCTTAGTCCAGTAAATGTCGCCTTAGACAATGGAGTCAAAATAGCTATAGGATATAACCTTCCACCCTCAAAGCAAGCTTTAAAAAGAGGGATTTCCTTCGAACTAGCAATTCTGGTGGCATGAAGTTTTCCTCGGTTTCACATCCCTCTGGCGTTACCACTCTGGACTGAAGTCTAGGTGCTTTTCAGATTTCCAAACCATTGGTTTCAATCAAAAACAGGACTCCAGGTTGTTGGTCCGCGTCTTATGATAGCGTGGCAAACAACCGGTTGAATTGAAGGACGGGGCTTCCACGCCACTTCACCGCATTAGCTAGTTTAGCTCTGTAGTTGGCCGAACATTGGCGCCAGGTATCGTATAGCAGAAAGAGTTGTTATGGCAACAGTTTGGTAGCGAACGACAAAGAAACGAAGATGAGACTTTTAGATGCAGTGCGCTCATTGTACTTATATATTCCTGGTTCTCATGGGAGGCCGTTATCGCGCGATAAACTTTGACATTGCGTTGTGGTGGATTTATTCGTTAATACATGTTCCATCGATTAAAAAAACTGCTTGATGCTTTCTTGAAGATTAAATTTTGAACTAAGATTTGTCTGATTTTATCGGCAGTGTTTCCATAATTGAGACTCCCGCAGCTCTGTTTCGAAATAAGCTTGCAGAAGTTTTACAACGTCAGTGGGGACTACAGCATTCAGACCGAAATACACTTGTTCAATTCGGCTTAACCGCTTTGCTCGGAGCAGCCCATCATTTGCACTGAATTCAATGTACAAAAAGCAAATGACTAAACTTTCGGTGCAATGAATTCCTATAGCTCAGTTAGTGAGCGACTTCTGTTCGCTCCATCGTCAACTAAGTTTTGTCAAAATTGGAGCACGCCTCACGCACTAATGTGCACCCCCACCCAAGATTCTTGGACGCTTATAAATTGACTGACTGGGCAATATAGTGTCTTAAGATTTGTAATGAAAAGTAAGCACTTAAAGGGATATCAGGCATGGTGAAAGGGATGTTGGATTCAAATGGGAACCGGAGTAGGTGTGAATTAATATCACTTCTTGGAAGGACGAACGTATGGTCCCCTGTGCGTCCTGTTTCGTATAGGTCCACGATTGCGTCCGGTTCGTTGAGTTATTGTTGTTCTTTCCCGGACTAAAACGCAACAAAAAACGTTTGCTCATTCGTTCGCGAACGAATCCACAAACTAGTTCAAATAATTTTCAAACTGAGACACACTTTGGATGTCTAGCTGCCAGGCTACCCAAAAGAAGCCCTAAGGTTGAGATACTATCAGATCGCTCAAGCCTAGTCAGAAGTAGTCGACACGCCGAGGTTGGGTCCAAGCCTCAGACCAACCGGTTAGTAAGTTCACACCTTTACCACTGGGTACCAAGAATTTTACCAGATGATAGGTCCTTCAAAATACAAAAATGTTGTCTTGCAATCCACTTGGGAAGACGTTTGACGAGATATTGGTGCCAGTATGCCAGAAATCCACGCGAGAATAGGTGTATTTATCTTGAAGTACTTGTGATTTCTTAGTTGCTAACTTTGAACTAGTTTGATGCAGGAAAGTGAACTGTGCTTCACTTCATAATCTAGAGAGATTCTGTGTCGGTTATCCGGATTCATGATCGCTGCGCAGGTACAAGACCGGTTCGAAACAACTTGGGGTTATTCCTGAAGTTTTGGTGCGACTTTCTCAGTATACGTGATGAGCACTGCTCATCGTTCCTTCACAGAAACCATATCACCTGCTTACACTTCCTAACATTGACATGCTCATTGATTTACACCATCATCACCCAATCACAAGCAATCACAAGACAATATGACACACGGATTTAGGTTCCTCTCAGCAATCCAAAGCTTTCACATATTAGACTAAACTAGACTGAACTGAAAGCAATCGGACGTGCATTGTCCAGCGGTGTCATTCTTGTTGGGATTCATCAGCGATGCGCATCCCCATCAGAATTCCCAAATCACTTTACACTTTCAACAAAGTTCTTGATATTCACTCGGTTGAGGACTCATTGAACTTCGTAACCCACCGAATTCACAAACATGCAAGTGTCACCAACGCTTGGAACTTAGTAAGGAATCGTGGATGCAGTTGGGGGACAGTGGCAACTAATTTCAGGAAGGCCCACATCATGAAAGCATCCGTTTTTCTGCAATCTGCCTACAAGCAGCATCGGGTCCGAGAAGTTCATTGAGGACAAACTCGCGGCAAGTACTTACATTCAGTGAACTGTCGTTAAATTTCCAGTTTGGTTATTTTCGATATCCAGAGACGGTGCCATGGACAAGGCATTTCAAACTCCGCTGTCTGGGCCTCACATGTGAACAACGCTCTCTTTTGGCAGGAATCGCCAGGGAACGATTAAATCGATATCACCTGGAAAACGCTAATCAAATTCCGCCTTTAACTCTGAAAACTCGTCATCCTGGGAGCCAGCCAACTGGCACCACCATGGGATGTGAATGCTATGAATGAAAAATGAGCAGGACTCTATTCTATATAATTGCCTCAATAGCAGTACTGATCCGTCACCTGTAGCCGAACAGTTGTTTTCAAACTACAAACTGAGAGGTCGTGGGTTCGATACATCCTGGAGATTCTTGAGATGGATAGTGATGATTATTCTCGGCTTTTAAGCACAGATTAGGAAAGACTGTCTACTAATATTCCGAAATCTCCTCACACTGCCAAGATTTATCAACGTGAATGTCAATGGGCTCGCAACTTCCTATGTGGCAGCCTGTCCATCGTGCTTTGACCAGTATTTCTACTCACCATGTGATAACCTGTTCTTGATAGTTACAAAACTGCCACTTTTAAGCACAGATTAGGAAAGACTGTCCATTAATATTCCGAAATCTCCTCACACTACCAAAATTTATCAACGTGAATGTCAATGGGCTCGCAACTTCCTATGTGGCAGCCTGTCCTTGACAGTTACAAAATTGCCACAAACCAGTGAGCCCGAAGAAGCAAGCTACGATTTTTAACGCATGTCGGTTCCCAGTGAAGTGGTGCCTAGTCGGCCCAGGAGCGTCAGCATTTATCCTCTTTGCAATCAAATCGCCCGATTCTGATAAACTCTTAGCTTCTGCATCAAAATCTGCCTGAATGCAGGCTTTGTAGGTGTTGTGAGTCCTGCTCACAATCGATGAATTAGTGTGAGTTGTAAACGTCGATGAACAGGCACAACAGTGTGATGAATAACATTCATTTCATACGACGTGGATACATTTTACTTTACATGTGGTTTAGGATGCAAGGGATGAGATCATATTTTAAGTTCAGAGATGCTTCATGAACATATGATCTGACAGCCGGACCGATGCATGGGAAAGCTATTAAAACTACAAAACATCGCCTGTAAATATCCTCACTCGATCGTTTTCTAACCTTTCGCGAATCAAGGGAAAGGTCCCAACTAACGCACCTACGTGGAGTGAAGTGAAGGTGGTCTTGAAAGCGGAGTGTGAGGTTGGG
This sequence comes from Clonorchis sinensis, assembly GCA_003604175.2. Classification (NCBI taxonomy): domain Eukaryota; kingdom Metazoa; phylum Platyhelminthes; class Trematoda; order Opisthorchiida; family Opisthorchiidae; genus Clonorchis; species Clonorchis sinensis. The sequence continues at coordinate 3,951,052 of CM030371.1, forward strand.
AGTGGGAAGCGGTGAATACGTGGTACCGATAAGAACTCAGGTGCATGCAATACAAACGGATAACCAGCTGTCGTTGGATTGGTTTGTCCAATTTACAAGCCAGACTGACCCATTTGCGGAGTTTCAATGAAGTTCCTCCTGATTTATCTCTCTGGTCAAATATGCATCCCGTCGGTCATGAACCCCCTTACTTACCTGGACTTGGAGTCGCCGTACGTGCACAGGATTTTGAGCTGCGTATGACATGAGCGATGTAGCAACGTGTCGAGGCAATGTCATCGTACACGGGATTATTGGACGTTATCCAAAACTCCCTTAAGTATAAGGTGGCGAAATCCGTACTCACTGATATTTACCGCTTTAACCATCCGCGTAAAACCAGATATTTGCGAACGTACGGAGAACATTCAAGCGCGACCTTTCATTTCAGGTTAGATGTAAAAAATACTTTTGCCCACGTTATTTGAAATGAATGTTGTTCATCAACGTATTTGACACTCTGTCATGTGTGTGCTCACTGCAGTTCAATGCTCGCACCATTTACTCAATATCCGAGTATGATTTGAACTGTCCACAAAGACTAATTCCAGACAGCTTGTCGCAAGAGCTAATATTTCATCAACATCTGGTGATTTACTCGTGAAATGCGTAAATGCTGATCCTTCTGGGCCAGATAGGCACCACTCTGGTGGGAGCCGAAATCCATCGCATTTGACTCTGGCGCTCAAGAGAGAAATCATATGCGCCAGACACTTAGTTCATTTAGTGGTAGAATTTCGGTTATTTTTGAGCTCTACTTTGGCTTGCGGAAATTTCAGTTTTTGGGAGTTGACCAACTGGTTGTTTATGTTTGCGGAGCTTGACAATGGACTTGCTAACGCTACGTCGTCATTCGACGAAATCTCATCAGTGCGCGGATCGTAATAGTGTGCTCAGATATAAAAGCAATTTGTCTGATTGCTCCAATGAGATTCACGAGAAGACTGAGTTCTGATCTATCTGTCTCTGATGACCTTGGGGCTGGTATTGGGATTAGAGGACGAATTGACATTAGGCGACCACATCGACACGGTGAAATTAACAATCCCGCAAACAGCGGTCAAACAGCTGAATGAAATACATGGCATATCAATTGACCTGGCTGCATTTTAATCCCCAACCCGGTTGTCGGTCTCTAACATATACTTAGATTGTGGCTATGGAATTCCTGTCAGTCTTATAAATGTTCAACCGTACGAATGAACCATCAATATGACAAGAAATATTGCGTAGGAAGTGTTAACCATGTTGAAGAAACCTTCAAGGAACAAGGAAGAGGGGATACACACACCCAAATGGGTACCGATAATGCCCTTTGGATAGAGTAACCGTTTGCAAGTCGCACCCAGCAAACACCTCCAATTGATAAACTGCTAATGGATTCACCTGAGCTGCCTACATTCGAGCAGCTTGCAAATGCCTCGGATGGAACACAAGCAGACGAATCATTCTCAGTCCGACTGTATGGCACAAATCTATATGTCCAAGGATGAAGTGCAAAAACTTTTGTCACGCAGTTCTGCTGTTTTACAGAAGAGTACAATTTTACCTGACTTCTTTGTAATGAAGTACACAAGGCCGAGAATATACTCCGTGTTCCTACTGTGTCTTAGAGGGATGGGCCTCATCGCGGTAAAAGAAGCAGGACACTTTGTCTGCAACCCAAGAGGCAATCAGCGTCAGGCTAAAGTGCCATGTGGCGTTTGGGAATCAAAATACAGCTAATCTCTCCGTGGACCAACTCACATTAGTAGAGTATGCACTTTGAAATTTCACACAAATTTCATACTACTAACGCGGACTACCGAAAATGGTGGTTTTCATTTGTAGACTAATCCTTGCCTATCCGGTTTTTGACGGTTCAACGGGTGGTTTCTCGCGGCTTGTCTGGGGACATAAAGGAGAATCAGAAGATGCTCAATCTCTGCTTCACACTGTTTCACTGTCCACTCACAGGAAACAAAGTGGAATTCCGCGGGACAACCCTGCGAGATATCAACTAAAAGTGAATTCTTTCTACCGTCACTGGTGCGTCCGAATTCGCAGAGCAACGAGAGAATTTCTCGCTAGATAAGAGATTCTGGAGAACACAGCTCTATATTTTCTAGGAAATGACCTATCAAACGATTATGTTGAAGAAAACTTAGGGACATTTAAACGGCCGTTAAAACTCTGACGTCGAAAGAGTTCAACCACTCTGCAAATGTTGTCATTTGCAGCTAAAGCTCTCGTTTAGAACTGTCTTTGATGTACGTTCGATGTTTGAGATATCGCAATACATAGTCTAAACGTAATGCACTACTCATAAAAATGCTTCGACAGGCCATTCTTAGTGTTAAGTAATGACCGCTGCAAGTGTGGCGTGTGCCACTTGAGCAGAACGTGGCTTCCGGTAGAATGGGCCTCTTTATTTAGACACCAGTTGATTAACGCATCCAACATTTTGCACGTACCGCAGTTTCGACGGATCTCAGCGAAACAGTCCGTCAATTGCCCGCAATTCTGTGTGTGGCAATCGATTAAGTTTCGCCCTGTGGAAGAAGAACAGAACGGTATGATCACAAGCGCATCAATCATTGGTGGTTTCTGAGTAAGAAATCCATGGAAACAGGCAAAAATGAAGACAACTTATGAAATTCACGAAGATCGACGATTACTGATCTTAGCCTAAGAAGGCCCAATGGAAAAAGTGAGTTCCTCTGCAGGAGGCCTAATTAAATGCAATATGCATCGACGTAGTTTTGGAGGTATATGTATGTGTGTGTGTGTCGGAACACCACAAAACCCATGTCAAGATAATCAGTTTCTGTAAGTAACATAAAATGGACTCTGTGTGCCAGACAGCAGAAAACGTGAGTCAGCGATGTAGGAGAACATGATTCCACCATACATGATTCATTCCTTATAATGATTTTGTGAGACCCAAATCTGAATTCACTCAGGTGAGCATGATTCAGTTATATCTGCGGGATAAAACTTCGTTGTTCTGATGTTCATGATTGTTCATACCCTTTCGTCATTTAGTTTAGAATTTTTCACAAAATTATATCAGTCAAGGAAACCGTTTTCTTGACATGATCGCGTGGCGGAAGCATAAAACTGACCAATCAGAGCTCTGCCTGAAACCTGATCGATCGCCAGTCCGCGCCTCCATTGAAGCTGCCAAGACTATTAATCTATACAGCATCGTGCATTCGTTGTAAGTTTGTCTGAGCGAATGAGTGGGGCTACCAATTCGGACGAGATAACTGTATGTCAGTACTTTTTCTTCAGTACATGAGGTTTAACTTAGTTAAACCTCATTTAGTTAGCTCAATCAGTTTAATTTAAGTTAATTGAATCTATTGAAACGTGAGCAGCACACTGATTTACGGCCGCTTCCGCGCCCGTGTAATTCATCAATTCCATACCTTGCTTCAGTTATCTTTGCAGCAGTTTTCATAACCTCTTCATCGACTAGTGTGTACAAAGTTTTTAACATTGGTGGAGTGAAATTTTCAATCCTTAAATGTTGCTTGGTAGTGCATTTTACATAAAACTTACTCCATCTCACTTGCTGTTGTTGTGTTCTCCAATTCTCGAGGCGTATCCATCTATGCACCTCAAGTGCAATGAGGCCTCTGTTTTGAAATTCAACCAAACCTCTTTCTGAATTAGGATTTATTTTTTTGGTACTGTTTTGGTAACTGCTTTTCCAGGTAAAGCTCATTCAGGCGGGCAAAGTCTATCCCCTCAGCAGTACAGACCTCCAATAAATATCGTCAGTTTTAATGGTATCTACTGACGAGCGGGGAGTTACTCTCCGAGAGACTTTTTAGAAGCCATTATTTTGTAAAGCTAAGGGGCGGAGCAGATGTGAAGTGAAACTTACTTAAAAAACTGTCCACTGAGTAGAGATATGGCATACGTATGCAGCAGTCATTAGTTTTGAACAATTGTCTGTTGATATCATTCCTAGTTATGCGGGCTTCAATCAGCTTCACAGAAGGCAATCGAGATCCAATGGTAACTCTATAATGTGTCCCTTGGTAAAGCATGTTTTTAGGTGAGAGTGTGACACCGCAGTCAGTTCAGTACTGCCGTTAGATATACATCTGACCAGGGGACCAGATAATTGCCAAGTCATTGGATGGAAACTGGTCTAGTTTTATGAAGCACGGCCTGGTTGGTTGAGCAGGTGGGGTTTTTTTCTCAGACAACGCAATTACACGTGCTCTGAACACACGAATGTCGCTCCTGAAATCCACATTCAAAGTCTAATATTTCCCTTCATTTCGGTTACAACCTGAACACTAAATTTGAACCGGTTATTCTCTGACTCCTAATACTTTAGCCAGCGTGACTCCAAAGTATGTTGTTTGTGTATGTTGGTTGTACTTGTTCGTTCTTCTCTTTCCAAATATTATTAACTTCCATGGCATTTCTCGTCGCATACCTTGCTCACAACACGTCTGTATTTCAGTTCTTGCATTTCAATGCAAAAAGGCCTGGATGGCGATACTTCAGTCACTGTGCCTCACCAGGAGCCGATTGACTAATTTCGTCATGCTACTGACGCATTTACTCGGTCTACGCTGATTGGTCAGCCATGAAGTTCACGGATAGGAATACCAATCGGATTTGACCTTGTGTGTGCTGTCCAGTTGGTTTATCCGTTTGCTTTCATACGACGAGTGTTTTGTCACTCGACATAGTCCATTCCTTGTCGTTAGACCTTTTGCTCTTTTCATCATCAGTTACAGTAACACTAAGGCACAGTTTTATTCAGGCTTGAATCAAAGTGGTCTGTTAATACATGAAATCTTGGTAACATAGGCTTCATTAGAATTAGAAGGTGACACATGGATTGGACGGACACTTTGACCGCGGTATTTTACGAGGGCGAGGTTAACTAGAACGTACGGCATCGTAGTAAAGCTGTCCAACAGACGTCTGGCTCTCCAGCAAAGCTGTTGTCAGGTGTGCGTTCAGCCAACACAGCTGTGTGAACGAACAAAACCTGTGACGGAAAAGCATCAGTAAACGAGAGGAAATCGTTCGATAAATCTCGTCAGAGCATGCATGGCAAAATCTCAGACTAGTGGGTGCTGACCAGACGAATAAATATTAACTTGCACATTTGATTTGGAAAGTGTAGCCCACCCAATAAAAGCTGAGCAACTTTTATGTATTTTTGTGCCCTTCATTGGCAGGTTTTCACCTCACAGTGTTTTGTTCTCAAGATATTTCATCCCCATTGACTTAGCTTGTTTAAAGAACAAGTCACGGATGAATCCTGGCACCAGAAATTCCGTAGTGGACTAGCATAGGTTCACCGTTACAGTGAGAATGACATTTCTACTTTGCTTGACAAATTTTTACATTCATAGGTCATCTCGTTGAGTGTTCATGGTGTTTCCATGGTGTTTCATCCACGCAAGTCAGAGGGCCTCCCACGACCGCACCACACGATTGTTAACTTGAGTAAAGTTCCACTTCTCCATTGATTGGCCGGTTGGAACTCGCTCATGCATAAACCTATTTCCGCGGGAAACCGACCTCGTTCTTCTGGTGGGGAAATTCACTCACTTGCTAACTGGCTTGGTGATAACGGAGGAAACCAAATAAATTTCACGCGAATCTCGTATTTACAAAAACCTTCAACTGAGTATGTTTTGCGGAAACCACCTCATGTTTGAGTTACAGCTACATTTAAGATATCGATATATTTATCCTGCATGCAACAGTGTATAAATTCTGTGAATACATTTCGCATCAATTTGTACCTAAGTCGATGTTAACTGGGGTCGCAACCGAATCCCAGCTGAATTTCTCTTAAATTATGTACTTCAAATGAACGTTCTTTTGAGAAGGCTTTCACCAAAAGTAGAGATAGGCAAAATCTTGGTTAAGTACCAGCTTACTGAAGGGAACCGGAAACGCTTTTTGTTATATCTGACTGTTGTCCTCGCTGTGGTGCTTAGGGCCGGAAAAAGGACTCACCGACAAGGAACACAACAGCTTTGTTGCGAACAAGCGAATGTGTGCGAAAATTACGACGGTCTCGTGCTATATTTTCAAGGGCGCTGTCTGACCTTGATCCAAGGTTGTCTGATCGGCGTTTAATGGAGTTTGAGGGTCCCAATAGGTTTCGGGATAATCTTCAGGAATTTGACCTTCCTGACAGATTTTACAATTAAAACCCACATGGACTGATACGAAAGTCTGTTGAAATGACTACGATCGCCTAGAGTTGTTCACTTGGGTCAAAAATTTAGCGAGTTGGAAGGTAGAAAGTAAGAAGAGAGTTGGGGAATTATTTGAAGAATGAGGATCCCAATGTATAAAGCTGAAGAAGCGCACCCAAACAAAAAACGTTGGTTATAATTTGGGCCCTGTATTTGGGCATTTTTCTTTGTATGGGTCACGATTATGTAATATTCGAGAAGCGGATGTGGCCTATTTGGTGACCCGCCTATTTAGCGCTGATGATAGGCCAAACTCTCGCCAGGCCATTTTACCAGCAAAATGTCTGGTGCCTAACTTTACTGTGAGGGAATGAATTAGATGGCATCTGGAATACGATACATATCTCTGTTTTGAGGGCACGCGTCATCGGTGTTGGGATACCTTGTTGGCGTCCACGTCAGTGCTAAAACTAGTTGAATTTGCACACACCCAATTAGAACACGAGATCAATTCGGCGTTGGAGTTTAGAGCGTAAAATTTGAGCCTGATATTCATGTAACTGAAGCCTGCACATACAAATGACGAATTCTCATCAGGGGAAAATACGCTTTGTATTGCTTTCCCCAGATGGACTGCAAATCTGCTCATAAGTCGCGGCGAAGTAGTTAGCAGTTCCACTCGGAGAATATGATGTAGAAGAGAACATTGGCACTTCAGTTTTTTTACTGTTGATGGACGTGTTGTTTGTTTGCCGAACTCAACTAATAATTCGATCGCCAAATCTAGGAATAATTTTCACGCACAGATTCCAAACAACTGATGATGCCCTAGGCAAACCAAGAGAAATCTCTTGAATTAAATACCAATTGTTCCAGAGCGTCTAGTCCTACTCCGATCGACAGCTCATGTTCTATTCGTCTTGTACTATCTGCTAGCGGCATCAACTATCTCATCAGCGGTTGTTTTAGAATCGGGTTAGCTTAAACAGGTCGGGGGACAATATTCCATATGCTCGGCCCATGATAAACGAATCACAACCATTGTTTATGTATGCAGATATTTTAGGAGATGTCTTGTTTCAGTATTTACCCGTGTTTTATAAATTACACAAAATAACATTCGTCCCTGAGCCTTACTGCGGACAAACAACCTAGCTTGTTACATGGTCGGAGATTAACCCTTTGCGTGAGGGCCCGTTATTTAAGATTCGTATGAAGATTCGCAAATGAAGAAAAAATGTTGGTCAATGGAAAATGAACGTTCCAAGCTCGTTTGATTACGGTTATTTGAGTCGTAATGCAAAACACGGGTGGCTAACATCCGAACGAAATCAATACCAATCAATGCCAAATAGAAGACCGTCAAGATTGGCCGTGAAAACAGTGGTCGTTTGCACCACTCACATCAATAGGACGCAAAGTCCCTCTGCTGGAATGGAGTATACAGCATTTTGAATACGAGATAACCTTTTTGCCTATGTACGCATGATAGAAAGTAATAACCATGCTGCAAGCGTAGACCTTGATGGAGATGGAAATAGGCCAGAGCGAGCTCTAATAAGAGCCAACCTCGAATCTAGTGCTTCTCCTTTATGTGTGGACCCACCAGAATAATTATGGCATTAGGGGAGGACAACATTTCAAAATAGACTGCTAGATAAGTGCGAGGTTTAGTCAAACTTAGAGAACAAATTGAACTGTTAACTTGGACACAGACTGTGTTAGTCCAAAGAGACATTTGGATTACAGCACAATACCTCCAAGGTGTCTGTCTGCCCCCCACTCTCTTAGTGTCCTGATCTCTATTGTCATCCTCGTAAAATTCGGTTTTTACCAATACAGCCATAGATTTGCACTCTCAGCAGCTGTTTTCGAATTTAATTGATGTTCACGTTCTTTTGCAAAGTCACGTGATAGACTGATCAGAACTGTTGCCTACAAAGTGAACATACTGTAGCCAATGTGGTAATCGAATGCCTCGCTGTGTATTACAAACTGTCTCCACAGAGAATGCATGTTTACTACACAGTTTTATGAGGGAATAATCCAAAGGCTCGGCTGTTTTAATTTGGTAGTCGCCAGCATAAAAGTGGGAACTCACAACAGAAAGATTCTAACAAGAATTTAACTGCCACGAAGGATTGTGTTGGCGTAAGTGACTACGTGTTTACGGCTGACCAAATAAATCCGAATTTCGGGATGAAATATTCTTAGAATTTTTCGACTGAAATAGGCATTTAGGTTAACATACTGAAGGGAAAACTTTCGGGTCCGGCTTTAAAACCCGGGATAGTTATAACAGGTACCAGGCTGTCCCAGTTTCGGAGTAACAGACTTTAGAGGGCTATCTTGACTGATTAGACGTCGTGTGGATAATGAATCAACATTTTAGGAAGTAAGGTGATCAACTTCGCAGAAGAAAACGAATCAAAATGCGCGATGGAGAACGAAATGGAACAACAATGGTTTGGAACGTACCACGATCAAAGCTAAAATATTCATGGTCCCCACCAGATTTGACAAATATTTCGAGATATTTATATGTCGCTTGATTCGGCAAACACCTTCAGCATATCACCACAGTCATCCGCATTTGGAGAGCCTTCGCGAACAAATGGTCACACACGAGACAACAACCCCCACAGTATGAAACAAACCTGAGTCCATCAGACACAAAAACAGGCTTATTTTTACCACATTCCAAACATTTTTCTTGTCTCCACTCAAAATCGGGTGATGGAACTCAAGAGAATGTGTGAACACCAAGTCCGGTCACAATGGATGCGCAAATTTGGATTCGGGTGTAACGCTTGGTAGCAACTGTACTGTATGGCTTGTACTACGATGCTACAAACCGGTGCATCTCCCACTCAGAATCTCTGTTCGGCTGCGCTCTGTACTCATGTAGTCATGGCCACTTGATCATCAACCGTTCGCACATGTTGTGCACATACGCTGAGCTCAATAGAGCAAGTGTACGGTTGCCACAAAGGTTGTTCCGTGTGCACAGCCTCTTGCTTCAAATTCATCTGGGTTGGGTGCATCAGGTTTGATATTTTTGGTGTGTCAGGCCAATGTGCAGTTCGAAGGGCAGCTATGTGTTATTGTTTCAGAGGTTTTTCATATGCCTTTGTTTTAAAATCCGTCCCATTTGGTGTTGCTAATGGTTAAATACCACTTTTTTTCAATTCACTTGATCGAGATGATTTTAGAGACCTTGTGATGCTAAAAAACTATAGTTTCCTGTCGATCTGTTTGGCACCTGACTAGGTCTTCACGGATTAATTGTACACGCTGTTTGCGAGTAGTAGCTTGGGCGGTTGTTTGAATCACACAACTACGGTGACCACATAAGGTCTTTTCCGGGCGTCCTTCTTAAACTGCTGGTTTCTATAAATCCTTGTTTGCTGTCCCGACTGAAGTGTCCCTGTTTCGGAAGCCACAGCAGCCAGGGTCACATGACTCAAATTGCGTTTGGGTTCTGTTGAATATTTGTGTAGATGATACCAAACGTTGCGTCAAACTAAATTTCTGAGAAGATGGTACGTCCAGATAGTACAAGTCCATTCATAGTTATTGCTGAGGAAGAATGCATCACACGCATGTTTAACCACAGACACCGCGTGGTCTCTTTTCCCGGAAGAATGTTGACTCAGCTATATCAGTAGTTCCTAGTTGGTTAAAATTTGACCCAATATTCAATGCACTTTCCTGGCGCTCGGTCTGGTAAATGAGTAGGTTTGATTATTTAGCGGGCTGCATCCGAGGTTTGGGAGATACTGCTGTTGGCTCTGGAAGGCGAATGACTGATTCTCCAGCTGCGTATGGAACGTAAGGCTGGGGGTTAGGACGACCTCTGTGTGTCTCACATTTTTGTTTTGCGCTGTAATTTAACGTCTAAGACATTAGTTCATTCAGGACTAAAATAAGATCAGAGTCTAGTTTCTTAGGCACTTGACCTGTTGCAGCCTGCAATTTTCACGTACAGGCCTCGTCTAAGGAAGAAAAACTCTGTAATTCTTAGAGATAACCAAGTCTCTCTCTCACATCAAGTGAACCAATTCGTAGGGCAGACTACACAAATGAAACCTCATCTTGCACTTATACAGCCGATTTCTGAGGTAAGACCGTTCAAAAAAGGGCATGAGGTAAGCTGGAGCTTATGTGACGATTCCCCTTGGACCCACTAAACGGAGCTCTATGGTATTTTTCATATAAGTCACGTGAGTGACATTCGGGTAGATGACGATCGGTATTTCCAGATAATGAATACAAAACCAAAAAGTGGATCTTTATTTGTAGCAAAGTTTATGGCTTGTTCATGATGTTCTTTAGCACAGGCCAGACAACGTCACATGTCGCAAAATCAACACTTAAGAGACCCTCTGAGCCCTCTCTCGCAAGCGTTTGGTAAGCACGCCAATCGATGTAACTTCTTCCGAATAGGGAAAAATATAACTTGCCGTATATAATTGTATCTTAATCGCATCGTTTTGAAGCAAAGTACTGTTTTTACATGGGATTTTGTCCTGCCGGTAAAAAAAATCATAAAATCTCACACCACCATCAGTTCATAAATGCCTGAGAAGTAGAGTTCCACAAAAAGAGTGAAAACTGAGAAGTCGTCACACGAGGAGTCAGTCAATACTTGACCACGTGATGTGGTCTCCTTGATTGAACGATGAGTGGTCTTTTGTCAGCCAAACACACTAATGTTCAGACGGCTTGTGGCTTAACAGTTAAGTGTTCAAACACTGGCCAGAAAATTGAGGGCTCGAAACTCCCCGAATCCGATTAGTTTCTTGCTTGATAGTTCCCAGTTAGGATAAAACACTTGTAGAATGCTTCTCAGATTTTCAGCACATATTGACTTGCTGACATGGCGGAAGCCCAAATGGAAATTTTCTACTTTCCGCAAGCTAACATAAAAATACAGTTGCGTACAGAACTATTCAAAATTTCCCCTCTCAGCGGTTGTACATCTAGATTGGTTCCAAGGACGGGATCTACGCTGGGTGGTCAATTATGTCATCAAATATGGTGTAATAAACTTGGCGAAATACCCTCATTTTCTTAGAAAATTGGTTTTTACTAAGGTGTCAGCTGAATCCAAGTTGTACCTCTCGTTTATGATGTTGTTGCACTGAATGTGTTGCGTCACGCAACCTGGTACGAGAAACAAGTATCACGATACATTGTACAGACGCAAGACACTACTCATAAGGTTGCTGTCGAAAGGTTTCCAGCAACCTTATATTGGTACGTTAAGTCCATTGGACGTTATTAACATTGTACAGCATTTAAATGTGCCTCAAAAATTTTTCTAGGCTAAGTTCAGGCCACGGTCTCCAAAACCAGTGGGGTATAGACTAGACCGATTCAAAAAATGTTCCAATTCACGAGGTATCAGATTTGTTTATTTTGATTTGAAAACGTGTTACTAATGGCATACGGGAAGGAAAGAGGCAACTGCCGGGGGACTCTGTCTTCTAGATCCTGTAGGTTATGAAGGCGAAAGAGGCTGCGTGCTGTTAGTGGTTAGTGCCCGATACAAGGCTAGTATGGGATCCTGTTCATCTGAAGCTTCCGTAACGATGTCCAGTTCTGGCTGATCTGAAATACAAAGATATGAATCCGCGTATGTTCACGTCGGGACCCTGTAAAGAGCGCCTCATAACAAAATCACCTGCGTCGATCACCATAGTTTCACCTATCGTGGATGGAATGGTGTGGCTTTAGGTGAAGTGTTTTAGGTCTCATCAACACAGCAACACCTCCCTGTAAAAGCTGCTAAAACAGTACAAATATTTTAGGTCTCATCAACACAGCAACACCTCCATGTAAGAGCTGCTGCAACAGTACAAATATATGAATGACCAATGGGGAAAATTTTAAACCTATATCCCTGCTAATGAATCCTGTACAAGTGCTACGAGAATTGGTATATAGGCCTTGATTGGTCCCTTCCCTAAAGAAGCCTCTCTTGGGCTTCCTCTTCTCTAGTAACGAGCCATAGATGGGGCCATATTGCGATTAGTGACCGGAGAGGATTTCTTTCCGTAGAATCTATGCAGGCCGAAATACAACAAGCAAATAACAATGCTTATGAAAGACCCGTGTGGAAGATGCGGCTTTATTTTATGCCCGTTTAGATGAACACTGCGGAATAATGCGATGGAACAAAAAACAGTAAACGAAGAAAAAGATGGTAAAACGAAAGAAGATGGTCAGATAACCGCCTGTGCAATACGTTTGCTGGACAGTTCCCATGATAGGAGAATCACCGTTCTGATACTCATTGGCATTGTGGGCTTCGGAAACTACATGAGGCCAGCTGTCCACTACTCTCGGTAGTTACTATGCGTTTCTCCCCCAAAGCACGCCACAGTATGGTGACTATCCTGCCACGAAGAGATTGGACCTTACCGTGATGTGACGGTTTGCGCACCTCAGCGACCCATGGAGCTATACTGGGGGTGTCCGCGTGACACTCACAGAGTCTCTCATACCAGATTGGTCCATGGGTAGAGGTCTGACGAACACAGTCTCCTGGCCCTCCAGGTTGGGGGTTGGAACATGTGTGGCGAAGTGTTCCGTAAAAATGGTAATGTACTTGTATTTCCAGCCCAACACCGCTGCCTCGCGGTTAGGCTTTTGAGCCAAAGGCTTTGGTTGAGGACCCTAATCGTCTTCCTGTCTAGGTGTGGGCGCCCTGACAGTATCCCAGACCTCGTACAACCGTGACATGTTTGTACGGCAGTGAAGCATCAGTGTCAACACTGATGTTGCTGTCTTTGATGATGATGATGGTGGTGACTACTCAAGGTACATGTTGCCGGTAGACTGTTGTTGCTGTTGTAGACACAGCCTGCAAGACACATTTTAGTTCGTCAAAGCTATCTATAGTGCGCTTAACAGAAAAAGCTCAGTATTTTACTGCAGTTTCATCTAACCTATCCAGCACACTAACTGTTTTTAAAGAACTAGATTTGGGTCATAATTTCAAGACACACGTTTCATTCAGTGAATACACCTACCCACAAAGAGACACAGTAGCGGCGGGTTCTGGTCATATCTGGGATTTTTACGGATAGGCTCACACATACTGTTTCGAATAGTTTCCAAATTTGCTGCACAGAGGATGCTTCAAGTTCCAATTTGTACGATATTCGAGACATCGCAGTATATTTTCATAGAGGAAACTACTCACAAGGTAGCTGAAAACCTTTTAAAAGCCCATGACCGTTTCGCTCTTCTTGGGGTTGGTTCATCAGGTAAGCGCAGTCCCCGAGTTTCCATCAAAAGTATGTTCTACGTGGACCCCTTGAGTAGGCGTGTTTGGTGAGTTCTGTCCAAGTTGGGTCCAAGTAGAACATAAGGTTGACGGAAACTCGGTGACTGTGCCTGTTTGATGAACCTCAATAAGAAACAGCTGTTGGCCGTCGAAGAGTTTTCAGCAACCTTGTGAGTAGTTTCCTTCATGAAAATATATTGCAATGTCCATGAGACGGTCCGTGTGCAGCCGCCATTCAGTTGAAGAAAATCCTAAATGAGAGATTTAGTTGAGTCTCTCGTGAAAACTAAATTCATAAGCAAATGAGTGTTTTCGGAGAGTTCTTCGCCAGAAAAAAACCCAGAAAGCATCTGTGGCAATCAATATTTCGATAGGTGATTCATCTTTCTCAGCAAGAAACAAGTAAAAGCTTTATCTTGATCAGCGTAAAATCTTTCCCAATAGTTGTTCTCTTCCCTAAGCCCAACATTTGGTTGCAAACGTTTCCTCATCAGCTGAGGTGATACCATAAGTACTTGGTGGGCTGGCAGTGCGTCAGTGTCTAGGCTCATTGCACCCGTCTTGTTTGGACTGGCCGTAAATAAAATATTTTCAATACGGTTTCTTGGGTAAGGTTATGGTTGAATGACGTGAATAGGGAAATGACGTGAAACGTGAGCGTAATGTGATTACCCTCTATTTTGAAATTCCGGGAGTTTATTGCGTAGCACTGTTTACCGACCCGGTAATCAGGTCCTTTAATCTCCTCCATAGGTCTTCTGCTAGGTTGTAAGCTGGAGTTCCTTCCTTGTGTACCTTTGTTAAATCGTAGAACAGGGCAGTATTGCAGTCATTTTCCATCGTTCTTGAGCGGTTACAGCGTCTGTTGCTTGCAGATCTCTGAGTGTCGTGTTGATGCAGCTGACCAATTTCAAGAGTGACCGATCGATAAATGTAGACGTCACTCAGCAGCTGTTTAGCCTTTTCAATACAGTCCGGTTTGTCTGATGTCTCTATGATTCGTCCTCTTTCTGCTGGAAGCATAGTGATCAAGTCATCCACCTGCAGTTTTCTGAGTGTACTCTGCCCCACGTTTGATCTGGTTGGTACATTTTAATTCCTTGTAATTACGGGTAAAGGACTGCAGACCGAAGCGCCGCCAACTCACTAGTGGCTTCACTGCGGTTGGCGACAAGCCGTTCGCAACCAAACTGCCCATCTCAGCAAACACAACAAAGACCAAAAAAGGCCATGTTGTCACGTGAAGCCTATCGTGTGTCAATCAGTTACAGTTCAAGGTAAGTAGGTGTGTGGTCTCGTCACCAACCGAGGTGGGTTGGCGATGCTTCGCAGTGCGTCGTGTGCGATCCACACACAGGCTCAACAAACAAAACAGCTACCATCTACACAACTTGAGCTGCCAATATTCCCGTCGTAAGCGACCTTCTCCAACAGTGAGTAGATAATGCCATTGATTTTATCATACAAGAACATTCTGTGCTAATTCAAAGTGATTTCCCATTTTGTTGGTGTACTTTCCAGATGAGACGCGACTGAAAACTTGTACCAATTGTGTTTGGTTACAGAGTTCTCAGTATATCTACTTTAATCATCATCATAATCATCGACAGCATGACATCAGTATTCAACACCGACGCTTCGCTGCCGCATGAAGTTCATGGTTGTACGTGGGCTGGGATTCTGTCAAGTCGCCCACACCGAGACAGGAAAACGATTAGAGCCCTCAACCAAAGCCTTTGACTCAACAGCCTAACCGCAAGGCAGCGGTGTTTGGCGGGAAATGCAAATGCATTACCATGTGTACGGCACAAGTCGTCACATTTTCCGTCCCCCAACCTGGAGGACCAGAAGACTGTATTCGTCAGACCTCCAACCATTGACCAACCTGGTATGAGAGACTCTGTGAGTGTCGCGGGGACATCCCCCAGCTCAATGGGTCGCTGAGGTGCGCAAACCGTCACACCCCGGTAAGGTCCAGTCTCTTCGTGACTTTCACTTTAAGCAGTAAGCGAATTAGCATCCTTAAGAGGCCAACGGAGAGCCGCGTTTCAAACGCTGGGGCAGTTAAACAATTACTGATGCCTCAAGTCGTCAGGAACACGTGAGGAGCTTACATTTAAAATTCACTGTGTATATGTTTACCTTTGGACCTTCACAAGGTCAAATTATGTCTTAGACTAGATGGCCAGGCTAATGCTCTTCTATAGAGAGTGCGTTTTGCATTTAAAAACTCCAAATAAATATGGAAAAAATTAACTGACTCATCGACTGCAGCCACGTGGCGTTTTTGGAGGAAGCTTCACAAAATAGTGAAGATGGGGGGTTTAATTCGCCCAAGAGAGTGGTTCCGAATCGGAACGTTCGTTCGTGGAATTCACTTCAACAGCAACATCAAGGCATTGAAATCACAATCATGAAAGAGAAATTTTCAAGACCCAGTCACTTTAATTGAGCTCCATATTGCCAAGAACACATTGCAGTTACCATGCAGGCCATATTGGAGTGGCATCACACGGTTCATCCAAAAAGCAGGGTACTTACCGCATCTGGCATAGTACCTGGTGAGGCATCGCAACAATCGTTGGCATCGTCTTCTCCGGTTTTTGCAAGTTCGTGCTAAGCGCTCTGTAAGCAGGGCAACGGGGAACGCTCCAATTTTCGACATGCAAGTTTTCAATATTTGAATTCGTAAAAAACAGGCAAACGTGGGTGCACCAAGAAAAATTTGCAATCCAACACAGATTTAGTTTAACTTAGCTAATTGGTTCTCCTTCCGCCTCAAATCTTGACCAACCTCGTATCCTAGTCATTTGGACTGACAGGGATTTCGTGTCAAATGCAAAATGCTGCCCGGCAATAAATCCACCGGTTGTTCCCAGAATTTTTCGAAAACCAACTTATCCAATTTCAGCCTCAATTTTAAACCTAAATACCGTCGTCCGTTTTCGCTGAATTCAAGTTCATTCTTTGGATCCAAATGTGCGATATCCACGCAATTATTAACAAAAGTATTTTAGTTCTGGGAAGGTTATTTAAGCATCGATACCCGTAAAAGCAGAAAGGCTATTCATTAGTAAACGCGAAACTAAGCAGGTATAAGTCAGTAGACAGGATAGTAAACATCTCATTTGCACATAATCTTTCAAAACTGAACCTACTCACGCGTCCTCTTGAACTTTACTGAATATTCATTGACTATTACAAGAAAGTAAGCAAAGACTCTGAAGCAGTTCCAAAATTTCCCTATTAGACTTCATCTTCCATCGGATGTGGTGGCGGAGCTTGGAAACCAACCGTAGACTGCTCGCACGCTTCACCAGTTATATACACCGCTACAACAATAATAATAAGCTTTCAGCTGTGATGCTCTTTCGACGCCCAAGTGCTTGGCCATTTGAAGGGAGCTCGAGGGTCGAACCACTGCCAGGCCGCCCAAGCCGCTAAAAGGACAGTCAAGACACCGGGGTAGGTTGGAATCCGGAACCTTCAGGTCAGTAATTTCGTGCCTAAACCACCCAGCTATCACAAGCTTCCATTGCACTAAATGGCATAAACTGGACGATGCTTTCTTGGTGGTCTTGCGAAGTCTGCCTGTTACATTAGTCATTCACTCTCTACAATCGTCATATTTATCTCGTTATATGGGAACATTATTTCGCGAAGCAAGTGTGATACAATTCGATGGGTCATGAAATGACAACAGTCGTGGGCCCAAGCTGTATCATTCCGAAAGCCGCCCCTGTCACCTTTTCTGGTATCGTTTTGCTTTATTCTCCAAACCGTCCCACACTGTTGTCTTGGTTTAGACACACCTATCCGTATTTACCGCCGAAACAGGCATATTCTCATCCCTATGTTGGTGTCTCTCATTCAACTACGTAAAAATACCAGTAAGCAACCGTACTCTGAATTGTTCCGTGTGAGACACCCTCACTAATTTTGGTGTGTTCATGAAGCGTACATCACCAACTCAGTCAGGCTTTGTACGTATGTGTTCACTCATGGCAACTACGAAGTGCACCTTACATCTTAACCGTGCATACGGTTGAACTTTTTTGTTGCTTTCGTTTTAGCATCCACCTTGGTCTGTCCATATGAAGATGCTCCAGACCGTGGTTCCTTGGTAATTTAATCACCTTTAAATTAGGTTTATGCTTTAACTGTATTACGGATCTTATAGAACACGCTAACAAATTCTGCCGAATAACATCTACGATACTGCAGATGACCTGGGCGCAGTGAACCCTGCACAACTATGTGCAGGCGCACCACGTCTAAAATATGGGCACCCGTAATTTCAAATTGTTTAGGACGCCCCAACGGCAGTAATATGCTTGTATATAATTGGATGATGAATACATTCAACTGACCAATCAGAATTTGACTTGATGCTGAACCGAACACTAGCCGTTCAGTGGATCGCGGCAGCGCCAAAAATACTGAAGTAGGGCGGACTGGATTTAGAATCAACGCCAACGCATGGAGTACGAGAGGAGTATGTTTTCACTATTTTGTTAGTATATACGAATCTGTCTAGAGCAGCTGATCACTATAGACGTGGGAGTGCTGCACGGACATGTTAAACTTTGTATGCAAGTGTGATCCACGCATTAGCGGAAGGAAAGTCTAACCTATAGTCCTCCCACAATGTGAGTCATCTCTGCTGAGTAGATGAGATGCAGGGGTCGGGTTTGAAATACTTACCTGTCGTTTAGTAACTTCATACCTTATCCACCGGGCCATCTCGAGTTCAGCACACGACTGCATCAAAAAAATTCTGCTAGAAACATAGTCAACTGTCGGCCGGTTGTCCGAGATCATTTTTTCGGATTACACAACTGTTCATTTCAAGTCCATACAAATTCAGGGTTCCGGCGGGTACGGACTGGATGAAATAGCCCATAGAATGCAGACAGGGTGTTTGTCAGCCGGGATAGCGGTTTTTCTCAATTTAAAGAAAAATTTGAGCTAATGACTGACATGTCATTTTCACCCAATTTAAACTCCAGAAATACCAGATGAATGATAATCAATCGATATTCACTGTAAGCACTTTCGATAAAGGAATGCCATGAAGGGGACCCCAATATATGATAGTAAATTGTATCCTTGTAACAACAATGCGATGATATTTAAGGGCTTAGGTTTGGTTATCCAACTTCCTACATGGTGATTTAGTGGTCGTGGTCCGTTTTGCCATTCCATGTAAATTCGGTTGGTGCTTCGACTGATCATTCGATGTGAGGGTCATTTCTGCAAATTCGGTCAAGTATTTTCACTTCTGTGTTTCTGATTTTAGCTGTGGTCGGAGTTATGATTTTCACTCAAAATAGCTGTGTTCTCTGTTGTGCATGACCACTTAATCCAGTCCATTTTTATTCGGATGATTAACATTACAGGAAATTCTGGTTACCTAACAAAAATCACGTGACCATCTCAAATTTGATCGTGTCAGCCATTGTTACGTCTGAAAAAATGTGGTTTGAGACGCGTAGTTATTCGTCTCCCAATGTGGGGTTCATTTCTAAGTCAAGTACTGCAAATGTCCCAGATACAGGGAAGTTTTTCTGATGGAATACCTGGAATAACGGATAAATAGCAATCTTAGTCCATGTTGAATGACCACAACGGGAACTAACCGTTTTTCAGTTACATTCTTGCGTGCCGACTTCAACTAAGCACGGTGAGCGACGTGAAATTGGATGCCCAACCTTCACTTAGGCCAGTCACACCTGAATACACGTGAGGTGAAAAATGACACTACGATATGCAATCGATTGGCTGCTGTGGCCTTGTCAATCTGACTGGGCATTTTTAACACAGACAGTCCTATATACGCCTCCTTTAATAAGCGATTTTCACATATTCTCTTGTAGATAAGCCAGAGACTCTTGAAAGAAGCCACTCATACGGTTAAAAACATCTTGACAGACGACGACAAGTTTCACCCTTCTTTGCTTTCAGCAGATAGACGTAGTTCCCGAGTTCCCCCTCAATCAACGTTATTTTCTACTTGGACCCGACTTGCACGAAATTCGCCAGGAGCCTCCACTGAATCTCAGCTGAATCTCTCGTTCGATTAGATCATAAGGTGTACAGAAACGCTAGTAGCGATGAGCTCGAAGCAGGGCGCAGGCGGCCGTGGGCTGCGGAAAAGTCTTCAGCATCCTTATAATTAGTGTTTCGTCAAGAGTGCTACTCCAGTTCTCCTTCATTTTATCTCAAAACCTCCTAACGTCTTTTCCACTTTTAAGTGGTGGGTAACAAAGTTAACGAAATCATTCGAACTAGCACCATTCGCTACATACTGGTGTTCGGTTCCTTTATTCAGTCGTGCTATTTCCAAATGTGTTCCCTTTAGTCTATTTATGCTTATCGATCAGCCAGGATCAATCCACAGACAGGACTACCGATCAGAATTGACCTTCATCCTGCTATCTGATTGGCTCACCCGTTTGTCGCTTCACATGACAAATGCTGGAAACATTGCTGGTCATCCTAGAGTCCGTTTCTATTCGGTCAGTCATCTAATTTTCTCAATGGAAGTCATGACCGTATCACATGACCGCAATTACAATAAACACGAACGTGTTACCGATTGAAGTTTTGCCGAATTTCAGTTTGTCAACTCGGAAGACTATTCAAGGAATAGGGTGGTAAACAATTTATTTGAATCGTCTGGTGAAAGGCCATGTAATGGAACGTTAGATCATCATGAAAACACATCAAATTACAGCACTACATGACAAATGGCCCCACACTGCCACCTAACTTTGCGCTGTCGCTTCGATCCACGTAACTCGTTAGTACATCAATTTTGAATCGACTACGGTTCTCAGATTATACCTGGTAACACATGAATTGACCTACAGTATTCGACCTGCAGTTTCTGGAAGGACCGTGAAAAACGGAATCGATCAACACTTACTGCAATTCCGAGGAGGTTTTGAACAGTTTACTGCAGGTGCGGTGGCGACGTTTTCCTCTGTTGATACAACTGTGCAAACGAAGAGAATCTGCAGCGGAAAGATGTCAGTCAATGAGATGCGACTGTCATATTTCACCCGTTCAAGCAAACATATTAAAGCCTGGGGGTTTCGCTGATGTACGAACCGTAGAAAAACGCCTGCACTACAAAGCTCGGTCGTTGAATGTTTTTCCTTCGAGACAGGCTTAGGTCTGTTGCCTATGCAATCCCATTTGCTCGGTCAAACACGCAAACAAATGGACTAGCTATCATAACTAGCAAAAACTATTATAACTATATAACTATATATAAAACTATAACTATATAATATAATATACAATGTAATAATATAATAATATAATATAATATATACAACTATATGTAACTATATATATATAAACCTTTATAACTAGTATACCTATAACTTTAACTATAATAACTAGCTATTATAACTGAAAAACCTACTGTACATGGAATATCCCGTGTACCTCATTCCAAGATTATTACTGAGAAAACAAAATGATCATTCTCTGAAAAGGCACAGTCAAACATGGATTTCATGGAGCAATATCCGACAGTGTGAGTTATCATACCCTTCTAATAAGCGCTAACTGGTACCCTGTTAAGCCAAATGTAGAACATATTTTAACCGATATCTTCCGAGTACATGGTGGATGTACATTTTGTTTTCCGGGGGTATAACTACAAGCTTTTGAGAACCCCACTGTGTGTACACCGTATCTTCGTCAGGTTTTAATCAGAACATCAACAACCAATGAACAAAGGTCACTAGACAACGATACCTGGTTTCGGTCATAACAACGTATTCCGTTCTCTGCACACATGAGGTAAAATTTCGAACTGAGGGCCCGTACGTTCTGCTATGTCGAAAGCGGACAATGCATATTCCAAGTCCGATAGCCCCTAGTTTGTCTACATGTGTTTCACAACCAATTTAATCGCCCCTGTTTATTGTAAACTGCCAATAGTTGTAGGAAAACCTTATGTTAAGCTGTAGAAGTTCGGTTCAAACCGAAAAGACATCCCGCTCTTAGTTTGACTACCTCAGGCTGCGGGCGCGCCTTATAATCTCTTTCGCTATTGAGCTGTCGTAGCTCGTCATTTGGTAAACTTCTGGAATGGCGTCTGTTTATGGATTCGCCTGATCCAGCTGGTGTTTTACAAAAAACCCGGACAGCACTTTTAGTTAGTCTAATTTTTGCTATTGCGAACAAGCTTCGGCCAGTAGTTATGCCACTGACACGGCACTACGCTCCACGTTGCTAATTTAACAGAACCAACAATCAACCGCAATTTTTAGTTACCACAAAAAGACCGGGTTATTCTTCATTGGGGGCGATTAATTCCCCGGCAGGCCGTTTGGTTTTATGTTGTAACTATGCACGTACCTTCTCAAAAGCCACAAAGTATTTAAGGAAGCTTTGCTTGTACTTTCGAGAGGGACTACGATGTACAAATTTCGAAGGTTCGCAAACCCGAAATCGAATGCAATTTTGAGGGAATGATTACTTTTCTACGTGCATTAAAAGTGACTTTGATCAGACTCGAATTTATCAAAGTTCTCTGTGAAAACCGGAATTCATTGAATCTTAGAGTGGACGGATCCTCGCGGTACACGACGATGTGCTTGGAATATCGCACACCATACTCTCGATTTATAAATCACCAAACGAGTTTTTCACACTGTCCATCCAGATGACCATTCTAGAACTCTGTAACAAGGTAGTTTTCGTAATGCATTATTCATAAGATTGCTGAAAATTCTTCGACAGCCCACGACCGGTTTTGCCCTTCTTGGGACTCATCAGGTAGGTGCAGTCCCTGGTGCAGCCTGGTGCAGCACATTCAGTTGCCTGGAAACATCACAAACGAGAGATCCAGCTGGGTTCCAGGTGAGTCTCTCGCAAAACCAAATTTGTTTTTCGTTGCGACAATATTTGCTTTTTTGTGGCATTGTCTAGCTGAAAAAGTCTACCATCACCAACTTTGATACTTGTGCTCCCTTAACTAGCAGCGTGAGGTTACGCCCTGGATATTTCAATGCAGTGCACCACACGCTTGCCGGAAAGACTGGATTTCATTTTGGACGGACTTTGCTGTTAAAAATTACTTCATTTTTGGGTTCCCGCATAATCAATTGGGTGGATTTGCTGATTTCAGTCATTTAGCGAGTTGGGGAGATGGCCCATTTGAACAAAGCCAGACGCACCAGTAAGTCGCTGAAATACGCAGTGAGTAGTGAATCCTAATATCACTTAACACCGTAATTCCGGAGAAAATAAATTCAAGTGGCGGATATCGATCTGCTTACTTCGTATGTCAACACAGTCGGCTTGCCGATGTGCCCCCTTACCATGCAGTGATTGGTCCATCTGACAAGCGACCTGGTCCAATTTGCCTACGCTAGCCTTTGACATCCATTTGAATTGGGTCCCCCAAAAAGTCGCCTCCGTCCTCTGACGTTCACCCCACTCTCCATTCGCTTCACCCCATCAATATTTTATTGTCCCATGGTTTTAAAGGACACTTCGCTGTCCTCCAGCCAACTCACTGATCATGGTGTCTGATAAACCTCACTTCATCCTTAAACCATATTCGAAGCCCCATTGTATTGCCTCGCTCATCCTGACTACGCAATATTCTCAAACTCCCTGGATTTCTTCGGACAGGAACGCAATCAAGAGGGTAGTCCTTGCCTTATGTAGAGTCGTTACTTTGTGGACTACCGAAAAGCCTATGAAGATGTTTTCACTGAGATGTTCAGCCTCCCTTTTAATGTTTTATGTGCGTAAGCACTGACAGATGAATTTTCAATCGTTGGAAAGTAAACGCAGTCTGCGAAACGGGAAAGTTTGCAGATGTACCTGGATGAACATTTGGCGATCTCCGGCAGATTGACCAAAGGTGTTCAGCCTTACTTACGAACGGTCTCATTATTAGTAGTATAAACCGATTCAAAAGAGGTGTTCCAGCAATAAAACGGTTTGTGGCGGAACGCTGCTGTTTGGAAAATTTTAAACAACCTACTGTTGTTTGACGAAATTAAATTTGAACCTTTTATCGTGGACGTTTTGTACGTAAATTTCTCTGCAGTATTCTCACAAAAGCGCCCAGTTTTCCGATTTCTCCCTTTCCGAGTGCTCGTCAGGTTCCAGAACAAAGTTTCCCACATCCCTTTCCTGATGGAAGGTTTGACAAAGTGTGATTAAGTGAGAACTAATGCACTGAGAAGGATCATCACTCCGGTCTGGAGGAAGCCTCTAATTTAATGAGTCAAACTCACCTCTTCAACTTTCCGGCAATAGAACACATGGGTTTTCTTCAGTATAACCCGATATGTGGTCACTACATGCACACTCTCATCAAACGCTACGTTTTCAAGGAGAGATGTTTTCTACAGCATGATTTTTCTGATGACCAGGCCAGGGTGTCATATTCGAGAAAAGCACAAAAGCACTTTTAAAGCCTGTGAGAAAACCAGCCAAACGGATGTCGTGGAGACCCGAACGTTCTGGAGACCGTGATAACTCAGCACTTCTCTCTGATTTGTGAAGTTCCCAAAACGTGACTTTTGTAGTTACTTTGTGGGAAAAACGTATGGTTCTTTACTTCGAGACACTCAAGCTGGAGGTTGATGACAGCGAGTACCGGGTCCCAAAAACACCAGAAACATGCAATATACAGCCCTAGTCAGGCTGAAGAGGGATTTTTGGAGATATATGAGCGCATTCTTGAGGACGAAATACAGGTAATCTCCCTCTTCTCTTGGCTGAGACACCATGATACTGCTGACTTGGTTGGTATACTTTTAAGGTTGGAGTCAATCAAGTCGAAGGCGATAGTTGAAAGAAACAAGTAAACGTAGCTAAAAGGAAAGCCGCTGATTGAATTCACTGAGTCCCCCCCCCCCTACGCGTGTAAGAGGCCCACCAGTACCTTCGTCAGACTGGCTGAGACGAACTAGATGACTCATGGAACTGAATGATTCCGCCTGACACTTCCGCCTGGTTTAGCTGCCATTTGCGTTTGTGTCAGAACAGGCAAGGTCGTTATATCAAAATCCCGAAATCCCATTGAAATGACGTCCCAATATTTTAAGGCAAGCAACTTTGAAGTTGGAACAGCTCCCACTTCATCACACTGAGCAAGGTTGTGGCACAAAACAAACTCCAAAAGCTAGTCGAAAAGAAGAACTGACTGAAGTACCATACAAAAATAATCCTAACTACTGTGAACTTTGTAACCTACCAGGAGCAGTAGAGCAATTTTCATTTTACCGTATTGACCTGTAGCTAATGATTCAACGACATTTATATGTTGTCTTGTTCTGCCAGGACACCTTGGGTTTGGAGAGTTAATCTCTAATCACGCGCTGTCATTACAAACCACCCAAAGACTCGATGGAACAATTGTTCTCGCTGGCAGTCAAACAGATTGTTTCTCCACCCCCCAGAGGAGACAAAGACAACATTGTTTCGGTCAAAATTCCAATCTTTGTCTCTCTCCGAAATGCCTTAAAGATTGACCCTAACAGAGTGTCTGCATCGTTATTATTCTTCATCCGATGAATGCGTGAAAAACGAATTTTGGGGCATTGCTGAAAATCTTCCGTATAACGATTCATATGCGATGTGGTATGTCTAATCTGAAGTGACATCTGGAGTTGCTCATTGTCTGACTCGTACTACGATAATCACAGTGGGGCTATCGCTTGCCCCGTAAGAATGCGACATAATTTTCTGATCGATGTGTCACTCATACTGGGATCAGAGTTCCCAGCATCATGATCAAATGATCGTCTTTGGTTTCACTCAACTTGCTGCTTGATAGAGGTCGAATATCAGGTCAGTCAGGCTATTCCACACCATCTCCCAATGTATGGTCCTCTCTCGTCTTGGACACTTTTGTCAGTTACACGTCGGAATTGTGCTGATGACCTCAAGTCACCGGACAATACAGTGAGTCGATCAAGGTCATTCTTCAGTAGTCTGTGTCCATCCAAAAGCAGGTTTTCATCAAAAGTCTGGAAGAATTTCTTCATCCGTTGTCAGTAATCCGCTGGGGTTTCATTTCTTAATGTGGGACGAAACAGAAAATGAAATGTCACATTATGAATGGGATCCTTTTGGAAACGGATAAGAGTACTCTTGCCTCAGTTGCGTTTATTGGTATTCGATCAGATGGCCGCTGATCCGCTCGCCCGACATGTCAGTAACCGCATCATTAGGATGTTTTCAAAAGGTATTTGTTGATTTTTGCTGACTTCACACATCTCAGGGAAGTACATCTGAGGCTCCGGCGTGCAATGTACAAACCGACTGGGCCTCAACAGCCGCATTTACAGCCATGTCTCTGTAGATCACCAGTGCAAAACGTCGACCTAGCACCGTGTAACAACGATCGACGACTTATGTGGGTTGTAGGCTAATTTACACCAGTTCATCTGACACTGCCACACTGATTTCTCTCTCCCTACTTACCGGAAACACCTGGATCACGCAACAGCTTAAAGGATAAAAAAGGTGTAAAATCAGACCAAGACTTTAGTAAACCCACAAAATATAATTTACCCGTCTCAGCGACGTCACTGCACTACAGAGCTTGTTGGCGGCCAGTAGACAACTTTGTGGTTTGAAGAATCAGTTTGCGATTACTGAATCTGCCGATAAACCCACATTCACCATTTGACGATCTGTAGATTCGTGTACTTTGAGTGAGGTTTTGTCGGCCTTGAAATAATTCAAACTAACAATAATGGTAAAAATAACAAAACAACCGTACAGAAGTAGGTTTAACTACATTTGTCGAAAAGTTCGATTTAGACAAACTTGAAAAAACACGAAAGTGCGTGTTGGGGAACGAGAATCGTTGCATCCAACCATCCTTGTCTGTTACGAGGAAGTTAGGTTTTGCGGCGCGGGAAGAACCCAAATAGTTGCTGAAAATTTGTGCTAGTCGCAGTAGTTGAGTTCAGGCAAATGAACAGGTTGTGTGTGGACCCAAGCTAACAGTTCCGCATGGGATACGTATGCTTTTCATTAAGTGAGAACACCGATTGAGAATCGCGCGACTCGGGCACACTCGTGTATTTAAACAGTGAAGATTTCTTCAGCATCTCTTGTTTGAAGAATCAATGTTTGGTTCAATGAATAGGTTGAAAATACGTCCTACAGAGAAAGTATAGGACCACTCACGCACTGATACCTGATCTCCCTTCACCAAACCAAAGGAAGTGATTTTTAGCCAGCAGCTGACTGTACTGCCCAGTCGCGAATCCAACATACTGGCAATGGTGGTATATTGTAGTTGCATGAAACTTCAACATGACTTATATCAATCGCAGAAATACTGAATCACAGAACAAATGTCTGAATTATTTGTTGCTGTTGGCCTGGCAGCTGAGGGCTAGCTTTTCTGTTTTGTAGAATCTTTCGTGGATTGTAAATTGGACCAGTGCGGCACCAGGACAGGACAACACCAAGATTTACCGCTACGCCATTCGGGGTCCTCAAGGTTTCTAGCAACACTTACCTGTCCAAAAAACCCAAATAAGAGCACTATCTTCATCGGGTAACTCGGATCCGTAAGCTAAAAAAGTTGCGTAAGTGTTGCTTCTTTGGCAAACTGCTCTCCGACTGCTAAGAAGTGAGTGGGAAATTTCCTTCCTAAGCACTTTGTCTGGTTCAAATAGACCTTTCGTTAGTAACGCCGAGCATATCATTTTGTTTGACCGCTTCAGAGCGAAGTGAGTGTGCTAATTAAGTGTACCGGCTGCTGGAGAACAGCATTTATTGGTCGATGGTTACCCGCTTGACGGACGCGACCGTAAACCTTTTCGGCCCTCTAGTAGCCATTTTAAGGCAGCGATCCTTCAGTGCACAGGTTGTTAGAATGTCGAGAACGTTTCTGTGGGGGTGTTGCTCGTTGGTGTAGCTCGGAATCGACGTGAGCGTCAACCGTTCACTAACACCGATGGTCGAACCTCCCGACGTGACGGCGTCTGGGGTGATGGTGCGTGATGGTTGTTGTTGATATGTAATCCTTCTAGGAACGATTATTTTGGATCCAAAATCAGTCAGTGCTGCGCTGAATCGTACCTGGATTACAACTACTGGTGTAACGGTGGATACTACTGATGAGGCATGTGAGTAGCACGTCTTCTCGTAAATCCGCTTTGCGTCTCTTGAAAAGTGAGATCTCTCATGGAATTTGTGGTGTCTCTTTGTAGCATTTGCTTGCAGTTGAGTAGCAGTCAATGAATATCCAGAGAAAGTTCAGGAAGACGCGTTCAAGGAGAAGGGGGATATTCAGTTTTGTAAACGAGATGCAAATGAGAGTTTTGCTTCCCTGTTCAATAGTCTGTAACTGTTCAGTTGGCGTTCTCAACTAGATAACTCCGCAGCGAAGGCCTACTTCCTTTCACTGGTACCCTAGAAACCGACCTGGCAATTCACGTGGAATTAGAAAGTTTAATTTTAAGCCTTCAGATATGGCCTTGTGGAAGACAGTCAAACCCAACATGGTTACATGGATTCATGGATGACGTACGTGCACGTAACAGCAAAGGCATTAAACGTATGGCAACAATTCAGGGTCTGCTCCAAAAAACAATTGCTCCTTTTAATAGATTATTCTCACACAGTATGAGCTGACGTGGTGGCAACTCTGTCTCGGTGCTCGGGGACTTGTGAGCCCCCTTGTTCTAACTTGACGCATACACTGATATGCAAAAGACTAGGGGAACATAATTAGCTTTCTCACATTTTTTTGCCGGTGAAAACCCTTCTCAGAACACCTACTATTCTAGCATACAGGCCAGTTGCCGTGCCGTTCCGTTTTCTGGATTGTATTTATCTGTACGGTTCACTCGCCTATTCGCGTTTACGGAATGGATGATACTGGGGTCTGTAAATATCTCGCACGTCGGTCTTGTAAAAATGAGGAAATAGGGACGGTTCAGCGCGAAATAGACAAGATGCGGTGGAACCTACGATGCAGCGGTCAGATAAAATTTGACTCATCCGACCCTAATATTAGGCCAGTTATGCGGCGCAGTTTCTCGGCTGTGATTTGAGGTAATTCGTAAGAAAAAATTTTGAGTAAGATTGAGACGTACCCGCTTCTTTAGCTCGCGACTGGCGTAAACGCAGTATTCTATTGTGTCAAAGCCAAACACGGATTTTGCCGTCCATAACTACGACATTGTCTTACCACTTATGAAAAACCAAAATGATAACATTTTACCATCATCGACTCAAAGAGACTGAACTAGATATTCGGAGGTGTAATTGCTCTCGTTCAGTGGGAACCTATAACCGGTAACCTAATTTCCATGTCGTTAAACTGCTTCTGCCCGACTACATGTGGAATTTCTTGTGGATAAATGCATCCATGACGGCCAATGCCTTGTGCGGCATCCAAAGTGACAAGGTTTGGTACGCATCTAAAGAAAATTTCCTCCGCGGGCAGAAGAGGCCTGGCCAAAACAAGCCTTCCCGCCTCCAACAAAAGGTGTCTTTTGTATTCTTTGAGCCAGAGCAATTTCATATCTTAGTGAGTTTGGTGGAGCTGTGGAGTGTTGCATCTTTCTTTTTCTTCCATTATAACATTACGCATTTTATCAATTGCATAAACATTTTTGTTTAAATCGGAAAAACTACTAAAACGCGCATTTGTACAATTTCACGCAATACAAGCGTGGTCACGTGCTTCGACTATCTCTCTCTTCTGGTTTCGTTCGCGCTTACAGCGGTCTCCCGGGAGATTCATGTGCTAGCTTTGATATCAAAACACTTCAGACTATCTTCGGTTCTTAGTATGTGTGAAAACTATTCAACAGAAGACCCCTGGACAACCATGGTTGGATTATTATTTATTCCCTGACCTGGGCCAACGACGAACAATTTCAAGGAGAACAATTATTAATGAGTCTGTTCCATCTGACCTGTTTGTTATTGTTTACTCAATCTAACGTTAGTATATTTATCTATTTGCCACACACGCCTGGTAAAGTAGCTTTTGAGTACCCAGACCACTACACGACCAACTGCCTATTCAAGAAGAGGGTGAGCATTTCATGTGCTCGGTTTAGCTGACGGGCGCCTGCCTTCAGTCACTCACAGCAAGCTGCCGCATCTATATTGATGGCATCCAAGGCCTCTGCGGAGGCCGGCAGTCCTTCACTTATGCGCCACTCGGAAGGTAGCACACAAGGAGCCTTTTAAACGAGATCTTTCGACCCATAGGGGACAGGGGGACACCACCAGAAAGTTGTTATGCTTGGAAAAATCAAATCTCGTCGGGCGTCCGATACGGCTTGTATTGGTCGTTATCACATAGTGCTTCGTATTCACTGGTTGCACCAGTTTCTGGACCTTGACTTGTTATGGGTGGTCGCCTGTTTTAAAGGTAAAATGCTCCCCTATATAGGGCTAGTGGATTGTTGTTTCCGGACATTTCTTGCACAAGTAATCGGAATGGAACTGCTCCCCTAGAGATTTTCAAAAGCGAGAAAGGCGTGTCTTCGCGAAGCAGCCTATTTGTCCGCACAATTCTCGTTTGCGGACGAAAAAACTTTACAGTAGGCTATGCCAGCCATTGAAAATGGGCTTTCTCTGCCAGAAAGCGTCTATCATATACTCAAGCAGATCTCAGGAGGACGGCTATCAACCAAGAGTCTTTAGGCTTTCGCGATAAGTGCCACGGATAATCAGTCTTATGTAAATGTCTCCCTGACTCATACAACGGCTTTTAAGCGATTGCCGATGTGTTTCTAAGGCCTGGTAAACTTCGCCTTCAATGTAATCATCCTCGCTCTCTCTGACATTACAACAGGCCAGCAGAATGGTCTTCCTGTTTAATGCTGACCGGAAAGCTTGAAACGCTCTCGTCTGTTCGCCTACCCCTAAGCCCTACTTCTCCCTTCTACTACATTTTCACGAGCACATTATATTGACCTGTCAACCATCGATAATGTTTAAACATACGCGCTCGGATCTTACAAAAACCTCTGGGAGACCCCCAAATTCCACCAATTACCTCCAAAACACACAACGACGAAAGCTCTCCAATTTCTAAACCAGCGAAATGACCCTAAAGATTGTCATCAATTGTGCAGTTGTATCAAGCAAGCATACCAAAAGTGTGGTCTGCGTATCTCTTTTTCCTCGTCATCTTTCATTTCTTATTGTGACTTGGCACTACTCTAATATTTCTGGCGATATTCCACGCTGTTCGGTATTACGTTTTACAAGCTTGACCTTTAAGAGTTTTCACCAGTGGGGCTCTTCCACTTGTGGATAACCACTTCCTGTTCGATATCTCCAACACATGTCAATCTTTCAACCTCCCTCTGGATTATGTCACACCTAAAAGTATCGTAAAGTTTGCTAATTGGCTGCATCCACCACCAGCCCGGTTCATTGACCGGAGACGGCATATCATTTTCCAATATCATACCAGCACCCAATCTTATCCACCGTCACATTAAGGTCCTGGGAGTTCTCAACTGCGACAAAAGCAAATGGGACGTCCTGCAGGACCGTAACTCTGGCGTCGCTCTCAAGAGTTTAGATTTCACCATCGTAAGGATTTCATTACTATTCCCCAAACCCAGTCACATTCCGGATGGATCGATGGTCAACAGCACCGAATCTCTAGACCCACAACTGGCGTGTAATGATGGTCGGTGTACCTTTATTCTCTTCCGTCCTGCACTCCCAAGACTTCGCTTGATACTGATGATACTTCTTTGCGCCATAATTTGCATGTTTTGCCTACAGCCAATGGGGATCAGTTTTGTCATGAGAAGGACATTTTTGAGGAGAGCCAGATACCCAAATCCTTTTTGGGCATCTGCCCTCGTGATGACTTCTGGTCCTTTCTTACCACGCATGACAAAGGAGTTCGCTGGGTCTCTCCATACGATATATGGACGCACTTTTCGTCATTCAGAGGAAGGTGCCAGTCAAACGACCACTGGTTGGCAGCGTCTACATCCAGTTGGAGGGCACTGGCATTGGAACTCCACGATTTCAAGTCATCCGCAACGAAGTTTTCTTCGGAATCGTTGGATGGACTTCGTCTGGCCCCAAGGGATAGAACAGAGTGATATTCTGCAAGAGTTGACGAATGTCCTCCTTCGTGAAGACCAAGTCGGTTCGAGGTCGTTGTAGTACCGCCTTGACAAGTTTGGATTTGATGAGGACGCTATGACTGCATGTAAAGCTGTAGAGCTCAGATACTTCTGTATCACTGGTGGGCACTCTGTCCCTTAAGGAGTACGCGGCTGGCTTATTTTCGCGGTGATGTCGCGTTTATTTAAACAACACAGTTCTGTTTTCACGGGCGATGTCCAGGAGAGTAGTTTGTGTTCCACTGCCGGATTTCTGATCTGCAGAGATCCCGCATTTCACGAGATGCCAGCTCATCTTCTGTGTCTCCTGTAGTCAACCTTTTGAAGAATAGTTGAGACCTCTTTTCCAGGAGCGGCTCAAACCCATCGGGTAGCTTGTGGTTCACCCGACTGCGTACTGGTTTTTTGGGACGAACATCGCGTCAGCCTTGCGAACTTTCTGGAAAATAGTCCTATATATGTCACTCACTAAAGCTGGTCCCAGTTTAACTTGATCAAAGAAGATGCACATTCCTGAGAAGTCTGTCCAGCAGAAGCTTTAAATTCATATTTGAAAAAAGGAATTTCTGGCCCAGTAGCAGATAAAGTCGAAAGTCAGCACAATGGTCACTATGTTTTAGTGGATCGTTAATTATCACCTGATCAACGAAGGCGATCCTATGTGGATTCAAAACCAAGCTTAATTTTACCACGCTTTTCCCTTCACACCCCAAAACTGAGAGCCTATATAATTTTTGCCCAAAGCCCGCAATTAGCTATATCCCTAGTTTGGTTAAGAATTCGGCATTATGGAGGTTCTCATAAGGCCAAGTGACTCTAGAACTCGTTTCCCTAATTTATTACTCTAAACCACCAACGATGGCTGTCACTGCTGCTGTCATTGCAGCCTTCTCAGTAGCTTTGATCTGTCTATCAAAAACAATGGGGCTTAGATCTCTTGCATATTTCCATTATTCAAAACCGAATCTAGCCGATCTCTAGAAGGAAACCGCAAACTCCTACAAAACCGTAGTTCAAACGAAAAAACCTTTAACAAGAAGTTTTAGCATATGATCGAATTTATTCGAAACCTTAAATCTGTCCACACAATCTCGGCTGTGCTGAAATTAGTTTCGGTGTACCCACAGTCTACTTTGTGTGCAGAGTTCAAATTTTAATGCTGATGACTACCTAGCGCCGCCTACTTGAAGTAAGCCGAAGTTATTTTCCGCTCAAATATTGATGTTTTTGGAGTTGCGGATTATACGAGAAGTTGCACTGTTGATAGCTATGTTGCTCGTGGCATTTTGTTTGAGTGACCAAAACTTCAAGGTCACTGAACATCACCGGTTCGCATCTTCTTACAAGTTTACGAGATAAAACACTAAATCAATATTTAGCTTACTTTAGCTTTCCATGTTTTTTGGAAGGAGAGATAACAGCTTCAGGATCTCCAATGCAAATTCCACCCAGGTAAATACGTTTGTATTATTGATACCACTCCGACGTAACAAAGGATTTGAGTTCGTCCAGCGAACTTCGGCACAACAAAATTTTTGTAGCGCTCGCCTTCCATTCATTAAAACCAAGAAAGAAAACTTGATGCTTATGCGGCACTGATACAGGTGGATTCTTTTTGGATGACTCCGTTCTCAGACATGCACAACTCATCTGTAGATGAGAGATGAGTTATTTGCGTGTAAATTACCAACAAAACGATGTCTTTCCCATTGGAAATAATCACGCTTCTAAGCTGGAATACGTCATAAATCCCAACTGCATTGACGGAAATTAAGTCCGACCACTAAGCTGGAATACGTCATAAATCCCAACTACATTGACGGAAATTAAGTCCAACCGTTGCCAGTCATCGTCATAACTGCAGGGGCTGTCGCCTACCTTGGCAACCTATCGTGACTGCCAGGTCCGTGTCATCGTGCGGCGTTCATTATGAGGCCTCAGCTACTCACAAAGGCCTACGTCCACGGCTAACGATATTTCTCCATACACATCTGTACGTGGAACCTCATGCATCTTCAAACCTTCATCCAAGAATAAAACCGTACCGATGGTTTAGTGAGTAGGCGGGTGTTTGGTGTCAAGTCGGCTGCTTTAGAGAACTAAATCCTAAACGCACTACACATCAATCTGCAGTTACTTATACCCCTCGGCTCAATGAAAGAAGTAGCCCTGTTGTCTTCAGCATAACTCGGGAAGATACCATACCCGGTAACACGAGGTAGCCACGTAGGTGCATAAGCTTCAACCACAATTTCTAGCAGCGTCTATTTCCATGTCTGCCATTCCTACCCAGCTTGTTGGATGATCACATAACTAGCCGTGAACTTAGCCACGTAAATTTTGGCTAATGGATGTTACCCATTTTTGCATTTGGGCAAGCCGGTTTGCATCGACTGCGTACTACCACTCCTTACTATCCCCACCGGAACGTCAATCGGGTCTCACTAGACTAGCTGGAAATTGTAACCACTCTTAACTTTATGCTAGTACGAGCCGCAGTCAAATGGCAGCAAAAACCTTCTTCCACCCTCGGTGGTCCCAAGAGTATCCTTCATCCATTTTGAGCCCATTTTCTTCACAATTCCTTCGCCAAGTCCAACTATTTTGACAACTCCAATTGACTCGTCCAAGATGTTCATATATGGGACTGTCCACGGACTCTAGTAGGATGTTGCGATGACGGGACCTCGACTGCCGTACTAAGTTTGATGGATTGCCCGTAGTTCAGCAAACCTCCACACACGCCCAAAAAACCGTTTTACTCTGCTTAATTTGTGCCACAGATTCACAGATTGATACACAGGATCGAGGCTTTCACCCAAGTTTCCCGGGTCGGTTTTGTTCTTGTCGTTTAGCGGCTGTCGTTAAACTGAAAGGCACAAGTGAAAAAAGGGTGTAGCACTGCTTTTTACGTTATCAGTGCAGGGCAGTAAGCTAGCCAGCGCGAGGGCTCGAATAAACAAGTGTCTAACAGTGTTTTGAACTAGGTTCTAGAAGGAACTTGAACAACCGTCTGAGGAAGGTTATTCCATGCAACAACTACCCGAAATGGGAAAAAAGTTGCCTAAAGAAGATGTGCGTTGTGAGCCTAAAAATCTTCTCACCATGTCCCGCCGTGCGTTTGCTGGGTCAACGGTGAAAAACCTGTCGGCCAAGCCTTGTTCAAACGGGGCGTAAGTAACAATTAAGTCCCCCCGGAGGCCACGATCCTCCAGGGGGTAGATGTCAAGCACCACGAGACGCGTTTCTTAGTCCACGGACTTCAGACCGACACCCATTTTCGTAGCAGCTCGCTGGATACGCCCAATGAGGATTACGTCTTTTGTGCGTCCTGAGTAGACAACCGGGTTGGCATATTCAAGGAGCGGTCTGACGTAGGCCCCATAGAGTATTTGGAAGTCCATGCAAGCTATACGGGAGAAGGTGCACCGAATCATCCGTAGGACGGCGAATGCATTCTGGGCTGAATTCTCGTGGTGCGGTGATAAAGACATGTTTGAAGAGAGCAAGATACCCAAATCCTTTTTGACATCCATCTCGTGATGGCTCCTGGTCCATTCTCACCATGCACGATATAAGCTTTCGCTAAGTCTCCTCCGAAGGACGTATGGACGCACTTTCCGTCATTCAGAAGATGCCAGTCTAACGACAACTGCTTTGCGGAGTATACATCCTTTTTGGGGTCACTGGCATTGGAAATCCAGGATTCCAAGTCGTCTGCAAAATGTACACATGGACCTGAAAGGACATCTGGATGGTCACTGACGTGTATCAGAAACAGCAGGGGTCCCGAAGCGGAGCCTTGAAGATCTCTAATGGAAACCGGCCCTGGAGAAGAGTCAGTCGAGTCTACTTTGACTAAGAATGTTCTGTTTGATAGGAACACCTTAATCCAGTGTACATTTTTCCTTGAATCTCGTAAGACTCAAGTTTGTGGAGCACGGGACGTGTGAGACTCGACTGACTGCTTTTGAGAAATTGAGAAACCTGGCATCCGCCATGAGTCCCTCGTCCCTGGCTTGGGTTAAGCTGTCCAGAAATACAAGCATGTTCGTTACGCAAAAACGGTTTCGAAGAAATCTGTGTTGAACTGGAGATATCAAGTTGTTGGAAGTAAAGTAATCTATGATGGCTTGCTTCAGAATGCGTTCTATCACCCTGCATGGCACGCTAGCGAGGCTTAAAGGCCTGTAGTTACCAGGCGATAGTCGGTCATCAGTTTTGTAGATTGTCGTGACAGTCGCTTCCTTCCAAACAGAGGGAAGGTGGCCTTCGTCAAGCGACTGACGAAACAGCAGATAGCAATGAGTCGCCAGTGTATACGACGTTTCCTTCAGGATCCTTGGGTGGGCTTCGTCGGGCCCCAAAGCGCAGAATGGGTTGATCCTGTGCAGGAGTTGACGAATGTCCTCCACCGTGAATACCAAGTCGGTTAGAGGCCGTTCGTAGATAAGCCATGACAAGGTTGGATGTGACGAGAACGCTGGAACTGAGTACAGACCTGCATAGTGATCTCTGTAGAACTCAGATACCACTATTGGGTCACTCATGGGTTCCCCGTTCTATTCCCTCGAAGAGAAAGCATGTGGCTTGTTCCTGCGGTGATGTTCCATCTCTTTGAAGAGCACATTACTGTTTTTCCGGGCGAGGTTCAGAATGGTGGCTTGTTTTCGTATGTTCCGTTGGCAGATTTCCCATTTACAGCGGTTCCGCATTTTACGAAATGCCAGCTCATCTTCCGTCTCCGGTAGCCAACTTTTTGAAAAATAACTGAGACGTCTTTTCCAGAAGACGCCGGATCCTTTTGCGTAGCTTGCGGCTCATCCGAATGCGTGCAGGTTTTTTTGAGGACGAACATCGCGTCAGCCTCGTGAACTTTCTGGGCAGTGGTCGTATAAAAGTCTCCCACTGAGGCCGGTCCCAGTTTAACTTGGTCAAGAAGGATGCGCATTCCCGAAAAGTCTGCACGGCAGAAGTTTCGAATCCACGTTTGGGGTTCGGGATTTATGGCCCAATAGCGGATGAAATCAAAGATCAGCAGACAGTGGTCAGTATGTCACAGGGGAGCGTTAATTATCACCTGATCAACGAAATGTCTTTCGTTGGTGATGACCAAATCCAGTAGGGACGGTTGTTGACCCGCGCGGTATCTGGTGGATGCAATGACATATTGAGTCCAAGCGCTCTGTTGGACGACATTGGTCAGCGCCGCTGTGCCACTTGATCTAACGCACTGGAGCCCTGTCCAGGAGGCCTTTGGAGCGTTTAAGTCACCTATCAGCAGCAGATGAGTGAAGCGGTAGCTGGAGGAGATTTGCTCAAGGGTTCGTGTGAGGATCTGGTCATCTTCCGGAGGATTCGAAGTGGCTGTCTGCCCGCTCTGCCCATAAACAGACTAAATCAGCCGATGGCACCATCTAAGAGCCCGTACACCATTGTGCCAGACGTCTAATATAGCATACTGGCTACCATGTGAGGATCCACCGAAATTGTTAGCTGCGACGGATTCCTTGGCCTTATCTGGCGAGACGCCTGCCACAACGAGAGGAAAACCCTTCCTGCGTAGTTTGCGAATGGTGTTCCTTTTTGAGTTTATGTGGGCAAACGTGACGTAATTAGTGTTCATGTATGCTTTCTAAATATTTCCAACTCCATTATAAGAGAAATCATTTGAAGAAATCCACTTTTTCAAAAAATTCCACACCGCCTTCCGCAGACAACATGCTAAGCCATGGTAGCCATTAAAAAATGAAATTCGCGACAAAAATGGCACACGCAAAAAATTTTGGTAAGACTGCTACTGCCCCGGATTATCTTAAGGGTTCAAATATATAACGTCAAATGCTAAAACTATGTGTAAACGTCTCCTCCGTTCAAACTATGGATGTGCGTTTAAATATCGGCTGGCCCGGCTTGTTGTCTTTTTGAAGAGGGTGGGAAATTTTGGGGAAAGAAGTTGGTACCTTCACGTGCTTTCTTCCGTGTTGAATTTGAAAATAATCTGAAGACTACATGAACAGTATTTATGTCCACCTTGTCCGCACAAACCCAAAAATCTGGGCAGTCATTTGCGACCTGCATAGGGAAAAGTTTTCTATCGTTGTGGTTGATGTCCCGTCAGACAAAGCCAAGGAAGTCGTCACATCTGGTAGTTTTTTATAATGATAACGATAACGTTTATTCCGCAACATGATCATAATGTTACGGTCAGAATAAAGTATGACTAGCGAGATTTGAAGGTACTGGGAACTGCGCGGAAAAGGGACGGTGTCACAGACTGTGGGCATTATCCGATGTACAGGTGGTCGCGCTTAAACCGGCACGGCCATGGAAGCACATTTATTACTGTTTTTTCTTTTGGGGAACAGATCAAGTTGGAACAAGTTTAGATCGTCAGGATTTGAAAATGGCGGACAAAAACAAAACGAGGGAGTGCCAAACCAGAGGCGTCCCCTGTGACACGTGACTAAGCAACTGCGAATTGCGGAAAGTGAGAAACCCGAACGATAGGTCTGGTGAGCTAGCAGGATCAGAGTGATCAAGTCAGTCAAGTTGGAATAAAGCACAAAACCAATGTTGAGGCCCCGTGGCCTTGGACCTTTGGGCATATGGCCATGGTCAGTGGGGATGTTGGAGTGGAGGAATTAGCAATAAGAAGGAATAGTAGCAGGAATCTCATAGTCACGGTATAGAGTGAAACTGTAGAAACTTACTGGTGTCGCTGATGGAGTGGAGTCGTGTGTAAAACTTCTTTGGAAGAATGAGCTGGTGCTAACACACAAGACGGAAAGCGAACTCTGCAGAAAATTGCTGAGTTTGCGGGGGGGCATCTGGATGGTTAATCCAAAGGAGAGGTTCAACAGGTTTGGATGAACGTTCCCGGAGGCGGCTGAGGCCGGGTGAAAAGTCTGTTTGGGTAAGGAACGAGTGGAAAAGAGAGCAAATTGAAGAGTAGAAAGGGAATAGTAGTGGGTGTGCTGTAAAGCCGGGTGCCGACAAACTTTGCTTTCTGGAAGGTCATCTAAAGGGTCCGTGATTGGGTTGGGATGTGCAATTTTGTGATCAGCGGGATTTTTTGGGTTTATCAAGAGAATCCGCAGAGTTAGAGCCCTTGCTCTACCTGATACAAGATTGCATGCATTTTTCTAGTCCGGCTGAGGATTCCAGTAAACGTGGATCACGGACTAATTGGTGTGGATGATGGCCAAACAGGGCTTTTGAATTACATACTGCCCAGGGTCGAGGCTCCGTAAGACGATGGAATTTGATGAACAGCTATAGTGAGTGGCCGACTTGGACGACAACGCGCTCATTTGTGTGGAGCACGGTCAACCGCCGTTGGGTTAATCTGTCATGCGTAGTTGAAACCTTAATCAGCGTCCCACATGCACACGCGACGTAATCAGATCAAGTGACGTCATACTTGCCAATAGGGAGTTGCCATCGGGAGTTTCGTAGTTCACGTGCATAGGTTGCGAATATCTGGCCGCGGATTATCCAGATGGATTCATACTCATATCATACATACATCCAATTGTCCTTAATTATCACACTGCACACAAGGCGAACCCTCCAGGAAGCACTTGTGCCAAAGCGCGGTTACCAGATCACCTTATTTGTTAAGTTCGACGAGTTTACCACACAGAAACTTTATACAACTAACCATCTATGCGGGAGTTACATGGCGCAGTCCGAAAATATTATTTCCGATTTGAAAAACACCGCGGAAGTTTCAAATGTGCTAACAATTTATTTCGTACTTCATCCCGTAAATTGGTAATCACATGCGAATTCCTCGTGTTTGGTGGCTTAGAAGTTTGCTTACTTAAGCATAATCCCATGAACAGCATATCATTGAAATGTGCAATCGCATTGCGCTAACTCCCGGTGGGATTCACAACTTCCAAAACCCCATATTTTCGGCAAACTTAACTTCGATTTACTTCCAGTGAGCAGCCGAATCTATAAACACATGGTGCACTTTTTTTACCGTGATGATAGGTTTGCCTTAGTTTTGTTTTTTAAACCCCTGATCTATACATGCCTTTACCGGCTTCTACCAAGCTGCTATATATGCGCATTTGTTTCACGCGCGCTTCGCGCTCAAGTTTAATGGTCCCTTCAGAATAGTCGAGTTGGTGCAAAAGCACCAGGGCATAAGTACCAGTTTTTTTGCTCAAGTTCTAGGTTTCATGGACATATAAGCACGTGTTTTGCTACACAGAACTGTAGCAAGCCGAACGACCCAAAAGATGCTGCGTCAAAGTTGCAGCTGACAAAACCCATTGTTGCATGGGGTCAGGTCTGTTTTCATAGGGATTGTTGTGGTTGACCGGAGGATCGGTGCGACACCATAGCAGACCGATTGCAAGGGCCTTGTTGCGCAAGATGCACTACAAAATTATATTCTTATGTGAAATAATGACCAGCTTACACCTTTATACAATTTTTCTGCCTCTGATTCCGTCATGCTGTCACCTAACAGCAATACTCACGTTCACTGACAATGCGATGATCTATAACATAAGTCAAGTTTCGGTTCGAACTCAACCCTGCCGCAATCCACCACGACACAGCTTCGTCCAGGTCTACTACAGTGAGATCTTATCCAGTTCAAACAACCTCAGACAAGTAAGGTTCAAACCTTTCGTCCATGGCCCAGATGTTGTGTAAGCCCATATTACCGGTAGCGGCCCAATCCAAAGGGATATATACAGGCTTCCAACCCATTTACAGGCCTCAGCGGCTGCAGACACGCTACCGAATCACGTTATCCAAACAGTAGGCTTAGGTAAAGCCGGCGCTGACGCAGAAGTCAGAAGACGTCTTGTTTATAATCTCTCCTACTCCCTGGTCGGCTAGGTTGAAGCAGTGAATCTTCTGTTAATCCCAGTTATACCAGTACACCCATACCCAAATAATGTCAGCGCACTGGTTCCTCTACCTGCACACTTTTCAGGGGGTTTGCGGTGGTGGCCAGTCCACAGCGTTTTCAGGAGTCGCGTTTATTGTGAGCGATGTGGGACGGGAGGCAATGAGCTTCGTGACTGCATTGTCGCCAAACGTTTTCCACCCGCCACCGGAATAGCCGCTATACCAATCGCATCGGAACCAATGAGTCAAACCTGTGAACCTCCGTCCCGAGTTACGCGAATCTTAAGAGCACACGTACCTCCGCTTCACGAAGTTTCTGTAGATTCAAGCACCCAAGCTGTCGGCCCTTGTCCTACTTTGTCCGGTTCCACGTATGCCGAGCGGCATCTCAACGAACCCAGCGCGCGCCCATCCACCCTTAAGAGTCACCTCCACATCTACTCACTAGCAGCAGACATTTTCTTGAAATTTCCAATGCTCCCTTGCTGTACATCGCTCGCATGCCTTTCAAAATGCCATTCTAACCCATTCGACTCCAAATGCCACCACGGCTGTGGTCTGTATTTCACTGTCAGCTCAAAATTCTCCTCCCATTAATGGAGACCGACAAGTTTGGTTGTCACTGGAGTGTGGATACGCTAACAGGGTAATCATCTGGATTCCAAAACCCATGTCATCTCTTTCCACTCATATCAACCCCCTGAAGGAATCTCGGCCAGCATCAGACCGACCCAGAAATATTAACCAGGGTCACAAGGTCAATGGAATTTATTCATCACAAAGCCAGTCTACAATGCACGCATCCTTTCCCTGGGATTATTCATATCTACTCCATTACCAGGCATATATTTTCCGTTATTCTTACTTGTGGAATTAGTGCAACCCACCCTGAGGCTGCGAGGAGGAGATCAGCTACACAAAGAGCGCGCAAAGCACTCACCATCATCCACCACCGATGACGAGGTTTACGCATTCAAACTTTTATCTCGTCTCCCATGCATGCATTCAACGTCTGGTCTCCATGCTACTTACGTAGATATGATCAACTGGGGAGAACAGGCTTGTGCACTGTTTTTTCGCAGAACTCCATCCAGAATTAGCAGACTTAACACCAACACGCTTCCGTCTCCCCTGAACCCACTTTTGGCCTATACTGAACGGCATCACGGAACCTACATCGCTTGGCCTTAGCAGCCAAGCTGCGCCGCACCCGAAACTAGCCTGCGACTGACTACATCTCAAGGATTCTACCCCATGCACAACATCACGAAGGATCCAATGCATTGACGATTTCCACTTCTATTAGGCGTTCGTCCTCATGCAGTTATCAGATGAACAGAGAATCCTTATATCCTCCACCATGTCAAAAGCTCTAGTTCCCTTTTTTACTGCTTCCCAGTGCATGCAGAACAAGTATTCCGATTCCCGGTCCCGATTGGGATGAGGCAACACGAAACTATGTTCATTATTACGCTATCAAGCCTGTTGAGGCCCGCCACCAAAGACCCTATTCAGATTGATATTCAGTCCATAATCTCTCCAGCCCCAAGTACCGCCGACTTTAGGAGTACCTCTGCAGAGCTATACGGTCGTCAATTTGAGTGCTGTCGCTAATTCTTCGAAAAACTCCCATGACCCACGCGTCTTTGAGCTGAGTGTTTTCCAGCAGAGACACCAGCTGCATCTTACCTGTTTTATCCATCCGAACTCGGTTTCTTGTTTTGGCACTCTGTGGGAAATACATTCTCTCCTTCAAGCAAAGTACTGGTCGATCCCTCCACCGACCACCTCAACAAGGAAGCTAAAAGCTCGAGACATGATTGGGGTAAAATTTCTTAGTGAGCCAGCTGGAGAATGTTATTCGCCCAAAATGAACGAATGATGTACCTAGGTCTGTGGATGTGATGGTTTGTGGAAATAACAATAGTCTAAAACACTCGTCGACGCTAGGTAAGCAGAATGATCATCCCCTGTATATAAATTTGTATCTGAAGAACGATGCGATAGCCCGTACCACCGAAACTCAACAAATCCATTCAGGATAATTTTCATGATAATTTGTACGAGGTTGCAAGAAGGTAATGCCTCCGGCATCTGGGAGTTGTACTCAAACTATTCCAGCGTATCCACAGGCATCCATGCTCCGGGACCGAGCTGTACTTGAAAAAATGTTTGATATCGCCTGGTCCTGTTTTCTTGCAATAAGGTCTTACACTATAAGTGGCGTTGAATAACTTTAGTTCCGCAGTACGCACGGGGCGGCTGTCACATGATGTGCTCTTGCAGAATTATATTACAAGCCACCAAGTGCAACATTAGACACATAATTCAAGACGTTACTATAAACTGCTCACCGAGTTTGTATTTGCTCGTGTTATGCAGAAAAACGAATCTAGCTCAAGCACGTCACTGAAATGCGACTCGAAATTTGTTATGCGAGATACATCTTGCGTCTATCGTAATGGGGATCAAAACGGGCCTAGCTAACATGCATGACTAGGCTAAGTGAATGAAAGTATTTGCTTAATTGGCCTGGTTATCCGTTAGCATTCCTTGTGATGCATTCACCAGCATGGGTGTCTGCTTTGTGGGAACACTTTAAGCGCAGATTTGGCGTGTTCCAGACCGTCATATTGTACTCCTGTATTTTCAAGCGTCCATTGGCGTTTTCCTCGACTGCTTGCATCTGATGCCTCCGGTTTATCCATCCTGAGGGCCTATTCTGAATGCTATTCTCTCCTTCGTCTTCTTGTACAAGCCCATCGATTTGCACATAAGAAGTAGCTGCTCGCTTTCCACGCTTGCATACATAACCAGGCGACAAGCAAACTTACTGTGCCTGACTAGGAGTGTTGAAAGCTTGCTCCTACTTGCCGTACATTAAGGCGGTTTCTGATAGGGCTCATCGAAACGATCCCGTTTCTTGTGTTCCATCGGCTTTCACGAAGTCTGGGAATAGGCGGAACACTCAATTTGCTGCACTATTGCAAGCACATGTGTTTGCAGTGTCGCTCCCAAGGCTGCAATGCAGGCAACATTCGAAACTGCAGGGCACCGCTAGGACCGATCATATGTGGACTACCGCAAGGAAACTAAACCATCAGTGACTGACTCAACATAACCTATGGACGATTCCGGCGGCAGTTGTTGATGTCTGGATTGGTAAGGACGTCGCCGAATTCCTCGAATATAAAGCGCCGCACCTGTTTCGCTAATGCTTCATACTTCAGCAGGGTACTGAAGGTGCTCAACTCCGGTTAGCAGTCTGTGTAAGGGCCTGTCGGTCATGCAATAAGAGCAAAATAGTTGGAAGTGAGGTCTCCGTGCCGAGACAGGGCAAAAGGTGTTTCGCACGCTGTTTGCATTCAGAAGTGCACAGAGCTTACTAGCCTCTTCTGCTTCTCCGATTTTTCCTCGGCTTGTTTGGCCACCTACTGCATTTGTAGCACAGCCCCTCAGCCCAAAATAGCGTTAGTGTTTTTTGCCAACTGTGTGCGCAAATACCACACAGTGTCATACTTTTTGTATTCGTTCAACGCCTTCTCAAGGGGTGTGATGGCTGAAAACCAGGAAGCCACCAACTTATCAAGAAGTACCACTGAATTCAACTCCATTCCCTGCCAAGTCCTTCCAGCGTGACCCCAAAATCTAATATACTCCAAAAACCACAAATGAAGACTAACTCTAAAAGCCTTCAACAAAGTAAACAGGATTATACTGGTTCTTGTTTAATCTCCTATGCAGGGAAACACTGCATATAGAGTGAAGCTTTCCGTTCTGCACGCAGCCAGCTGTTTTGTAGAAAAATGCACTTGCCCGATAGGGATCAGTCATCTGAGCTGGGCTGGAGCATTTGGCCTTGAAATTATGCGCCGTGTATGATTTCGACGCTACGTCGATCGGCCTTCGGAGATGGTGATGAGGTGCTATTCTTTTGGTTCGCTTCTTAATCGCAAATCAGTTTCTGGTGCCGCCCAGCATTATGCCAAGTAATTTTCTAACAAGCATCACAAGGTCTCTAGGAGGTTTTCGTCTAAATGGATTCCGGACAAAGCGTTCATGGATGAACTCAGGGATTCGATGCAGCCTCCTGAGGCTAGAAAGATGGCATTGCCCAAGATACCAGGTAGCTTGAATTGTGTCAAGTTACGGTGTTTCAGCTGATTTATTCAGCCGCTGGCACGTTGAAATTCAGAACGTTCAGCTAAACTTCGGCCCGCAACATCCGGCTGCACATGGTGTCCTGCGTTTGATCATGGAGCTGGATGGAGAGGTTAGTTGGTTCACCACGTGATGTCTTTTCATTCGCAATGCATTTAAAATTCGGGCCTGGATAGGGATTCGCTAGATTTCCCTGGTATGGTCATGCTTACAAAATTCCGCGGTCATCATCAGCAGTAGTGGAAGTTGGTGCTTGGCCGTCACATGGACGTATAAG
Source organism: Clonorchis sinensis (assembly GCA_003604175.2). NCBI lineage: Eukaryota > Metazoa > Platyhelminthes > Trematoda > Opisthorchiida > Opisthorchiidae > Clonorchis > Clonorchis sinensis. The sequence goes on from CM030371.1 coordinate 3,995,986, forward strand.
ACACTCAGTTGGAAGTAACAGAGACGGTGTATATTGGGAACTTAATTCACAACGCGGTCAAGATCGAGGTTCCTACGTCCTACAAAGCCACTGGGCTAGATGGCTAGAGGGCGAATTTACTGACCGGAAGGTCCGTGGTTCGAACCCGAATTCTGCCTCTCGACTTCCCCTGTGTAAGCTTGGGCAACCTGGCAGTATCTCAACCCTCGTGCTTCCTTCGGGTAGCATGGCAGCTAGGCAGCTAAAGGGTGTTGCAGCTGAGCGATTATTATTACAAAACCACTGAAATGACCACACCTGAACATTAATTTATAGCAGGACACTATCAGTGTAACTGGTCCAATGTTTCCTGCCGGTCACCCAACTAAAGCCGAGCACGCAAAGACCGGCGTTAGCGAGGCAGCCCGTCTAAGAGGTAGCAGCAAGTTCGCAACTTGGGTCCGCCACGTTCCATGTCCCCTAGGTCTTCGAACCGTTGGCGAGATGAACCACTTGGACATCGCCCAAGAAGGCGCGAAGTTTCCATGGCACTCAATTTGGTACTAGGCACTTCCGCCTTTGATAGGGAATGAGCAGGCACGCGAAGATGCCTTAGAGCCTCCATCTAAAGAGCCAAGTCTCGCAGACATACAGCAACATGGCCATACTGTATTCTAATAGAGACGTCCTTTGAGATCCATTAGTGTGCCTTCTCGATGACATAAGTAATGCAATTTGGCGAACGCAGTTCTGGCCTTTGAGATCCGTGCGTTGCTTTCGTTTGTTACACTACGGTCAGAGCCAATCCAACGTTCGAGATGTGGCGTTCCACAACTTCCAATGTCTCTTCATGACCACTTGTCGACAGTGGAGGGCTTCTCCGAAGTGAAGAAAGCCGCCAGATTTGGTCTGCAGTATGCGCGAAGATGCTGAAATACATTACAGCGTGAATGTGTAAACAATGCATCCTCTAATTGGTCGAAATCCTATCCGATGCTCACGGGCCTGTCTTCTGCTTTAAGTGTTACTGAAGTTAGAGTAAAGCTTCCACCCATATGGTTGGTTGCTTCGGATACCTCTGAACAGAGGTAAAATAATTGACCGGATCCGGATTGTTCGAACATATTGTTACTCCTGACTTTGTCTAAACAACTTGGTCGAGGCAAAACAAGAGGGCATCACTTTCAATAATGTTGGTGAGAGATCATCCTTCCCTTTGTTACTGTGACACTTCAGGGCTGAAAGGGAGATTCTAAACTCAGATCACGGATCTAGTTAAACGGGTTGGATGAAAGACATGGATACAGTGACAGACGTTCTACTAAACTGTTGTCCAATATATTCGGCCCAACGGCCAAGACGCCGGTTCGTGTTGTATGTGAATTTTTCTGTACTATCGTTGATGACCTCGGTGACAGTCAGCTTTTATTAGATGAAAAATTCCCCGGACAATCTTAGCTGCACCATTCTCCATTTCCGGACCCGCTGATTCCACCAGGTTTCTCTATCCACGGATTCCTTCGGGTGGCGTGGTAGCTAGGTATTGGGAGGTGTTACAGCTGAATGACTATTACTATTGTTATTATTATTATTATCCGCACCAAACCATGCGTGAGGTGAAATGCGGCCGAATTATGCTCACGACGTTCTTTCGCCTTTTTTGAAGACAGATCACACCAGAGGCGCTTAATTCCACTGGTATTCTGTTTCCATTTCAAGTCTTCCATGTAAGATCGTCAAACTGCTCGCCAGGGTTTCATCACCTTTGACAAGTCCGCGGTGCAGGTCATTCGGGCAAGGTACCTTGTCGCTTTAGCATGATGATATTTCACGCTAGGTTTCTGCTGTTGACGGTGGGGCTGGTTTCACTGTTCCATTCACAAACGCTGGGTCCTTCCAGGGTTTTTTGAAAGAGGCCAGCTGAACTACTCTTCAAAGTGTTCAGCTGATCACTGAAGGCGACAGTTTTGTGAATGAATCCCTTTCCGTCTTTTTTACATATTGTTTCGCTGACAGCTGATTTGGCCGGCTGGTCGAATCAGCTGAAACAGGACGCAGCTGTCGCCTGCAGCGAAAGCCTTCCCGCTTCCCTGGACATTCGCAATTCGCCAGCCTTCTCAGCCATTCTTCAGTCACTTGGTTATTCACCATTTGAGAGATCTGCGTGCGCCTTCATGGTCACTAGTTGCAGCAAGGTCTGCTGATCTCGATATTATTCAGTGGTCGTACTGACCGGAAACAGACTATGTTCAGCGCCCAACTGTAGAATTACCTCCCCATTATCCGTACGCTGAGCATCAACTACAAATCTACCACCTAAGTTTGCTTCTTCCGGTCGTAGGCGTTCATACCACCCACCAGGATAACTATATCCGTACTTGTTACTGACTGAAGCACCCGCGACAGGTCTCGGTAGAACCCGCCCTCAGATTCACAAGTGTAGTCTGTTGGGGGGTATGTGATGCGACAAATGAATGTCATTCAGTCACCGACATGTATTGGTCTTAGTTAAAGCAGGCAGTCGTACAGCGCAAAGAAGACTGTTTACTTGGATCCGGCTCAGTAAAACGCTCTCATCCCTGGGACTGAGTGCAATTCTTACACCGTATATATCATGAGGTATTGCGTCAGGATCACCCAATACATGAAGAGCGAAATGTGCAATATCTGAGGTTGCCCTAAACGGTCTGAGGAGACAGCATCCGGTCGGTCTGTCAGATGAATGAAAGCAGGCTGAGAGTTTCCAATTTCGCCATATTCGCATGGATCCGACTCAGCTTTCTGCTTTGAAGGCATCACCGAATTCCAAGAAACGAAGCCGTCTTCACCTTCGCATTTGATTCCGAGGTTTCACGATATAGGCCTATAAAATGACTATTCTGTGACCCGCTACATTCAGTATTCAATCTTAAGGACCGCTGAACTACCAACTACTCTGCCAATTGGAAAATACCCTTCGATTGAAGATCGACTTATGTAAATAACGCAGACTAGCATTTATTCCGCCCAAACATGAAACCATAGAGGGTGTAGAAGCACAGGGGCAAACAAATGTCAAACCGGATGGACAGACATGATGACATGGTGAAATCATTTCACAAAGCAATGCGTTTCGTAAAAAGAACCTCTGTAGTAGGCCCGGAACTACCGTGTTGCGCCAATTCATCGCACTCAGGACCAAGCGGCTCAATTGTCACTGCATCCCCAGTTTGTCTGGGCATTGAATTAGTCTTTCCGGCAACTTCAGGAGTACTTTATCTAGTTGAGTGATAGGACAACTCGCACTGAACAATGGAGAAATGACTGTGAAATATGTATCGGACCCTAAATCTGGTGGGCTCGGTTACGGTGAATATAGGTTCGCCTTCGGTCATTTGTAGAGTTAGAAAGTCCAAACCAGCACGCCGAAACTAAAGGCAGGCTGCTAAGCCCAAAGGACTCAGAAACGAATGCTTGTAGACGAATGCGGATGGCCAGCAAGGCAGGACTGCTAAGCAAAAGAGAGCGTACCAGAATTGTAATAGAGGGCCAATGCCAAGAATTCCATGTAAATCTTCGTACTGGGTCCATTTTGACGAAGAAATAGGGAAGTAGATACTAAAGTCAAATTATCAAAGAGGGAACAATTACACTGGACGAATCCCTGATAGAAATTGGTCTCAAAAAGCTCCTCAGACATATTCGTGTCCTGGACGCGTAAAACGTGGGTCTCCGTTAACCGTTCCCAGAATTATAGCTTGCACAATGAATCCGTAATAATACAGCCTAAGTGTTACGTCGTATAACAGGACTTCATCTCAGGGAGGTATTCAGCATCCCAAGTTGCGGTTGCTAATTCCTAGCCATCGTCGGCCGAAAGTTAGTTCTGCGTCTCTAAATCAGTGTGCACAAAGAGGGGTAGTCAAATTGGATAGAAGTACTTAGGAACGATCAATATAAGACGGAGTATTGTCACTGTCGCTCGTCTCGCAGGAGAAAGTTCGCAACGTTAAAAGATAAGATTACCAACCAATGTTGATGACGTCCTTGTTGCTCGTTTCTGTTCCGATTATCTCGTGATATCCGAAGACTTTAGACGGCTCGGCATGATTTTATCAGGCTAGCACAGGGTTCTTCGGCCTACCTTATTCGCTTTCCACATCAAGTAGAAATTTGATTGTACGGCACTGTAACACGGTGCTCAGTACTAGTGTTATTGCTTTTTATAAGTATAAGTGAAATAGAACCTTACTAACATGTGTTCTAGGTGTTCCGTTGAGAGTGCTAAATTAGTGTTATTACTACAGGCGGTTGCCGATGGTTCTATTTCTTTGTTGGTTGTCCAAGGGACTATAACAGTAACTGGCAGCGCATGGAAGACAACTTCATACAAACTCAGAACAATGCTCCGTTTCATCTGCAAAAAATAACTCATTGACACGAGGCAGAATGTTGAGGAGTTTCCAAGCCCGCAACCTTTCTATATTTGTTCGTAAACGACCAATAGGACCAACAAGAGGAGGGTTAATGTAAAGCGCGGTAGGAGGCCTACTCTGATGCTGAATCATCGGCTGCCGTTTATTCTGAAGGAGCACCTTTCTGAAGATCGGTGTTTGAGTTGCGACAATCAGGGCGGTGTATTTCTTCACTGGAGCTCGAGATAACTCAGTGGTTAAAGTACAAAGCTGCTGACCGGAAGATCCGTGGTTCCAGCCTAACCACTGCATTTCCACAGCTCGTGTCTAAGTTTGAGCAACCTGACAGTATCCCAGCTCTCATGCTACCTTCGGGTGACATGGCGGATATACACTGAAAGGGTGTCTTATGGCTGAGAAAACCCAACTTTCTAACATCCTTTTCCTGCGAATTCGTATTTCTTAGGAATAGGGAGGTCCTATGTGCATCTGTTCCATGAACTGACTCACACGGGTGGGGGCGAAATGGCTCAGTAGTTAAGGCTCCAGCTTACGGACCGGAAGGTTTATGGTTCGAAACCAATCTCTGCATCTCGACCTTCCATGTCTAGGCTTGGGCAACCTGGCAGTATCCCAGCCCTCGTGCTTCCCTTGGGTGGCATGGCAGTTAGGCACTCAAAGGGTGCTACAGCTGAACGACCACATGGGTGGAACTTTCATAGAGCTCTTGATGGATGCAACCCCAACCTTTGTTTTGCAGTGACATGTATAAATGAGACTGTTCACATACCTCAGTATGTCGGAGTGGAGCTGATCTCACCCGGTCTGACAAACGTCTACAAAGAACCCTCGTGAAGTTGTCTGAGGGGATCTTATGCACTGCCTTCTACTTACTGCCTTCAGCTTAGGGAACTGGAACTATTGCTGGAACCGGGTAAAGGAACCACTTTTAATATGTTTAACTTCAAACCACGAAAACTCAGTGTATGAAATGATAAACGTGTCTTTGTATGTCAATAAATCATATGTAATACAATGACGCAGTGTGGTTGATAATTACCGCCTCATTTACTGTTCTCAACTCTGCCATTCTTCTCACAGATCATAGGACGATTGGATCCTCACATTGGTTTGTTGCATCGTGGCACAGAAAAGCTAATTGAATACAAAACCTACACTCAAGTGAGTTTGTACTGTTTATCACTGTACTGGCTGGTTCTTCGTTCGTTGTTGTTAACCGTCAATAAATACAGTGCGTGGGAGCCGTAGAACTACTCCGTTAACGTTATGCGAATGCTGATCCGAGCTCGTAGACGGCTGCCCTTGGTTACATCTCTACCACATTACCATCGCCTAATTCCCGCATAATAGAGGATCGCATCCACTCATTCGACAACTTTTTCGAGGACACTTGCGTGACATGCCCTGGTGATATGAACCCGAATGAAATAACTCGCCCACAATAGGTGAACTGAACACGCCCCATAGGTTGCGCTGGCTTGGCCGTATGCTTGCTCCGTATGCCAGTCGACCGATCTCCTCGAAGGGCCCTTTTCGCACAACCACGTGAAGGGTGGAAACAAGACAGGGGAGGTCAAACAATAACTTAGCAGTGAAGTTTGGAAACCATTACCAGCAAACCCACTTGCGATGGTCATTGCTGTCTTGCTGGATGGAGACTCCGAGACGGGCCACATCAGTGGTTAGAGACATTGTCAGAAAAGGGCCAATCGCGCCCTTGATTGTGCTCGTGCATCCAAGCTATTGCCTTCGATGCATAGCCCCCTCCCAATCTCCCCAATCAAAATTCCACTGACAATCTTCTGTTTACGCATCAATTGTATCAGCTATCTCCTCCAACACACAGCTACCTCCCCACCTCCCCAAATTATCGGTGGACGAAACTGGTAGTTAGAACCATCGTACGGCAAGTATGCGGTTTTTACAACGGATGGTGATCGGTTTCTTACTGTCCCCATTGTATATTATGCCCTCCGCAGGCTCTACCCTACTTTGACCGCCTGGACTATGCGTCAATGATGTGCAACGAACAATGCTATGCGTTGGCCGTGGAGAAATTGCTCAATGTGGAGATTCCTCCACGAGCAAAATACATTCGTAGTAAGTCTTGTGGAGCACAATAGTTTCCTTTGTTTGCCATGCACTTTCTGTATCCAGAAGGATAGAAATCACAGTAGTACCAACATTTAACGTTTTGACCTCGTATTCATTGCCTCTTGCTTGATCACATTTCCTGACTTTGGGAAAAGAATAGCAGGCACAAGGTGGAGGGTCTAGGATTAGCCTAGACCCCAAACACTCTTTCAGACAATTTGGATTGAAACTATCAGCACGAACGGAACAGAGACTCTCACCTATTCGTTTAAACTGTCATCCGTGACTCTTACAGCAGGCCTTGTGGTTTGTTCGCGTGCCAGTGAAACACTTGTACCGTTGGTATATAATTGATGTTTGTCTTTTCCACCTCGTTTTGTATACTACATGATGGTGGGACAAGGAGGACAGTGGTCGACAAAAGCGAGATTGGTTGTTTTCATCTTCATCCTCAGAACTGGTAGAAGACGTATGCTGCGATCATATGCTGCCGCTTGATCGGAATTCTACAGATCAATGAAGGACGATCATTGTGTATCTCGGTCAGTGCTTGTAGGGGGATTTGAATCGTAAGAAATCCAAAGCGCCAAAATTGTTTTTTTCTTTGAGGTACTGCGTTTCTTAGGTTTTCTTAAAAATCGAGGTGTATTGTAGTGGTTAGTGGGCACAGCCGCGATGATTATCATTATAAAATAATCTGTTCGATGAGAGTCCTATTCTTGGAGATGGTTTCACCAACATCCACTCTGCTCGGACCAGTTGATCAGATTATGCGGAACAGGGGGCGGTTGTTCCTCGTTGCAAAAGTCTCCAGTTCAAGGGATTTTGCGATCCACAAGCGCCTTCTGTCAATCCTTAAGCTGCTCATTATTCGGCGTTTGAGGGGTTTGCGCGTGCCATCGCAGTGGTTTGTTGCTGGTATAGTTTTTCTGGCTTTAATCAGAGCTTGCTGGTCGTGACGAGATCGAGTGTTCATTGAAGTGTGTGATGGGCAGACTTCTTCAAAGTCTATGATCATGGCCTCTCTCACCTTTCTCCAATCATCATCCAAATTACTATTGTTCCCGTCGAGTTCTGGGTGCTTCTCAGCCAACTGAACTCGATATTGTTGAGCTACAGAGACGATTGCATGTAGTGAACTGAATGCCCTTGCATCAACCGGCGCGTTCCAGAGGGAAAACGAATAGATACGTGTGCCCGTACGGTGTCGTAATCGAATTCTAGTGGTGTACTCCAAAGTTAATGACAACCTTGTGTCGAATCTCTTCACCGGTAACTGATTCGAAATCGAAATCGTTCAACCGTACCACCCTTTCGGTGCCGAGCTGCCATGCCACCCCAAGGTACCACAAGGGCTGCGATATTGCCAGTTGCTCAAGCCTAGACAGGAGAAGTCCATCTGCAGATGTCGAGTTTCAAATTACGGACCTTCCGGTCAGTAAGTTCTCACTCTAACCACTGAGCTACATGGTCAACCTTAGTCCACGACTTGTTTACTGTTGGTGGACTCAAAGCCATATGGTGAGAACGCTTGTGCTGGCTAGAAACAAATGATGTTCGGCACATAAGCGAAACCGTTCCCTATTATTTGTGTGGTGAGCGTCAACCCGAAACGGCCGCCAAGGTAAGCTTAATTAGGACTCAGTTAGCCAATCTGAGCATTCACATCACCCCCCAAAATCACGATATCTGTACTTCTCGCTGGCCGGAGTAAGTGCGACAAATCTCTGTAAAATATATATTTCTCAGCATCACAGCTGCCATCGGAACGTATACTGGCGCAACAAACAAACGCCGTTTACCACGTCGAGATGCATTGGCCCCGATTGAACCAGTGAACCTAGCCGCACAAAGACGACTGATTGCTGGAATCCACTCCAGTGAGGCACATTCAGCCTTGGGGCAGAACACAACTCTCACACTATAGATACCACGAGCCGTTGCATCAGGATCACCAGACACCCGGAGAGTAAAGTGTTAGAAATTTAGATTTGAGATGTATGGCCGAACTTCCAACCCAGCCAGGATAGAAACTGACAGCAGGAGTGCCACCTACATCGGTTTGCAGCTACGGTTGCCTGGTTATGAAAGCCAGAAAGCCAGAGTTGGGCCTGAATTATGAACCTCTTTGTTAGTAGCTCAATTTCCACTTCCACTAGTTTACACTTTCAACTAGCTTCTCTCTCTCTATCTTGTTACCATACTTTTTCAGCTCTGTTTGCTGAATTAACCAGACTAATGAATCACTGTCTGGCCGTGGGATCTCACATTTTGGATGTTGGTGCAATCACTCCGATTTTCTGGCTTTTTGAGGAACGAGAGAAGATGTTCGAATTTTATGAACGCGTTTCCGGAGCCCGGATGCACGCCGCCTACATTCGCCCAGGTGGAGTCTATCTTGATCTACCGCTTGGGCTCATGGACGACATGTATCAGTTCTTGGAAAAATTTGTGCAGCGCATTGATGAGGTATGTCTTTGTTTTGTAACCATTCGGTGCCTAGGTAGCAGTAGTATCTATCTCTGACCAGGCCACTTTTTCGCTCACTAGAGAAATTGCAGCTGACGACTGCATACAGGAGATGATATCAGGTATGTGTGGCTCATGCGTTGCGCACTGATCACACAGATGTCACAATCATGTTGTAACGTTTGTCGTAAACTACTGGGATGTTATCTCCCGGTCTCTACTGAGAAGCTTGCTGGTAGTCACGAAGACTAAAAGAAAGTCTGTGTCCTTCAGAAGCTGAAGGTTCACATAAGTTTACTTGCCGACAGTTGAACTGGATGTTGCTGATTACTATTTGCAGTCAGCTACTTCTTCCTCTCTGATGTTTTCCTCGAATATATCAAGGCTTTAGACAATGTCAACAGGCACTTATTGTTCAGCTGCGTGGCAATGCCTTCCTCTGTAGCCCACGGACACACGTGGATCCCGACCCGCCTTCCGAAAAGTTAACCTACAATGGTCACATAAAATAAATGACCTCAGTGACTGAATGCCATAGAGATTCAACCATTGGTTGAAAAGACGTTATCAGTCATTGTCACGGAAGTCCGTCCATCCTTAATTCGCGCCTCCGAACAGTGACCCCCACGAGCATAGGTTATCCGACAGTTAGAGGTTTTGATTACTGGTACGGTACCTGAGGAAAGTGCCCAATGACGTTATCGTGACCTACTGCACCTACCCGGTGTCATTCAGCGTTGACGTCTATAATGGTTTAGATGTCTAAGGCTCAAGAACAAAGAAACTTAGGGTCGTACATCATTTCAGGGTTTGAGTTGTCGCTTCGGAGGATAACAGGATGTGGCTCACTCCGGTCGAAGACGGTGTAAAACAATTTAGTCTCTGCACGATCGACTGACCTTGTCACAAGAACCAGCCCAGGGCTGTGATTTGTTCAGCTCTGGAAGCCGCACGTGGGCGGTCGCTGTCCGTAGCATTTGAACTGATCCGTCCTGGATCGATGTCTCCGAGAGCCTTGCTGCTGACCGCCGCGCTTGGGCAGTGCGATTCGGGCCATTAAAAAAAATCAGTTCATCCTCATGCGGGCGATGGCCGAAGTAAAGTAAGCACTGCTACTTGAATTCACCCAGTAAGTTGCGTGTGTGAAGCTCAGAACCCCAAATGGAATCGAGATAGCTCAGTGGTTAAGGCGCCAGTTTACAGACCAGAAGGTCCGTGGTTCGAACCCAACCTCAGCATATCGACTGCTCCTGTGTAGTCAGTATCCGAGTCTTCGTGCCTCCTTCCGTCGACATTGCAGCTAGGCACCGAAAGGGTGCTACAGCCGAGTGATTTGATTTAGATTTTAGGACCCCAATTACCTCACCTTGGAAGCACTCAGCAAGTAAAAAGTGTTCGTTATCAGAACTACCATGGCCAACCACTTCACCTGTACGCACTGTAATCTGCTGTGAATTTCTTGTCAGAAAGGCTCCGAAAACATCTCCAGTTACTGCTTCTCACGACACACGGTCAGTCGAGACACAGCGTCATCCAGTTTCTGTAGACCACAAGAAGCCCAACGGTTCAAAGCCAGTCAACTTAAAAATTTGTGAGACTTGGACTGGGACAGGGTTTTTCTTGTGTAGTGAGATAGTTTTCTACAGATTAGTGTTTCTTAACCTGGAGTGTGCCCATCTAGGAATGTTGCGAGGTGGGCACACTGGAGATGTATGTGGAGAGGGATCTTTATGCTCAACTTTCATGTGGCAGAAACGTGACTAATCCCGTGAGTTTGTCCGGTTTGCAGCCATGTGAAACGTGTGTCACATTTGTGAAAGACTTCGGTAGTGTTTCTTTCCCCTCACCAATCTGCATTTTCACGTAGTATAAGACTGCCGCACACGCCCAGGACGCCCATCATCTTACCGGTCATCGCACGACTGGGATAGGATTGATCGGTTGTTCCTTCATCATATAGGCATAACTGCTACCTGTTGTGTAAGCGCACAACGTCTTTTTAGGAATTGAAGTTGACCAGGTGTATTCAACATACTTCACTAGCCTGGCTAGTGGAATGTCAGCAGTATGGTGGACAAAAGTATGATAAAATGCCGCACTCGAGGTAGGTCAGTGGTCATGGCATGGGTTTGCTGACCGGAAGTGCGGTCTGTGGTTCGGACCCAACCTCGGATTCTCGACTGCTCCTGTTTGGGCTTGCAGTGTTTCACTCATCTTGCTTCTCTCAGGTGACATGACAGCTAGACACCGAAAGGGTGTTACAACTGAACGGTTAATATTATTTATTACTAAAACAGTGCGACCTTGCGATACGCAGAAGTTGAGATTGAGTGACCTAGTTCAACCTTGTCGTTTATTATCCAGTCTTTAGAATACGATGTTTAACCCATTCGTTTCTCCTAACACGGACTCAAAATAAATGAGGCTGTTAACTCTTGTAGTTTTTTGTATTCTCCTTTCTCCTGCGCCTTAGACGCTTATAGTGATGGGAAAGTGAACCCCGTCGTGGCATCAAGCATGGAGATATGATAAGTGCCGGATAATATCTTGAAGGGACGTGCTGACGTCCGAATGACGTTTTCGCTCACTTCTCCTCTGGTCATAAAGATTACAGGTTTACGTACTTCGAACTGGACTGGTTTATCACTTTTGCGCAATGTTCAGCCTAAAAATCAATAACAAGATTAGATTTCCTCCATAGATATCATTGGCTATTGGAAGGAATTTGTGGGCTGTCCTTTCACGTTTTTTTATCTTTTGGAGGTGGCCAGCAGGTTGTAGCCTGGTTAGCATTGGATCCAAAAATAATTGATGTGCGCCGTTCTGCTGCCTTTGGCCGATTTACTGGGACCTTGTAGATGATCTTGGAAGTTGGATTTAGCTTTAAGTGTTGTTTATTTGCAACCAGCAGTTCAAGTCTAGGAAAGTTTTATACTTTTGAGGTGGAAACTTTGGAAAGTGAGTCTTTGCAACCCAGTTGTATGAAGCGGTGATGTGCATCGGCACAATTATCGATCTGAGTCCCCCGAGCCAGCAGCACAATCGTCAAAGACGCATGGAGTCTGGTGAATACCCTAAAAAAAAAGTCAGGCTGTCAGCTTTTCATCTCACAAACCGTGTACCCAGTGGTTCCGGCTGCTACAGCCTCGTTCACCGAGGATAAGGAGACTAAAGGAATGAGAGTCATGCGTTGGAAGCGACGGCTCAATCATTTGATTGACGTCGAACGGTTCTACTTGTCCGTTGTGGCATGGATTGCAAGCTACACAGTTAAGGCAAGGGCTTTGATGCAAGACCGTCATTGGCTGCGGGACACAGCCGTGTCTGTCAGGATCACGGCTTGTCTTGTCCTGTTGACCCCATCCGGGAATACGGCATTTATCAACGTGACTGAGTCGACTGGGTTTAATGCTTCGTTACGCATGGTCGTCTCCCTCGGATACGAGGCTGGGCGAAGATGCAAACGGTCCTCTAGCATACGAAGTATGTGGCCTGCGGGGTGTGATCAGCTGGCTTAGACAGGCAAAAAACTATAAGCAGCATATCATATTGAAGGCGTAACGTTACTGATACAATAACCAGTATTCCAGTTTTTCTGTTTACATACTACGTCAATTCTACGTTACCTTTCGGACGAACTCGTGTGCCGTATGTGTAGAATCACCTTCTCGATGGTACTGTTTTATGTAACAAGGATATCTCTTTAATTGGTACTCTTTACTGGTTCGTTTAAAAAGTTTTACTGTGGAATCTGGAATTTGTCCTGTTTAGTTCGGATAGTAAAACTATTGAGCTATTCCGCCTGGAACTATACTTAGCGGCAATATTCTTAGAATGCGAATGAGCCTTCTAGGCTCATTACCAGCAGCTGGAATACAGCAGAGACGGGAATGCTATTGGATTTTGCGGAACCTAAAATGTTCGACTAATCGAAGCTTTCGTTAATACCGGACCGTGACAGCTTATAACTGTCAGCAGTAAAGTGGTTTTATCCCATGATTCCAACTGACACCTTATTCTAAATACCATTCGATAGCTGTATATTTTTCAGTGAATTTGTCTGTCCGAAGAGCTCGCTGGACAAAAAAATTCTGTCTGAAATTAACTTCAAAGATGTTAGTGAAGGACATTGAGCCCAAGAGTGCTCAGTGGTTGATATTTGGTTCAAAACCAAGTCTGGCCTCTCGACCACTCCTGTGAAGGTTTGGTAAACCTAGCAGTATTTCAGCTCTCGTGCCTCCTTCGGTTGGCATGGCGACTCTGCACCGAAAGGATGTTACGGCGAGTTTAACGAATGGTATCTTGCAGGTTTAAGCCTTTCGGTTAATGGCATTCCCCGCGCATCTAACGTATTCCACCGCATCTAATGTGTGTGACAGGCATCTTTGACAGTGAAGGTCGAATGTAACACTGTAGTGGAATAGCTGAACGATACAACTGTGATGAAAAGTTGTTCGTACTCGTGTGAATGCTTATTATTTCTTCCATGTATTTTTGGGGTTCGAGGGCTCTTAGTTACACAGGTTGAGGAATGCACTACTACAGTACGGCGTGTGCTGAGTAGCCAAGATGATATGATGCGTATAATCGATATTAGTATGTAATAGGGAATCTCCAAGTTGACAATGTCGCGGCCTCTGCCGGATTCTTAGTCGGGTTTTCCTCTCTCTTCTCACAGCAACCAAGACTTTCAAAATCTGTTAACTCGTTCTCAACTCCTGTATTCTAAGATAGTTTTCCGGCTGATTTCCTGCTTGAAACTGTTTTCCGTCGGTCGATTTGGGACAACAAGAAGCTATGAGACTCAGTTTCGTGAGTGCTTCATTCAGGCTAGCTATTTTACGATCGTTGCCAAGTTTCGTAGTTCGATGACTGCGTCAAGAAGCAGCGACCATGTCTTTCGGTTGTAACATGTCTTCGGTGGATAGCTGTGATGTCATCCGAAAAAAGGCACGAGTGCTGAGATGCTATCAGATTGCCCAAGCCTAGGCAAGAGTAGTGGAGATGCCGGGGTTGGGTTCGACTTTCCAGTCAGGAATTTCGCACTTTGACCACTGAGCTGTCTAGAGCTCAGTCCGGTGGCCGTCTGCATCTCTCCGTCGAACAATGAGTCTTATCCATATGTATAGTATTCACCTAGGTGGCCACTGTAAGGCAGCCTTTTTTTGCTGGTAGGTTGAACCACCCCGCCTGATGTGCGCAGCCCACAGAACCTTACCGATTCTGACTTTCTGTCTTCCTTTCCAATCAGCTGTGCGACCTTCTACTGAACAATCCCATCTGGATCAATCGAACGAAAGACGTGGGCGTGGTAAGCGCTGAAGATGCCCTAGACTTGGGTTTCTCTGGTCCGATGCTTCGCGGAAGTGGGATCAAGTGGGACCTGCGAAAAGCGCAACCGTATGATGCTTATGCGGACATGGAATTCGACGTGCCCATTGGTTTGCGGGGCGACTGTTACGATCGGTAGGTTTCACTTTTCGGAAGCCCGCTGTCCCTCTCATATAAACTGCTTACTTCATTCAACGGGATGCTTTCTCTCAAGAAGTAGGGCCGCTAAATTATCCATCTCCCACAGCCTAGTCACTTTGCTAACGGAAACACAGCTGCCCATGGACACTGCCAGTCATCTGTAGTGAGTGCCCCAGATATGTTTGTGACGGAAACGTACACTAAAGTATCCACACGGGCCTTCAAACCCTAATTCTAAGTAATTTCTGGACGAATAAAGGTGCAGGGACCAGCTGCCAGTTAAAGTGTCCTCCTCCTGGAAGGATAGCTCTTGTTAAGCAGATAGACCATGTGCCAGCTAATTGTAAGTTTTACCCAGTCAGAGTCACCAGTGGGCTTAAGAAACTGGATTTTTTATTGCGACCTTCGTCATACTCTCACTTTCTCGCCATCCGGTATCCGCCGTCACTCGAATTGAACTTGTGGCATTACACGGACCGCATGCTTCTGTTGTCATCATTATCGTCCACAGCACAAGTGTTCAACACTGATGCTTCGCTACCGTACAACCATGATTTATTTGAAAGCCTTATCATGAAGGAATGAATAAAAACGGATGGGGACGGGACTTAATGCTAGCCTACCACAACCATTCCGAGGTACTTAAACTTCCATACACTCGTTCAGGCAAGGTGGGTAGGAACTGATAACTAGAACGCTACCCGAATCGATTAACAGCCATATCTTTCAGCGTCTCCAACCAGGCGCAGTGGAGATGATGTTGCCCCCATTCTGGAAAGTGAGTCGCACCAACATCACCCGGACTTTCGTAATCTCTTTCATACCCCTCTGCTAGGTCAAAGGTTGGCCACCTGTCTGGTTCCGGCACTCTGAATCAGGCAAGGAAATGGACACACATTTCGCAATCGATGATTTGGCACGCGCAATATGACCTAAATAACACAGCTTCCAGTGCTGGACATATTCTTCGACGGAAGTCCCTATTGCACAACCGAACACTCGCTTCCCAATTGCCCTGTTGCCTCTTCGACACCAACCCGCACGAGCTATGGTTCTGAGACAACGGTTGTCGGAGACCAAAGGACATCTCATTTCCGTTGCTCGAATAGGCCACGTCTCTCAGCCGTACAACAAAACAGCCCGTATTGTAGCCTGATACACACGTCCCTTGAGATCCAGGACTACACCGATTTTCCGCAAATCAGCAAACGCCACCCGTGCACTAGAGATTCGTGCATTGACCTCATCTATCACACTACAGTCAGAACTAATACAACTTCCAAAATAGGTAACACTGTCCACAAACTCCGAGCTCCTCTTTTCGGATTGTAAGTGAAGTGTCCAGTCACTGCATGTCCAGGAGCATAACCTTGCACACCGTGGGTGCAAAGCACATGCCAAAAGACGGAGTGGCTTTAGTCAGCTCAACCAAAAACACCTGCGCCTTCTCTTCGAAAATGGGAATGATATCGTCTGCGTATTCCAGATCACCACCTATTTGAACACTAGAGCTTTGAAGACCTTCCCGCGTTTGTCTCATTACCTCATCGATCACAAAATCAAGTGGGACTGGAGAGAGAGATAGAGAGAGAAGGCACCCCTGAAGGACGCGCCTTGTTAACGGACGTTTCATTGTGAGCTCTGCATGTACTCTCACGTCCAAAAGTCTGTGAATACAAAGAACTTATTATATTCCCAGACTATCGGATCGTTGCTTGCTGCGCATTTGCGTTAAGGAGAATATACCAGTCAATTGTGTTGGATGTACTTTTGAAATCGAGGAACACTAAAGTTGTGGGTCGCGCATACGTATGCCGTTGGTGTCGCAACCGACATCGCGTAAGGATTTGGTCGACGCAACCAGGCCAGATTCCCGCATGCTGCTTTCGAATCAGTGTTTCTGCCCGCGTTTTATTTTACCTTGGCAGCTGTCATCACAATGACACGTGTGGTGTTGAGCGTTATGTTGAATTTCATTTGCCGACATCGAGGTGCCGACCGACTATTTTAATTTGACTCTGACGCAGCAGGTTTCTCACTTCAACGGTCTGCTCGATTTCGACCTGTGTGTGTCGGTAACGTGAACGAGCTGGTGCATCTATACCAGCTCGACCTGCTCAGGTTAATGAATACATGAAAAACCTTGTATTATTACACGCTCATGATGCACCAGTAATCTACAGGACAGAGGACCAACAAGGGGATTCGGGCCGTCGCTGCATCCTATGAGTTTCTTTAATTCAAACAGATGGAAACACCCTATATGAAACCTCATATACACGAAAATTGCACACCCATACTGTAGGCTTTCTTCCAGAAAACACGACATGCAACTCATCAGTAACCTTGGTTTCCTCAACTCAGCTGGAGATAGTTCTGCGATAAAGGCACGCAACTATTGACCGGAAGGTCCGTGGTTCGAACCCAATCCTAGTATTTCGAACGCTCCGGCCTGACGCTACCTGACGGTATCCCAGTCCTTGTGTTGCAAGGCAGCTATGCAACGAAAGGGTTTCGCAGCTGACAGGTATACTTTACTTCCTCCCAAATTCCGAACACTTGTCCCGTGCTTGTTATATAGGGTTTTATTTTTACAGTCGGCCAATCTAGCTGTGCGTTCAGCTGTAACACCCTTCCAGTGTCTAGCCATCATGCCACCCGAAGGAAGCACGACGTCCGGGATACTGAAGCCTAGTCGTGATGCCTGAGTCAGCTTCGAACCACTGATCTTCCGGTCAGAAATTCAGCGTCTTCGCCACTGAACCATCTCGAACTCAAATCTGGCTATTCTCTTCCATCGTCTGTCAGTTGCTTGTAACAGCCTTGCATGGATAGGATGATGGGTCTTTGTTCGAATTTCATCGTTTCTGTAATGTACTATTAGCGGAAAACGGGTTGTGCGAGCACATAGGCTATTTTTTGAAGCATACTTACAGACATCAACAGTCCTGCCTATTCATTCCCGTTCCCCTTCCACAGATTCGCGCTTCGTTTGGAGGAGATGCGACAGTCCGTCCGGATCATGCAACAGTGCCTGAACAAAATGCCTCCAGGTGAGGTGAAAGTAGACGATGCCAAAATCACACCGCCGAAGCGTGCGGAGATGAAGGATTCCATGGAAGCGTTAATCCATCACTTCAAACTGTTCTCCGAAGGCTATTTGGTAAGTGCTGTATATATTATTTTTCGTTTTTGTCGTTGTCTCCACTATGATGAGGGTGATTTGGTTTGTTTTGTGAACATCTCCCGGGGACATCACACACTGTGGCTGGCAGGAAACGCTATCCTGGACCATTCGGCAGTAGGTGGGGTCTCTTTGGAGGAGCAACGCTCTCGTAACTTTCTAAACAGACATATTAGTTGACTTTCCTATCCTACTAGAGTTCTACTGCAGTGTTCCCCGTCCTTATAGATGAACACCGTGCGCGAACACAATCTTTCTTACTTCGAGATAATACTTAACTAAACGTTCGGCCTGATAACGAAACCAATAACAAATGACTACGAAAACCTTGTTTTAAGCACAACTTGGGGTAACAGGGACTGATAAGTAGGTAACCACTATTATCCTAACGAAGAACTATGCGTGTGTCTATTTTCAGGCTGAGTAAACTTCAGGTAGACCTTCCATTCCAGTTCTACGAAACTGCATTTCCTCGCTTGCATAATCTTTCCACGACGTCTGTATATACATCCCACTGTTTTCTCATAGCTATGATCTTTTGTTATGCGCTATAACCGACTATTGCGTCCAGATACCTTCGGTGAGTTTGACCTATTTTGGTCCATTTCCCGACCAATAAGGGCATACCTTCCGGCCGTAGCGGTTCGCCATACACCACTCACTTGGCTTCATGTTCGGTCATTCCGAACAGCCAGCCTCCAGGCAGCGCTCGAGTTCGCACCTCTCGTAAGCGTTATAAATAATAGTAGTATACAGCAGACACTGTTTTGTCTTGTTAGGACTCGCATCAAACTTTATTCTTTGATATAGGGCAAAGTTTCATTTCCGTGCGGTTCGTCTCACCAACACAACCCTAATGTCTAGTTCAATCAAATAAGATCTTGTAATCTTTGCAAATCGTTGGTAAACGTTGAGACCCCAGTTTCATTGCTTGTTATGGCGAATGTAGTTTTCGGTTAACAGTTGTGTGTGTGTTGGGAACTGCTCAATTTTGTCGACTTTTTCGTATCTCGCTCCTTGCGGGCTATATTCTAACCAGGTGATTATTGACGGAACATGTTGCTGAAAGCGGGAAGGACTGTTTTCCCTGCTGTTTCTACCCTTTCTGAAAGTTTTGTTATGTTCACCGTGATTTCTTGAGGTTAGAGTGACCTTCGTTCTATCCACAGCGCTTCTGACACCAGAAACTGCTTACTGGCTGCCAATGTAAGGGACATCCGACGGCACAAGGTGATCCTCAGTAGTCTCCTACGTCCAACACCACTAGGGAGACTGTTGAGGTACACCAAACGTCCTATTTGACCTTTTTTTTCTTTCCTTGCCCTAGGTTCCACCAGGTGCAACCTACACGGCTGTGGAGGCTCCCAAAGGCGAATTTGGAGTGTACTTGGTCTCTGATGGGACCAACCGCCCCTATCGTTGTAAAATCAAGGCACCTGGATTCGCTCACTTGGCTGCTATCGACAAGCTGTGCCACGGATTTCTGCTAGCCGATGTCGTTGCCGTTATCGGTGAGTTACGATTACCTGTTTGTGTAACCAACCCTGGCAAAAGTGTATGCGAACTTCTTAACATGCCTGGCTGTTGTTAATGTCACTTCCGCAGCCCGCTCTTTTTTTCATGCTGTTCAATTGCAACCCCACTAGGAATTTCATAAGGAGCAAGAAGTTGAACGCTCTTGGTGACTGACTGGTCATGTAGTGTCAGAAGCCGTGGGTTTCCGAAGCTGCAATATCAATGACAGTCAGACAGGAATACGCCTGAACTCCACCTCGCGTAGTCCTTTGGGAACAACAGTGCTGATTGGACACATACAACCAGAGGTTGGGAACGGGTGGCCTATAAATACGCTAAAATTGTATTGTCTGATTCGCCTGCTCCCTACTGAGCCTTGATGGATCACCAATTACTGGTTCCTCATGCTTGTTGAGGGGATTTGTGGGAATAAAGTGTTGGTGGGAGGCTTAACTGAATCCCAGCTGATTTTCGTAAGATTTGATGTTCGACGCTCGGGGACTGCGTCTACCTGATGGGGTCCAAGCAGGCTGAGGTCGCTAGTGGGTTGTCGAAGGGTATTCAGCTACCTCGTAAGTAGTGTTCTGCCGAGAGAAAAGGTGCGACATTTTAAGATTATAAAAATTCCGCTCAAATTCTTGTTGGCTCCCCTGATTTGAAGTCCCTTGTTAACTAGAACCACAACCCGCTAATTACCAACCTCACCGTGACGTGGCTGAGGTCCCATGGAGTCCATAACCAATATTCGGCTAATCTGTACCATCCCAAAAGACAAACACTCACTGTGAATCCAAACCAGTTATCTGTAAGGCGGCGATGATAGCAGAAATATGGCCGATTTTTAAAAATTGACAATCTACTCGTCCGAAGGGTGGTTTAAGACAAACTGTTTCTATTTTTTAACAAGTGGGGTTTGAAATTCACCACTTGTGGGAGTAAAATCCAGTTGGACGACCGCGCAAACCTTCTAAATATGCTTAGAAAACTACGCATATTCCACCGATGGACCGACAAAGACCAGATCTACCTGATTTCATTCCGCTTCGGACAATAAGCCGCTTGTATTTGTAACATACCCACTGTTCGGAGTGAACCCCGTCGAATGAACGAGCTCGAATTGACTGTAGTCTCATCATACGAGACAGTGTTGACGTTGATTCGTCACCGCCGCAGAACCACAAAGTCTATCTAATTATGTTCAAAGCCAAAGAACAGTAGAGGAGGGAGTGGACCTGGTGCTGGCCTGTCCCAAGCACTGTGAGCTTCTACACTTCCAAGAGCTCATTCAGACAATCCGGGAAGATACCGATAACACGATCGCCACTGAACTCTCATTTCTTGCAGTGTCTCCAGCAATGTGCGGTGGGAAGTCACGGAGACCCCATCTTGGAGGGCGGACTGCACCAACAACACCTAAGCTCTTCATAATCTTTTTCACACGCTTCTGCCAAGTCATACGTTGCCCACATCGTGGTTCGCACCACCCTAAAAGAAGCAGGAAGATAACACTAGTCTCGATAGAGGATGTTTCGATGTGCGTAGCACATGGTCGAGCCACTGCATCTGATGATCGTGAATGTCTTCCGCGACTAAAGTACCCAGCACACAACCCGTTTTCTAGTTACTTCGTTACAAAATCCGTTGACACTATCCGACACCAGCAACGCTTTTGAGATACCAGTGGTTTTTACTTGCATCTTTCACCGATAGTCCAAGCTGTTTTACGATGATCATTATAGTCGAGCGTTTTAGATCAGAGCTTGATCAGTCCACTACTCGATAGGTCCATTCCTCGTATTGTTGGGTTAGCGGAGTCGAGGCAATCGATCGATATCCGGTTTTCATTACTAATCTACTGTCGCCTTTCAAAAGTGTAGTAGATCATTCTCTACAAATTTTTCACTCCTTGTTAGCGATTAGGATACCATATTATGTCAGCCTGGACCCTAATATGAGTTGGTGATCCATCTAGGTTCCTGCTGTTTCCCATGCAATCGTCCCGTCTTGTCTTGAACCTTTCTCAGGTGCGGTTGTCTGATAGATGCTGCAGGGGGTATGGCTGGCTGCCTAAGATTTATCTGTATGGACTAGAGACAACTGCCACCTAGTGCTGAAGACACCAGTTCCCTTCACAGTGAACTTGGTCAGGTTCGTTTACCGTGTGGGACCGGCTCCATTGGTTATCTCGACCCGCCTCATCATCGAATGAGTTTTGGCAGATGTTCGGCTACCCACTTGCCTCGGGTAACAACTCCAGTAATTTTCCTGAGGCTGAGCACTCGCTACAGGGGGAAGAAGTTCTCTGCCGATTTAGTGACTGAAAGGCTTTAGTGGGAACATATATTTGGGCCAAGAAATGGTTCACCTAAATGGAGATTTTTACTTCTGGGTTGTTTGTTATTGGGAGGACGATAACTGTTGTGTGTTCGGCTTTTGTGTCGTCTGTTCATTCCCTCAGGGCTGAGCCTTCTTATAGCTGTTCCGCTTTTGTATGCCATCAATCCAGACTGATCAGCTGTTTGTGGACCAATTTTGGAATCAACGACTACAAGTGTGCTTCATGTTTGTGCTGTAACTTCCCTTGCGTGTATAGCTGGCACAAAAACTAACAACAACGTAGACTGGCATATTAAGCAGAATTACCACTGAGTGCCAGCGCACGGTTGGCCTACCATGAGTACATATTGGCGGATCTTTTACAAACGTTCGTTTTCTAGGTCTCTTTGCGTGTTTCAGTGTCCCATATTACGTCTATTGGAACTCAGCGACGATAATCGATTGAGTATACTTCCGTTTTTTAGTGCCCTGCTCCCTACTATTCCGTTTAAAAGTAGAGGCCTTGTTTCATTAGTGCATCTGCCATCTCACGGGCCTCATCTGGGACTGAGACGATCGTTCATTATATCTGTTTTATCAAACTCTTCACCTTTTGCTTGTTTTATATTTTATATACTGATTGGTCGTCGTGTGCGTGTGGGCCAGATGGCTCAGTGGTTAGAGCGCGAATTTACTGACTCAAAGGTCCCTGGTTCGAACTCGACCTCTGCCTCTCGACTTTCCCTGTCTAGGCTTGAGTAACTTTGCAGTATCCCAGCCCTCAAGCTTCCTTCTCGTGTGTGTCACAGCACTAGTGACAATAGGATCTCGTAAAGTTTTGTTTTATCACCGTGTTAGTCAACATGCACTATCGTCAGATATGTCCACAGACGGAGTATCCACGTATTGACCATGCGGCCTTCTCACTTGGACGCCTGCAATTTACTGATCCGCTCTTCTGACATTCTGGTGGCGCCGACAGTTAGCTTTCGACAAAGTCCCTTAAGCTGACCCATCACGTTATTGAGTGTATCCGAGTTCTCTTGTTTTTCCGTGCATACATGTACGAGGTCCTCATTCTCAAGCCCGTGCAAATTAACCGGTGTGTGCCAGTTGACTGACAGCATTGGTTAGGATATAACTGAACTTCTGAAATGCCCATTTGCACAGGTTGGTTTCAAGGGCTCTTCGAGCACCGACAAAACCTACCCTAACCTTATTGGTGTCTTATTTCGGCGTTTCAGCCCCATCATATACAAATTGCTTCCCTTCTTCCTTACAGGGACTTTGGATATCGTCTTTGGTGAAGTGGATCGGTGAGCCCAAGTGGCTATCCCTCTTCTCTCCTTCCGCGATTACCAAGCCACCAATCACCCTACCCCACCCCGTTCCAATATGGCTTACCTTCTTCTTCTTATTCGGAACCTTGTAGATTATTAAACAAATAAAAAATGCACCAGTACTCAGTGTTTTTTATTTCTGAAACTGTGGTCTAGAACTGTCAGTGTATAGTTTCGGTTTAGCGGGGTTTCTTTCAACCTAGACCCGTTTCATCTCTCGTCGGTTGTCAGCTACTTAATATATTATGAGTAGTCTCGCGAATTTTTGAAATCGTATCCATACTACTTGTCTGGACAGTTCCCTGCATGCAGCTTGCACCATGGGAAACCACCAAATTTCTCGCCTTTCGCTCTCACTGGAACTCATCAGCGGTACAATCCTCGTCCTTTTCATCATTAAACTATGCACATTTGCCGTGTAATGCAACCGCTTTAAACCTACCTCAGCAACGCACACCTGATGCACCTGGATTACCCCCGTTTGTACGGATGGACATATTCACATGACAACTCAAGACATATCCTGCTTATAGAGATCAGTAGCACACAAATCAGATTTTTCCTTTGATGACCAAAACATTCTAGCTCTGGATAACCAAGGAACACGGAAATTTTGGGATTATCTACGATCGATATTTAGGGGTCTTGAAGATTTTTTTATATTAGCGAGCGATCACAGCTGATTAGTGTTTTGGCATCAATCGTGAGTCCAGGCTGTTAGAAGCACTTATCCTAGTACTAAGTAAGGGGAGCTAGAATCGCGCCCCTATCCAAATAAGCTAACAACGTTTTGGTGACAGACCACCGCACGTGTCCTCAACTTAACTTACTCTATTCTTCAATGAAGCTATTTGGAAGTAACAAACAGCGACAGCCATTTCAACCCCTTCAATGTATTGGGAATAATTATGTCAGGTTGTCTACTGGCGGACGGTTTTTTCAATTGGTTTTCATTCGACTTTCGACTTAACTTTTCGTAGCTGGTTAGCTGCTATATCCAAAACCTGATAGTGATTGATTGGTCGTGTTTTTTCATCCATTGCTCTATAGTGGTTTCGAACTGATGGATTACGATGAATTGTCTCGAAACACCAAAGCCTTACTCCACAATTTACCGAATAGTTTCTCAGAAGTTGAACATCGTTTGGTTGGAGTGCTCTCCAATGACCACCTGTCCGAAACCGCCAAACTGATCAAGGATATATCTGCAACTTTGAACTTGGTGAGTTTCTATTTTTTTTTGTGTGGATACTCAGACACTTCTTTGCTTTGAGATTGTTTGACATCGTTTGCTCATCTGACCTACAGAGGTTTGTGGCAACCCTTGGTTCTCATAGTTACCTGATATGAGTTCTACCGTGCTCCTACGGTGATATGTTATTCTTAGTCTGTACGCTCTGGAAGCTCCACGAATCTCTTTAAAACGACCCGTTTGATAGCGGGCAAATTTTCGTCATATTGACTTCGACCAGAGGGGTGATTTCCATCATTTCTTTCGTCTACACTTAAGTGCTTCGAAATTTTCCTTCTTAGATTTCGTCCAATTGTGATCGGTTATCGAACCTGCTACACACCGTCGACCCGATTTCTCGTCGATCTCAAGCGCGATTATCACTAGACCAAATGCGTTATGAATGCAAACAGTACCAAGCGAACCTGCAGGCAGCCGAACGTAAAAGGTACGTCGGACTGTTTTTTTTGCATCTTTCTTAACTACTATTGAGTAGTATGAGTCAAGCTGTTTGAGTGCAATCTTATTCCTCCACCCTCTAGGGCCATGAAGGAGCGGCAGTTACGTGAACGTGAAGATTTGTTGGCGTATGATTTCACTACAAATTCTGCTCTGCGAAATAGCAATGGCTCTACAGTTGTGAAGCTGGATGCGGACATGGAACACCATTCCCGTCTTTCGGCTGTCGGTCGGCGTCTGGATGACATGCTCGCCTCTGGTTCAGCAAGCCTGGCTGCTTTGAAAGAACAGGGGTAAGCTACTGAACACTTGGCGGTTTGGTAGGTGTACTGATAAACTGAACTTTGAACCATGCAAGCTATATATTTAAATATAATTTTGTTTGTCCAGAACCCGTCCTGTCTGGCTTTACTTTCTGTTTTTCTCTCTCTCATTAGTATGACCTTGAAAACCGCCAAACGTCGTCTTTTGGATCTCTTCAACACGTTGGGCCTCTCCAACACAGTCATGCGAATCATCGAACGTCGGACTCATCAAGACAAGGTCCTCTTTTGGGTGCTGGCAGTTGCCACACTTTTTCTTATGTGGGTTATATGGCGAACGCTCCATTGATTCATGGATTCCTGTTCATTCCTCCAGGTGCATCGCTCTCAAGGAAGTCTTTCAGCCAACCGATTCTATCCCTTTGGCCCCTCCTAATCTTGTTTTGAGAACCTACCTCGCGGTTTCTTTCATTTTTTTGTACAGTACGTCCCTCTTGGCTCATTTCGCGTGTGATCGTGATCTTCTGTTTGGATGTTGCTCGTGGTCCGAATCGGGTAAATGACACACTCTTGGTTAAACGTCCTTCGTTTTGAAGTGTCTGGGGCGGGCCGTTTATCATTTTTTTCAATAAGCGTCAGTAGAAAAGCTTGGCCAGTTCATCCAGTCCTTCGGAATATGCTTCGCTCCCGTGAAGTGCAAAGTCATGCTGTGTGACGTGCAGTGTTTGAGCATGCCTCTAAGTATTCGAGGAGTGACAATGGAAGCTGCGAAACGCCATGCATATCTCGGCATTGCGTTAGCTCTGACATCAGTGTTATAGGCGAAGCGAACGCACAAATTTCAAAGGCCGGACAATGCATCGAAATGTTGATATAGCTCGGGTGCGTAATTCGGTTGTATTTGCCTGTTGGCCGAGCTTCGCAATCTGGTTGCAGAATTTTCGTCACCAGTGATGGGGGCATCATCAGTGGGTACTACTGCTCACCTAATTGCCTATATATAGTTTACAAAAGAGGCCAGAATTGTGTCCATCAATTTGCTCCACTTGTACTATCAAAAAGGTTTATCACGGCACGTATGTCAGGCTACAGGGCTCTACTGTTGTACAGCTGCGAGACTTGGCCATATCGAGCGAAGAATATGAAGCATCTGTTGGCCCTTGACCACCGATTTCTCAGTACCGCCTGCTTAGGCGAGAGCTTTTGTCCGTGCCTGATTCGAAGTGGCGTAAACCTAGATTTTGATATGGTCATTACGAATTGTTTGGGTGCAGTTTGCCTTCTCGGATGGGGTCTGCGTGGTCTGTGCTTGGCTAGAGATACTGAGCTATGTGGCTGCTAACCGATGTCAGTGATGTTCACGTCGTCCGTTTCCATCCAGATTATCTGAATAGGCATCTTGCTTGCTTGTGGCAGTCTAGGTTTCCCTGGCCGGCCACCTTTTCTTATTTTACATTATAAGGCTTGATTTAACACCAAACTGAAGTAGGTGTACGGCATTGAAACACCGATGTTCTTATCTGTTGTGGCTGTTTACGGTGATGATGGGTCGTGGCTACATTTCGGCCTTCCTAGTGATAACTCACTGGGTTGCAGTTGAAGATTTAGCAAGTGGCCGACACTGAGATCATCGCCTCCAAAAGGGACGTGACGTCTTCTCTTTCCATTAGCCCACGACGGAAACAATCCTCGAAACTGATTTACTGTCCACATCATCTCCTATGGTTCAAGATGTAGTTTCAGATCTTGGCATCACTGAAAAGTGTCGACCCATACAAGTGGTGCACTACATAAAATGTGGACGTTTTCTGTCGACCAGAGGTCGAAACGCAAAATCACCGCATAATTTGTCGAGTGAGCGTCTCATGGAAAATTGTAGAAGATAAACCTTCACTTACAAATGTCGCTGACTATTCTTCGGTGAATTTGCAGCATTCCGGAATTGGGATTGCAGAAGTGAAGGGTTCGAAGCACAGAAAGTGCGTGATTTTGTTGTGCATTGTATAATAGGGGATCTAGTTCGGACAAGGAGTCCCCGGGTGCTTCACACGACCACAGTTCACAAGCCAACGCATCGCTGTATAACCCCAAAATCAACTGTCTGTTCAACTCCACGCGGGTTCACGTATATTTTTCCATGCTACCATTCAGGAAGCATCCGGCGAGAAGCTCGGTCAAGCCGGCTGCGATATCCAGGAGCTCCCTCTCATAGCGAACAGCTGTTGACGCATGCGGTACCGAGACAGACCGATGCACAACCAATAAATCCCGGTAACGCAAGCGATCATGATGTGGTGGCGTGAGCTGATTCGTTGACGTGTGCACTTGCTAGACCTTGGACGGTTCCGGACATCCACTCAAAATACCGTCCACATCACTGACAGAAGCCTCCAAGTCATTTAGTAGACGCCCTCAACCTACTAGCAATACCTCCCTGCCTTTGGATATTCGACTTACCTAACCAGGCTTCGAACACCTTAAAAGTCACTAATGCACTGGGTGGCACCTCGCGACCCATAGGGAGGCGAGATGGCTAAAGTGGTTAGAGCGCGAATTTACTGACCGGAAGGCCCGTGGTTCGAACCCGACCTCCGCCTCTCGACTTCCCCTGTCTAGGCTTGGGCAACCTGGCAGTATCTCAGCCCTCGTGCTTCCTTCGGGCGGCATGGCAGCTAGGCACCGAAAAGGTGTTACAGCTGAACGATGAGATGATGAGTTAGCGACCCATGTTATTCGAAATTGCGTTGTTGTCTCCTAGGTAATTGCTTTCTATAGTTTGCGACAAATAGACAAAACCATGTCTTCCCTGAATTGTGGTCAGCCAATTATTGAGAAATTAAATTGTAGGTCCGTAAGTACTCAAGCTTAACATCAGCAGATGAACTCGAGGTGGCTCAGTGGTTAAGGCCCGAACTTGCTAACCGAAAGGTCCGTGGTTCGCACCCGACCTCCCCATCTCGACTGCTCCTGTCTAGGCTTGGGTAACCTGGCAGAATCTCATCTCTCGTGTTTCCTTCGGGTGGCGTGCAGCAACATCCCGTAAAGATGTTGCAGCCGAACTTTAACTGGATGTAAGAAATTTCATAGCAATATATGGGGATATGCTTATTGTGAACCCTTAATGAGTTATCCATGTTCGGGAGATTATGTCAGTGGCTTACGCTTGTGAGTCACTTGTGGTGTCAGAAGCAACTCTGACTGAAGGTTTCTGGTACTTCTGATCCGAAGGCATCAATGTCTCCAAATATTTGGCAAAAACACGTTCACAGCATGGCAGGAGTTTACCAAGGACGGTTCAGCAGTGAGTAAAACTTGTCAGGTCAAGGTCATTGGCAAAATCAACCGTTCGGCTGTAGCACTCGATGCCAAATTGCCGTGTCCCCCGTGCTATGCACAAGAGCTGAGATACCGCTAGGCTGACCAAGCCTAGATAGGACTTAATCCCGTTGATGACGCGTTACTCCAAAATAATACCCTGACGTTTCTCCTTACTACTGTTTGAAAATGTGAGCGCTTTGCTTTCGGTTGTTTCCCACAAGGACAAGGCCTTTGCGCACCAAGTTGCTCGTTCATGGGGCGCTTTTTCCTCAAGGCGCTTGAGTTCGACCGTTTACTGCCTCCTCACTACTGATATCATTATCTATCCAACAAAATTCAGTGTGATTTTCTCTGCGAGAATAATTGAACCGACGATTTATTCAATGAGCATTTAAGGCATCCCTATACAAAAGACTACCCCAATGGCTTATGCAGTCATATTACTATCCAAACGGATGAACATGGATGATACGTGAGGTAGCCGTGTTATCTTGCAAAAGTTACTGTTTTGCTTTACAAAGAATGCATTTCTGTTAAACGCAAAACAGTGTTGAGTGGGGGAGGGTATGCCTCCACGGCAAAGCAACTTCTCCGACTGGGTCCGGACTGTTCAGAAGATATATTAGTTGTTTGGTGCTCTAAATTTACAGAGATCGATGAGGCGCAGTGCGCAATCCGGCTTTCGTGCCTTGACTGGGTTCCTCTCCTCCACGAGAAACTCCTTGAGTATTGTTCAAGTTGTATATTGCCCACTTTCAGGGATGTTCCTCCACTTGCCCCGTTTTCTGCCCTTCGTAGAAGCTGCCACACTCTCGAAGAAGAATTTCAATGGCTGTCATGACAAGTCGATAAGTTACTTGATCGCCGCCATCGGTCTCTCCCACTAGAGGCTGTCCGCTGGCTTCCCTCAGAGCTACATGATGGGCAAGTTAGGGTGAAACAAAACTTGAGGTTAGCGTTACAGCCGAAATGAACCAGTGGCATAGCATTAAGAAGAATTTAACTCTGTGAGGCACAATCTGCATGGACCACTGCGTTTTGAACGCTTCGTCTTCCATGATTTTGTTATGACATTCCGTTCTAGTTGTGTCATGCCTATTCAAGATCAAGGACATTTAAAAATACCTCACTGTATCAATAACCACTTGTTCCCCGTAACGCTACTGCTATATTTCGGCTGATCAAAAGATGAGGTGATACGTAGTGGCTTACACAGTAGGTGATCTCTTGGACCGCTGGGGGGGTGACTTACCCTGTATTATACCGGTTGTGTGCATTTCAACGTTTCTATTCCCATTCCCGATTGGATCTCTTCGTCGACAGGCACCACAGCGAATCATCACTATTCTACGGCGATGTTACTGTCACTGAAAATGCCGACGAATGTTTCCTTTTCATCAGATAGGCTGAGCTAGACCTAGATGTCTTCGTGCCGAACCACCCAGAGTAAACATAGGTGATTTTACTCGTTCGGATGACAGTCGACCACTTGGCGAATAAAATAATGTCACCGTTTCGAAAATCCGTATACTGTTTGTTTTGAACTCAACGGGGATTTATATCGACCCACGTACTACGTTTTCCTCCAAGGTTTTCGCTCTACGCAGTCAGTTACGGCATTAGTGGATGGAGCGTAAAAGCAAGACACTCGCGTGACCTATAATCGATCCATTAGAAGCTATTGGTTTATTGAAGAACATGTAGACACAAAAAAGCAGTCGTGAACAAGGGACAACCAGAGTTTCCGTAGACTATGGGATGAAAGCAGAATCCCAGAACAAGCATCCACCACGACAGCTCCTCTGCGGACGAACTCCCACACCTGTGAACCTGTGGCCAATCCACAGACCAGAGATTGGGCGTTTTACATTAACACATAAGGTTGGCGGAAGCTTGGGGACTACCTGATGAGCCTCAAGAAGGGCGAAATCGGTCGTGGGCTCTCAAAGAGTTTTCAGCAAACTTTTATGAGAGTTGTGTTATGTGTGGATAACTTCGCAATTTAAGGGTTGGTTATTTTACTTCTGATTGCCGTGACTCGTTTAATGTGGAAGGCATTTTTGGGTTTTCTATTGAAATAAATACTCTAGCCGGTGAAAAAACCAACCACCGAGTCTGGGTGCTTTCTGTGCACCCCTCCAGGACCCGCGACACAAAAAACGATATGCAAGCTAGGTTCCTTACCCCCGGAGCCTCATCGTGCAAAAGCCGCACTACCAAGCTCTTATCCGACCAAATGCCTGGACGTATTCCACAGTAATTTGTCGATGATTTTTTGGGGCCCACAAACAGTACTATGGATGTTCATCTGCTTGAATCAACGAATTCCAAATTCAATCCACGGAACCCCAAACTATGCCCATAACAGTTAAGGTGAAAAGTGTTAGCGACCACAGAAGCCGCCGTGATTCAACCAAATGGTTTTTTGACCCAGAATACTGCAGTTACCTGACACCAGCTCATCCCTCAAACTGTGTACACCGCCGAAGCAGTCGCTCTGCAACTTCCGATACGCGATAAGTTGACTGGACGACCCCAATTATCTTGGCTTTTTGGGGGCAATTACACAAACTATGTACGCTTCTATGGCGAATATTTTTCTCTCAGTTGTGTTGTGACGGCTGGTGTTTTTAACAAAAACACAGATTGACAGACTATAATGTTTTTGGCATCTCGTCGTCAGGTCGGTACATATCTAATGGTTAAATTAGGGATAACTAGTGAAATAAACAGCCAAGATTGGTTACTAAGTTAAAATCGTGGAATCACGGACAATTGGTTGTCAGTGAAACTCAAGTCGCATCTACTTGGATGTTGTAAGGTGGTCTAGAGAACCGTCGAGTGACCTAGTCTATCGATTCGTGTCATATGACCAAAGCGGAGTTCATACGAATCATTTTTGACTGCGTACTACCAGATTTCTCAATCGTATTACGGCTGCTTCGGCTGTAGTCAAACCAGACCGTTGGGTCTGTTAAGTACGCGGTAGATAACTTGAAACGATTTGTTTGGATTGATCACGTGACTTCTGTGAATAATGAGTGACGCAATCAAGTTTTGGCCAAACCATTGAGTTTGGGGATGTTCCGGTAAGAGAGAGATTCACATATTCATGCAAGGTGGCATTACGGATGCCCAACATGTTCGACTAAATGACTGCTAACAGGTCGTCTTTGCAAAGGTCGCGACAGAGTTTGATTGTACTTTCAGATATGCTCTCTGATGAGCGTTGGCTCTGAGCCCGTTAACAATGTTCAGGTCAAAACTATGTATCGGTAATATCAATTGATCAATAATCTCCCCTCATTTAATGGCCGTTTTCGGTTCACGTGATTTTCTCGCCAATGTGAGTCTGTCTACTGGTGCTTTGACTGTCACTAAAAAACAAGTAAAATGTCGGGATGGACGGTTTTCGAGTCTCAAGGAGTTGAGGATCACGTCGAGGCAATTATTTAGACGAATAGGGCATAATTTTATGTTTTTATCACATTACGGATTTTTCAGGATTACTGGTAGCACCTAACTATACCTTACAGGCCCAATTCAGTGTGGAAGACTTGTTCACTAGTTTACAAACCTTGAAAACTTGCTGTATGATAAGCTGTCATTTGGCCCATTTTGAGATTCTGGTTTGATTTATATGTAGTTCAGGGGCTAGATGCCGCATATTTGTCAAAAAATTAAGTTTCTTTCTTATATGTGTCTAAGAGACCCAGCTCATATAACTCAATCATCTCAGTTGAAGTTCCCGTACATCTAGGTTACCTTTCATAAAGTTGGATGTGACGTTATCTCCCTCGTTACTCCCTTCTCCATGAGCCTCAGGGCATGCGGAGAGAAACGTTTGATTTACCGGTTTGCTGACCTTCCGAGCCAGTTGGATCAATTCTTGTTTGACGGTGGACGATGGAATTGAAGCCGAGAACAAGCGTCTTCGGTAACTGAAATGTAGCGAAATATAAAGAACTCAACTGGTTGCCAGTTGTGAACGCATCGAGATTATGTTAGGTAGATTTTTGGCCGCGGTATCAAACTCTACTCTTACAAAGACACTAATTCATGATTTTGTAGCGTATCAAATTACAGGCCATTTCAGGGATCAGACAGGTCATAATCTTGGTCCTATTTCTAGAGTAGAAGGTTGCGAATGATAAACTATCATCTTGTGGTGACAGAAATTGGAATATAATGCTTAGTTTGTTAAATTACGACGTATCGCTTGTAAACTCTGCAATCTAACTCGATACGTGTACGTACTAGTTTATTCAAGGGAGGTTATTTCGGATTGAGGTCAAGACCTACGAAAGGCCAATTATAAACGCGAGTTCTTGGTGAGATGCCGCTTGCCTGGAACGGTTATACATAACCTCTCATCGAGGTGCTCTGTTTTCAGGTTGATTACTATTCGCAGAGAAATAAAACATGTTACAAAAGTAGTCACTTCGACACTTGGGATTGAGTCTTTGTGAAAACTGATCAAAACACTGACAAACGAAGCCTCTTGATCTACATGCAGTCCGTCCAGTTTAACTAATTCTTCCTGAATATCTCCTCAAATAGGATGGATGATTTTCGGTCCTTCGGGTGGGGACATTGGAATCCGAATGCAACGAACACATCGTCTTCATTTGACTTCCTTTTTACAGCCATAATACACAGTTATGTCGTCATCCGTTATGATAGATTTAGATAGGTGAGACGTATTACACTACTTATAAGGTTGCTGAAAACTCTCCGACGACCCAGTCCCCGAGTTTCCGTCAATCTTACGTTCTACTTGAACTCCGATCGCACGAAATTAGCCTGGTGCACCACATTCATTTGCTTAAAACATCATAAACGAGAGATTCAGCTGTATTCCAGGTGAGTCTCCCGTCAAAACCAAATTTGTTTGCAAATGAGTGTATTTAGATACGTGTGGTGCAGTGGATCATTTATCAGAGACTGGTTTGAGGTTCATGTAATACTTGACATTTAAGAAAGTTTCGAATCCAAACCACTGCAGAACCGCCCATGGTCTTCCTCGAAAAGTTTCAGTTACCGTGGCTAACCTTGGTCGGGAATTCACAGCTACGTCGATTCAGTGCCGCAACTCCATCCCCCAAGCTAGCCCTCCAAATGGTGGCTGCTCCCAGGCGGCTTCAGATCGAACATTGTCCGTAAGATTTTATTGTCTTTTTTCTCTTGAGGGACTATTTCGGTCTCCTTGAGAAGTGTACGATCCCGTTCACCAGGAAACGATTCTACCTCCTCAAAGGAAGGTCACGAATTTCAGAAAGCAGGAGTTAATTTGGAAGACACCTATCAGGAGCCACGTAACAGTTTTCGTTGACGAAGTAGACTAACGCATCGACGAATTGAGAACCGCTCACATCCCAGTTAAACTTTCTGGGAGAATTTGAATTTGAGTATAGAATGATACCGTTGACACTCGATGGATCTGTGGACTATGTTCACATGGAAAAGGACAGTATGGAAGTGTGTCTGGTTCCTGGATTCAGGAGGCTTCAACCATTTATAACTAGTTATCCTGCAACTCTGCGGTTCAGTGGTTTCCTAATGTCAGAAACGAGAGTTCGATTGAGTATTGTTTCCGGGCCGAGGAGGTTTCATGCCATTCCGTCTTTTGCCCTTGTAGCGCCACAAGAAGGACGAAACCAATCGTTGGTTGTTGAAAGGATTTCAGAAACCTTATGAGTGGTGTGTGTTACGTCTGGAAAAAAAAGCATATTTCGTTCTTTTGGCGAATAGGCGAAGAAGGCTTGTGTTGCGGAATGTGAACTTGGAATCATTCAGGTGGCACTGGAGAACGAGTTAAACTGTGTACGAAATAAAAATGATTGTTAGGGTCGCCATGCAGATTTCAGTTTAGCTCAGACAGTTTGCTTTGAAGCAGTGACCGGGACGTAATTAGGATCACTGATTTTCAGTCCGAGTTGGAGTAAGTTTGGAACAGAAGTCAGTCTCAATAAAAAACATCTTGATGTATCTGTCGGGACGCTTCCAGACATGAAAAAGTACATGTGCAGAGAACGACGCGTCTCTAAGGCCACCATCGATCCCACACGTTCCGGATAGCAGGTGTGTTTGCGGAGCTCACCAAACACGGCTTAGCAGCATACGACCAGCGGACTGGGGGTGAAACTGTTCACGACCGGAACACCGCCATTGGCCGTACAGAACGAACAGGCGAACGACCATAATTGGCCATTTAGTCATCCTATATATTTACACAGAAGCTCCGTATGTGTCCTGACAATACAGCCGTGTCCCGAGTTCTCTCTGTTCTTATCGCGTAGTCTGGCAGGCTCAGTTCCGGCGTAACCAATAGACAGCCACCCACCCACGATACTGCAGTATCGTTCCCTGTAAGCCTACGCAATTTTTCCACAGTGTGGATTTTGGGTCCTGTACGTTGCTCGCGAAGAGGGTCCACCTCCCAGAAAAGTCCAAAAGCCCCCTTCTAGCACTATCCTCTCTTCGGAAAAATTATTAATGGTCGTCGCCTGCATGAGGTAATCCGGGACTTGTGAGGTTTTGTGCAACTGGTTTGGTCTACCAAGACAGGGTACTCATTCAAGTTGTGTGTATGGAAGTTAGGACGGCTAAGTAGATTCATTTGCATGTTATCAACGGTGAGAAATGCGGTCACATTAAACCACAGTAGTAATCGATAGGTCATTCGTGGTGTCTATATTCACGAGGTTTTCCCTGTACGAGTGAAAATTCTAAGAAGGCAGGTCACCGTCATCATCATCAACAGCTGAGAAAAACTGCGTACTTATCGTACAGTGGCTCTAGCCGCCACAGTTTCGTTCATGGATGATTTGGAGAGTTGGAGTAGATAGCTGCGCATTGAGAGTAGCAGCTGATTTAATTGATGCGTCACTTCAGGGATGTCAGTGTACTTTGGGGAGACCGGGATGTGAGTTGTGCATTGAAAGCAACAGCTTGGATTCACGAAAGCCACTGAGGGCGCGACTGAGTCACGTCTGACAATGTCTTCAACCAGTGATGTATCACGTCTCTGGGTCTCATCCAGGGAGAGGGCAGTGACTAGCACAACTGAGTTCGCCGGTAATGGGTTTCATGTTTCTCTGTCAAGCTTCATGTGGTTTTGTGAAAAGAGCCCGTCGAAGAAGTCAGTCTACAGGCATACGGAGCACGTGACAAAGCCAGCGCATCCTAAGCTCATATATCGTGGCAAAGTTGTCTCTTTTGAAAAGGATTCGATGTGTTCAGCATTACTGATCCGGTGTTCCCATCGGACTCGGGCTAGGTCCGAAAACATCAATGGTCAAACTCTTAAAGTCTTTTGAAGTCCACAGCGGCCAGATTTCTGACCCATATAGTAATATGGAGAGCACCAAAGCATTGTAAACTCAACCTCTAATGAATAAGCTGATGTCACGGATCTGTCTCTATGTCCATACAATCTTCGTTGCGACAGCTACCAGGCTGATGCCACTCACCGCGTCCGCGTATCCTTTTTGAAGACAAGAATAACTGTCCACATGCCCCATTCTGGAAGCACTTTCTGTTCGCTCTACAGCACACCAATAAGCTTTCGTAGTTGCGTCACCAGGGATTCCCCGACTTCTTTGAAGAGGGATAGACACAGACTGTCCGATCCCTGTGCCTTCTCACATTTCAGTACGGATATTTTGTACTTTACCTGTTCCTTCCACAGGCGATTAATGTTTGTATACCATTCGCCTGTGTTGTAGGAGGCCAGCTAAACTGCTTTTCAAAGTGCTCCGTCCATCTTTGCGGTCAATGCCTTTACGAGTGAATTAATGAGCCGCCTTTTTCAGTTACCGTTCCACTGACCATAGCTTGCCTAGGACCAGTCGATCGTATCGGTTGATATGGATCACGGCTGTAGCAAAAGCCTCCTTCATCTCCTGAGCTTTCGATGTCCACCAGAGCTGTCGGTCTCTCCCTAGGCTCTTCACCATTTGGCGTTTGAGGGATTTGGGTGCGCCGTCCTACTCGTTGCACGCTAGTGTGGATTTCCTGGCATCAGTTAGTGCCATCGACCTCGACGATATCCATGTGGTCGAACCGCAGAAGTCGGACAGACAGCACTGAATGCCGCTAGCATAGCTGCTTTCACATTTTCCCATGTTTCATCCACGTGATCGATACTAATACAGTGCTGTTTTACTGGAGAGAGTTGTTGAGCTAGTCCAGATCGATGCTGCTGAACCATAGTAGTTCTTCGAAGATGGTGGATCGGCATGCTTGTTGTTGACTTATGAGGGCCTGAAGGGAAACAAACTGCCAGGCGTGCATGCACCATAGTGTGATCGGAATCAAGTTGTGCCCCAGAAGGAATGGTGGTCATTAATTGTGGCTCTCCACTAGTGGCTGATGGCCATCTGATCCAAATGGTTCCACGGTTGATTTGCTTTTGGTGGCCTCCATGTTACGCGATGCGAACGTAGGTAATGAAATTTGTGTTGAATCCACACAATGGTTGCGAAGATGCTCCACCTTTTTAATAGAGATTTCTTCCTGAAAGTGAAGTCGATCTACTCTTAGAAGCCGGAAAGTACCTGTTTCATCCTTACATGGATTCATCAGCGGTGCGCATCTTAAGAAACACTTAACGGTTTGACCACGAATGGTTGATCACCAGTGTGATTAAATCGCACCTAAGCTATATTGCCACTCAACCCTCAATCACATGGTCATATGGTCATATGGTCACATGGTCATATGTATCGCCTGGCTATTCAAGTGGCAACTTCTCGGACAGAAGGTTGACTCATCGGATAGATTTAGTTCTTCCTCTGAGCCACTCATAGATTGTTGAGTCAACCGATGACTGAAACCCCCATCACTTTTTATTCGAGGGGCGTATTTTGTTATCAATAATCCGGGCACTGGAAACAAACATAAATTGCGATGGCCTAATTTATGTGGATAACAGTAAATGCTACACACCAATCAAACCAGCTGCCTGGTTTTTCCGATGGGAAAGGATAGTAAAGTGGTGCTGAGGCTCTGTGACACACTACTCATAATATCGCTGAAAACTCTTCGACAGCCCACGACCGGTTTCGCCCTTCTTGGGGCTCATCAGGTAGGATGGATGCGATAGTAAGTTGTCCACCATTCAGAAAGTCGTGTATCGGACTGCTATTAAGGTAACAGTGTTATGGAATCAATAACGGTGCCCCAAACGTTAAACAATCTCATGGAAGCAAATGAACGTAGCCGCAACCCTCTGAAAGAAACAATTTAGTAAATCGACAAGACAAATTGACAAAAACCTACTTATCGACAAACTGCTTGATGGCACAATGTTTCCGAGTAGACGGTGAACACTGGAAGCTCACGTATTCTAGCTTCCGAATCAGTCCAACCACATCCAGAATGGGATCGTTGACTGGCCTAAGACAGTGTTGTGGAATGGCTACTCGAGTTGAGCTCGACGGTCTCTGTATCGTCACCGGCGGTGTTTCTCTGGGTTCTGGAAGTGTACAAGAAGTGTTGAGGTTGGTTAGTACATTATCGACGGGAGTGTCAAGAAAACCAAACCTGATAGCTAAAGGTACGATTCAGGCGTTTAAGAGAAACCCCATGTTGTACAAGTTACAGTAGTGCTTCACTGCCTGGTCAACTAGTGTGGTGTTGAATCCCCAACACACTAACCACCGGCAAAAGGGAGAAACAAGACCGACTCAGACGGAAGCCGCGTGTATAAACAAGTGGAAAAAAGTGACTTGGCGTGAATTGTGAGAGAACAACAACACGAGAACCAAGGGTGTTCATTAAACAAGGTCATCTTCTAACCTACTGGACTCGACAGATTCCAACAGACACTAATGTAGCCGCGGATACTACTGATGAGGCATGCGAGTAGTCTGATTTCTTCTCGAAGCTTCGCGTACGTCCACTGGAAGGTGAAGTTCATTGAGGAAATTTTTGAGTTGCTTTGCAGTGCCCACTTACAATTGTGTAATAGTAAATGAATATCCACGAAAGTTCAAGAGAACGCGTAAGGATGTTCGATTTTGAAAAACTATGTGCTTTACTGTTTACTTTACTGTCCAATAGCTTTAGTTGCTTAGTTGGTGTTTGCTGATAAATGACTTCGCGGCGGAAGACTTTCCTTCCTACACTACACCTTGATTTGCTGAAAGAAAAACTGGATTCAATATCTTGAACAAGAAAATCCGGTTATATTTATTCGAGTCCCCATTAACACCTACCTGATGAAGGGCGAAACCATTCATGGACCTATGATGAGTTTTCAGTTTGGCGTGCCACATAAGTTCAATTTTTGTTTGTATGTAGGTTACAGGTGACCAAGTTGACCACACCATTCCAGTGGAAACACAGTTATACGAATAGGCCTAAACTGAATCCCTGTTCACATCTAAGTTGGTTGCATGTTAGTTCACGAAGTAGTCTTCATCTGGTGTTTATGATGTATCTGGGATGAAGAGTTCGTTGGAATTCGATCTTCACGAAACGTGACCTATGTTGCACGCATCCGGCCAACCCATCTACCTCTGGGAAAATTAAGACACGGGGTTCAGTTTACCCCTGCATGGATGGGAAACAGTTACATCGTTGGACCCCACTTTCTGCAGGCTCCGATTACATACAGAACACTGCGAGCAACAGAAACACACAGGCATGTAATCGTAAGTTGGCTGTGGGCAACCGAATGTTTCACCTCGGTTTTCTGTTTGTACGATAACGGCTTTGTTGGCAAACACACACCTCGTGCTCTGGTAGCTCAATGACACTCAAAACGAAGTGCATGGATCCACCCGGCAGCTGAGTTGTACCAAGCGATTGCCAACCAGGCTTGCGGCTTGACCTCCGACCGGTTGTGTATAGTTACACAAATGCTTGGAAGATCTATTATCTTGGTATTACTCGATATATTCTTTTCTGTGTAATGCTGTGCAGAAATCAATAGTCGAATCAAGTAATCTCTAATGTTCTTCACAGCGGTCAATTTTCTTACCCATCCTCCCATCCTACTCGGAATTGCGCGATGTTCTTTTGACTGACACCCTGATATCCATCAGACACCATAGGGGATTACTAGATTGAAGCGAAGCCGAACTGGCCTATGCTCCGCTATGTTCCGAAGAGAACCCGTGTATTTACAGGAAGCTTGATCGTGTGAGTCACACCCATAAACCAGTGATTGAATGAGCCAAATTGTTAGATATACCTTGTGGCGTGGTAGGGTATAAACCAAGCAGCGTGATATCTTCGGCCTGCCCTAAAACACCGCGGTATTCTACAGGATGTACCTAGACTCTGGAAGCCTTTCTACATCCACCGCCGTCGTGGGAGTTAAAGTATCGTCTTCTTTGTCCACACAGAGCCATGATGGTGAGTAGTCGACTGAGTCGAGCACTAATTCTAGATCAAGGAAGTCGATGGTTGTTGTTCGTCTGTACTTGTGACAAAGTGGTGAAGATACTGTCCTGGTAAACAAGGCCTGTACGGGAACATGTCTGATATGATATTCCAGAATTTGTTGCAGCCAGGCATTGCAAAGGCTTTCCAGGATGATGTATATGTATTCATTTTTGAGGCACTCGGATTGTTCCCACTGGCGATGTAACTGCAAGAGAATTGATGACTTATGTGAGTGACCCAAGGTCGCCAGTTTGCAGAACATCTCCTTTGCTAGTCTGAGCTGAGAGCATTTACGCAGTAATTTAGAGTGAAAGATTTGGTTACTTTCTTACCCCATATCAGTTGTTTTACGGTTGTGCTGGCAGACGACTGTTTTTCCCCAATTATGAAACCGAATTCTGTAAATTTTCGTTATGCTGAACAGGATAGAATTAAAGTTACGTTTACTCAATCACGGCTGACTTTCCATTCAGGCAAGATGAAATTTCCTTGCGACTCGACCGAACTCTGTAACAAAGGATTGTGTCAACAACCGCGCTGTTCAATTTCAAGGAGAATCGTCTCCACAAGTATTGGTTGGAAGTCAAGAGCGAGTGTCCTGTTCACTTGATTTTCTTTGGTGAGTGTATCACATCAGAACTCTTGAAGTTTGCTGTTTGTCCCGTTGGCAAACTAATCAAGGTCGTAGTGTTGAAACAGACGATTGTGTTCACACTCGGACAAGTTTGGTGATCTAAGCTATCTGTGACAAACGCAAATTTAACAGGTCAATATTTTGGTGATGTTCTATCACATGAGGTCCTCTGTATGAGATGGAAGCTGTAGTACTAAAACGGAGGGCAATGGATCTTCCTCAAAGTGCTCTTTTTCAACTAGAATCACTTGATTTCAGACAACCAACTAGTTTATCTGTGCTACCTAATTTCCAAAGCTCCCCTAAACGGAATTATTCCAAACATGTTAAATCTACCGACTATGAGTCACACTATAAAGTTCCAACTCAACTCGGAGCACCCCTCCATGCGCATTTGACAAAGGCAACACAAATGTAAACTCACGTGTTTCTGACATCCGTGGCAAACTGTGTTGAGTGATTTCCTTCTCTGAGGGGTTCAGATGAAGCTGTTTGAAAAGGGATGGAAAGCCTTGTTTTGGACCTTTGCCTCACATTAGCTGAGTACGTTTTTAAATTTTATCACTTTCGGGTGCAATATCAGCTATGCTCTTTTGTCCGCCAGTCCAGTTACTATCGAATTGGCACAAAATTGTGCGAACCAAATTCCTGACAAGAATTCATTGTACAGTGAAAATCATTGCAACGGGAAGTTATTCGGGACATCTCCTGTTCCTTCTGACGGGTTTTTACTAGTAATGATAATAATAATCGTTCAGTTCACCCAGAACACCCTCTCGTTGCCTAGCTGCCACGACACCCGAGGGAAGCAGAGGGCTAAGATACTGCCAGGTCACCCAAGCTTAGGCAGAAGCAATCGAGACATCGAGACTGGGTTCACACCGCAGACATTTCAGTAAGTTCGCGCTTTAACCACTGAACTATCTTGAGCTCAACGGGAGTTTTATTGACAAATAATCTTTACTTAGAGTGTTTTCAACCAAATAAGGTGATAGGAATGAGACTGCCATTTGGCTAACCTGTGAAGACAACCAGAAATCCTGGACCCCTTCAAATGGGATTTCATATTTTCTTATAGCCATGACTTTTCTGCGTGACAAAAATGAAATCCTGTGGCACACGAGATTTCAATCTGTCGAGGAAGTAAATCCATGAAGAAAGTATGAGTCTGATCCCTATTGGCTGTCATCGGTCGTGCACTTCCCACAGAACTCCAGGAAGATCTAAATTCGCATTTTGTCGGTTACTGGTCAAAAACCATACTGTTCGATCACGAATGGCCAGTGTGTCATGTGGTTAACCCGCAGATGGAGGGATAATTTGTCACCATTGCTCATTCACACAGTCATGTCACGTGATTCGATGCTTCACCATTTTCAAACCGCATAACTTTAGCAACTTTTCATTGGTTAAGTAGATCACGGCCAATCAGACTGTTGGAGCTACAATCCAATCATCTGTAAAGTGATCACTTTCTGTTTAGGTTTTTATCCAGTTCAGAGAACGGATCAGACCAAATGTTAGTAAAAAAACTGCTTACGTACCAGTGAAACTTCACTTGTCATTGACCGGGGACGGGATGTGTCCGTAGTACGCTGTGTGACAGCGTCTGTGGACGACGAAAGCCGAAACTGATCGCGTATCTCCCTCAGACGTAGTTTCGCTTGAGTCGCCACCTGCCGTGCAGAATCAAGTTGCTTCAGCAAAATTTCCGTCAGGTGGGATGCAACACCTAGTTTCAGAGGAAATCCAAATGTGTTGTTTGGTTGCATTTGGGCAGTTACAGTCACATTTAAACTGAATAGAGATCCATGCGAACTTAAAATCACGGTTTTTCGTCAAATTTAAATTCGCGTATCATCGGAAATGTCACAGAAATCATGGAGGATTTTACTGAGGAAGAAAACCGGCGTAAGATCAAGATTTCCGGTATCTGGCGCTAAATGAGTCAGAACATGCATTCAAAAACCCAGGTCAATAACTTCGCGGTGAGGGTATAGATTTTATTCAAATATGAAGTACTCACTGTTCGCCAGCAGTCAGACCCATGTCTTATATTTGTTATCTAATTGACTGCACAAATTATTTCCCATTGAAACTTCCAGAAATCCCTGCGTTGTTATTTTATTGGGTATTCTAAGAACGTTTACCCATTCCTGTTTTACGGAATCAGCGAACTAA
This sequence comes from Clonorchis sinensis, assembly GCA_003604175.2. Classification (NCBI taxonomy): domain Eukaryota; kingdom Metazoa; phylum Platyhelminthes; class Trematoda; order Opisthorchiida; family Opisthorchiidae; genus Clonorchis; species Clonorchis sinensis. The sequence goes on from CM030371.1 coordinate 4,038,250, forward strand.
GTTTTTTGTCACAGAGGTTTGAATTTGTCTATCTCTGCTGCATAGGTATACCGCAGGGGACTACATTCAGCCGGATATCAGGACTACCAGTTATGTAGTCCACCATCCACACTACACGGTGCCGAAGTTAGTTCCCAATTTTGTAGAAGGCGCGGAACTCCATGGTGCGTTAACAGACCGTACTACATTCCGTCTATTCACAATGACTTGGGCCGATATCACGTAGTCCAGCGCTTGCGTTTTCGCGTCAGAGTTCTAGCAGCCACTTACTATGGCTAACTAGGTAATTTTGCGGGATGGAAAATCACATCCAGGTACTCTGACTTCTTCACTCCGAGCGGGCTTCAGACCTTCTCCGGAATTCCTCTGCGTCAATTCCATAGATATGGAAGTTTTTTCATCAGAGTGATGATAAGGCCTAGTCGTTGACTCCAAGCAGCGACTTTCTTGCGCTCCAGAACTTTCATCGTTTTCTGCTTTTTTCGGGCGGTAACTGTGAACTTAGGCACTGTTGTCAAGTCTAGTACACTGATACTGAAGAGTGCAGCCTTTTTACATATTACAAAACCAGCATGTGAGTAGTAATGCCTGTATACCGAGGCTGTGACCTTTGTCCCACACGTTCAGGGGTGTCCGGGGAAATGTTCAAAACTTCTCCCAAACCAACGGAGTTCGCCAGTCACGCCTTCGCCGGTATTTTTGATCAACTTGTCACCGACGATAGCATAGAGTTCACGCTCCAAAAGAGCATGGATCTAGGGATCGCAACCAGGTCTGAGGTAAGATTGATGAACTTGGATTATGCTGACGAGATTGTTCTGCCATTTATTGAGTATTCGTCTGGTCCAGCTACTGTACTACCACAAGCTGTTTCCGCAAACATTTTGTACTTTCGAAATGAGAAGCTTTATTTCAGGATATCCTATCCCGTTATGCCACTATAAACCTTCGAAATGCGAAACTTCCGTTTGCTAACCGTTTATACACCCAGCTATAAACCATCAGTGTCAAGAAAGACATAACTGCCCATCTTTTGTCAGAGGTGAGTTTCGCCCCAGCCCAAGGACCGTATACGCAAGACAACTATAAGTCGGTCTTTACCAAGGATTGTAAAATCCGGTCCCTCTTATCGGTGGATCTCTCCAACGTTTTGCTCGCTGGTGTCTCCACAGTATAGTAAACAATAGCTGGATGCAGCGGAACGGTGCTTAAGCAGACAACTGGTAGGGAGTCAGAATCACTAGGACAGGATATATATAGCATATCGGTATGAGATGTTTGAGGTATGTACCACACATTTCCAACCACGCTCTGAACCATTGTTGGCAAAAGGTTCATAGGGTGCACAATGACCTAGTGACGTGAAGGGAAAGTGGCTACAGTCAGACTCAATGTTGCTGCTTCCTAGATGCCTCCATAGCCTAGCGGACGTGGTGCCCAAAGGATGTTAGTGGCGCGCGCTCTGTCCCTCTCTAGCCAGACCGCCCAGCTAAACTTCGCACTCTATTCTCTAGTGAGCTTAACTCCGGTAAGGTTGGCAAAAGATGCTTGGTCCGTCCGGCAGATACTGCCCAACATGATCTTCGGAAGTGATTACTTTAGTGCTTCTCAAAGGTGTCAGCGCCTTGTCCTCTCAGGCGCCAATGACGCCTCATTGTCCCGTTCTGAGGGCCCCTTCTGGCCGCATCCAGGGCCGCCTTCGCCCGGCCCCTGAGGAGGGTCCTCAGTGCAGCCAACTTACCCCGGTCGGTATCCAGTCCGGCTGCCTCCGCAACCTCCTCAAAGTCTTCCAGGAAGGTCCAAACATCCCCATCCTCAAAGGGTTGCGGCCACGGGATCTTCATCCTTATCCCGGTCACGGCACCAAGTGAAAGGAAGAAGGCCTTCGCTGCGGAGCTGTCTACTAGAGAAGCACCAACTTAACAGCTACAGACTATTGAACAGGGGAGCAACACTCTCATATGCATCTCGTTTACAAAACTGAATATCCACCTTCTCCTTGAACGCGTCTTCCTGGACTTTTTCTGGATATTCATTGACTGCTACTCAACTGCAAGCAAATGCTACAAAGAGACTCCACAAATTCCGTAACAGATCTCACTTTTCAAGAGACGCAAAGCGGATTTACGAGAAGACGTGCTACTCACATGCCGCATCAGTAGTATCCACCGTTACACTGTGTTTAGCCACTGTCACTGATGACAATCAAGACCATTTTCTGGAAAACCTTAGGGATGTCATGTGATTAGGAGTATTCAGTATCGTTAACCTTTAGAAAAGATCACCATCCGGAACGTAAATTATTTGGTCGGTTTATTCATGCAGCGTTTTCCTTTGAATGTCCCATAGGGTGAACATTCTTCAGAGATGTAAGTGGATGCTGAAACAACGCATCGATCACAGCCAAAAATCCGGAGAACCAACCAAAGTGGACAAAGTTGCGAAAGTGGCCCCTTTTTGGACCTCTGCTATGTTGTGAACAGGCGTTTCGTTTACAATTTGGTATGCTCAATATCTTATATCGGAGACGCTCTAATCCAACAGGTTTCTCACTATGCTGCACAGCTGCCCCTTCGAAAGAGGTCAGGAGGTAATCTCCCCCGAAAAGACACCAATGAAGACCAGCCTCGAAATAATTAAAAAAGCTCATTCTGGAGAATGAAAATTCGATTCACGCCTCGAATCAAATCTTTTGAGTTTATTTCCCAAGTGAAATAACAACCTATACAGGTTCCATGTTGATTGAGACTACTAAAGGTCGCAGTTGGTCCGCCTATCGAAAGCGTAAAGAGCGCTGCGTTTGAATTGCTGAAATGCAAATACGAATTGTGACGAAGATAACTGCAAAGTAGCAGGAAACGGTTAAATAATACACAAGCTAGTGTGGCCAGTTTTATCGTGAATGATAAGAACTTGAGAGTGTGGGAAATCTTCATACGGTGTGCAAACAGTACCACAATATACAGGGTAAACGTTAAATCGATGTAACCAGGTGGTTAACTCATTGTCACCTCTGTAGGCTGGTGTAATACGCAGATTTAAATTGCTTCATAAAACAGCCTAAAGTTTTTTTCGAGTTACCCAAGAGAAGCCTGGTAGAATTGGACTGAGTGCACTTCAGGAAAACGGGGATAAATAGCTGCGTTTCGAAATTGAATGAATTTTCGGCCGAAGGAGTATGTCTCAAAAGGTGATCAGTTCTCCCCCGCAGTGTTAATTACCGCAAATCAGGAGACAAACGGGCACAGTTCTGTCCTTTTTCAGTGAAAGATATGGTAAAGTTTTGGTGTAGCTGCTAGTCAGCCTGAATGTAAGGTGCCACAGAGATCGTTACTTACTTTCCAGTCCTGTGGACCGGTTAAAGCTTCACCTAGGACTTATCTTGTCCCAGGTATAAGCTTCTAGATTACTGGGGCCTTTTTCGCAGAACAAACGATATATACAATTCTCATTTTAAATAAGTGAGCACGGTCCTCTCCTGTTTGTTTAGACTGTCTTACCTTGAATAGTTTTGTACACAGAAATCCTGTGATGAAGGGTGCTACTGGACAGAGATAAGTTTGAATGAGACAATAATTCGGATCCGTTTTTGGAGATATTCCTTCTTTTGGGAGGATGGAATTCGCCCTGAAATTCGGGACTTTTGAAACATAGGGTGCACACATTACAGTCAAACTTCCATTCGCATGTCAGCCCACCTGTCTGCTTGTCTGTCCATCAGTCTTTCGTCTTCTTACTAGCCTACCTGAAATTAAAGTTGCGTCATTCGTATTCACGTGAATGTCTTGTGAGTTTTCAAATAGTCACAAAGTGTTCATTTCCAGACGACAGTTTTGAATCACTTACCAATGATATCGGGACGCTTTTGTGGGTCGCTTGTCAAACACACGCGAACTACGTTTTCCATCATCTCTGAATACTGGAGCTTGGAGACACTACTCAAAGGTTCAAACTGTCCACCGACAATTCTGGAGGCCACGGTGAGGATACATTCGGCTTGAAATGGGGGTGTGTACGTACACATTTGATATAGTATACAACCAAGTGACCAGATGTCAGCCCCTTCTCCATATGGCTGGTTTTGTACGATCTCTGGACTGTGAGAAATGCAAGCAAGCGTGAGAGTAAGAAAACTTTGTAATGGACCTTATAACTGATGAGTATGAAAATCCCGCTACGAACCACAACCGAATTCCTAATGTATAAAACCAGATAGCTACGGAGCTACTTGCAGGCAACGCAGACAGAATTGGACACAATAACCAGAAACCTATTTGGAACAAGTTTTGGAAATTCGATGTGACCCAAAGTGTTCCTGGACATCTTTTAGAGGCATTTGACCGTATTGCAACAGACCAACAACTCTGGCCAATAAACGCAAAAGCCTTGACTGGTCAACCGTAAATATGATTCTTCAAGCCGTTTGCATCCCGTACTACTCACGTCATACCCCAGTAGTATGTGCCAATCACGACAGCGGAATCTACGATTTGCATGTATTTCTTTGGAATAAATCCTATTGTTATACTGTATTTTGTTGTGCTCTATCTTATATTACATCGCACTGGATTGTTCACTACTATTTCCTGAGAATTTGATTGTATTCCCATTTATATTTATCACTGATAACCATTCAGACACCTCACCTTTGCACTCTTTACCATCCGGAGTGTCACTCTTATAGTGACACTAGATGAAGCTCTCTGTACGAAATGATGGTTAGTACTAGCTAGCCATATGTGTCACTATGGGCATGCTGATGGCTGTAGAATTGCAGGCTGCTTTCCAGGCTCCAGTTCATCAGGTTGACACCGGTCACAGGACGTTCAGCCGGATGCATATTTAGCTCAGCGCAAACCTTTCATGGTACTACTCATTGCGTGTTCTTCAGACTCGTTCAATGCGGAAACAGATTCCAGCCCATAAAACTGGTAGGTCAACATAAAACAAGGCCAGAAGTGACCTTCTATGACCAATTTGAATGATGGTTGCAATCAGATAGCTGTATGGATGTGCCTAGGATAAGTCCTTGGAGTGGTTTGGGCTACCAGATCGCTGTTTGCTCTTGGGTTAACGTTTTGAGTTAACTTGAAGAGCATAGACCACAAGTTTGGCGTGTTGATGACATTAGAACTGCCCCTCCTGCCTCTGAATCCTGACTGTTCATGCCCAGGCTTGAACAACCTAGCAGTAGCTCAGTCCTCGTGCTTCCTTCGGGTGACATGGCAGCAAGGCGCCGAAAGGGCATTACAGCTGGATTATTATTACTGTGTGTAAAGGAAGGATGACGTTATAATCCTTTGTAACGCAGGTCAAACACAACCGATGCTCCAGCTGACCGGTGGGAATCTTCTCAGATGTATACAACTCGCATATTGCTAATGATTCTTAGTTGAAATGAAACTGCCAAATTTAAAGAACGAGGCGCAGATTTTCGGAGGAGAAAACCATACTTACCATGAAAAGACGAGGGTTCCAACCGAAGATGTCATTTTGGAGGAGTCCCAAAGTTTTTGTTTGGCTAATCCAAAATCTGTGATGGTAGCCTAGAAAAAAATGGTGAACGAAAGGGAGGTATCGTGGACAGTCACGTGAATTCGTTTCAATTTTACAAACTGTCATTGGGCATCATCCGCGTCTGACAATTATGATCATAGGCATGTATTTTGGAAAAGCGAAGCATGGCATCGACGATGCGGACTTAAATTTGACCAAATCGCTCATGTCTGGACAGGGCCAGTAGAGGAGACAGTGGACACTTTCCCCCAAATTTGATTACTCTTGTACATATGCACTACTCATAAGGTTGTTGAAAATTCCTCGACAGTCCACGACCGGTTTCGCCCTTCTTGGGGCCCATCAGATAGACTCAGTCCCCGAGTCTTCGTCAATCTTATGTTCTACTTGAAGCTAAATTGGACTGATTTCGATAAATACACTCATTTGCAAATCAATATGGTTTTGCGACAGGCTCACCTGGAACCCAGCTGATTCTCCCGTTTATGCTGTTTCCAGGCAGCACGTATATACATGCATCGCGAGATCTCGAATATCGTAGCAACTGAAACATGAGGCGGCCTGGTGCAGCACATTCAGTTGCCTGGAAACATCACAAACGGGAGATTCAGCTGGGTCCCAGGCGAGTCTCTCGCAAAACCAAATTATTTTGCAAATGAGTGTATTTATTGATTACTCTTGCTTTATGGGAACCATCTCTCACGAACTGACAATTGTCTTGAGTACTTGGTGATGTCCGAATCCTAGTAACTCGGGTGTGTCCAGTTGCCAGTTGCTGTGCTCTCCGAGTTTAGCAATTGGGTTACAAACGTTTCGTTATCAGTGAAGAGACATCGCCAGTGCACGAATGATGTCCCCTCGTATGGAGACGAATTGTCCGGAAGCCAAGGTCGACGAACACATCAGCGGTTGCCTGATCTACAGCCCACTTTAATACTGGTCTGCTCATTAGGAACGATCAAATAGGTACGCTGACAGAAAGCATGGACACCATTGTTGACCGGAAAATTTGTATATTCGTATTCTGCGCAAGGAGGCAATGACCCATGGAGCTGTGGCCAGTTTATAATTGAGGAGACTGCTTAGACCTGAAGAATGTTAAGGTGACGTCGCACAACGGTCTCATATCGAAATTCGACATGAATTCTAATGACAGAGCATCCCGAGAAGGTGGAGGGCTCAGATCTCAAAAACGAAATTCAGGATTCGCCGGGACGCAGGTTGTGAACACTCATCAGTATTTGTCCCCGTTGGAATTCTAACTGGTGCCTTGTGAATCTGAGGCTAATAAACGCACTCTTGCACCTTACCCCACTAAACCAATTTGTGGGGGTTTCCTTAGAAGTGAAGATTCTCGAATTCCTAGTGTAGGTTATATCCAGGGGCAGAGAATATTACATTTAATCATCTTAGGTATACTAACTTCATATGAAATGCATGAAATTTCACCCGAAGGCAAATAAATATTTCGCCATATTAACTGACAGCAAATATGTGGTTGTAGGTTGTTCATTTCTTAGTCAAGCTCCACTAAATGGTCGCCCGATATAGAAAGCATGTGTCTGTTTATTCTGGCTGACAGTTTCCTCCATGTTGGCCCCAAGTGATCTTTGTCACAAAATTCAATGCAAGGATCGTGACAACGAACTAATGAAAATGGAAGGTACACACCCAACCAATCAGATGATAGGAAGATAGACTATGATGTAACCAAAGCCATTGACGGACCAATCAGAATAGAAATTAGTGAACAGCAAGGACAGTATCTAGTGGGATGGTCGAACGCAAGTAGTGTAGACTACGACACATCAGGGACAGATGAGTCTCCGAATGAGATGATTATGAATGACCAATCGGGTTAAAGCTCAAAGTTGCCTTTTTGCAAACCATGTAAGCGCAAGCCCAAAAAGAGGAACTGTCTACTCAGTGGCGCACTGATGACGCTTCCTCGAATGGTGACGAAAGTCTGCAAGTTAATTGCCAAGCTCGGTGAACTCATCAACAGCCACCTGATAAATTGACAATCAATGCATCAGAGATGCCAGTATTCCAGGACAATTCCGCTGCCTTCTATAAAGTGGAGTGGTACAGATTACTCACCTTCAGGTCATTATTAGGATCATTTAGTCTGTCTGATATGTCTCCACACAATGTTCCTTTGGCTATTACGACCACATATCATTACCTACTCATATGTTGCACACGGTTATAATCCGATATTCTTGACAAGTATTACTATGCATAAGGTTTCTGAAAACTCTTTGAAGGTCGGTGACCGTTTTTGCTGTCCTTGGAGCTCACCAGATAGTTACAATCCCCAAGTTTCCTTCAACCATATAGTCTACAACATCAAAAAATGGTACACGGTTCGCAAAACACAAGGACGCACACCAATTTAGGTTTTATTTGAACCTTAGCTGAAACACTCGGTTACGATGTTCTCCTTCCGGTTCCTCCGATTCGTCGGTATTTCCCTTTGAAGTGAACCGGTGTCTTTTTCAGAGGCTGTGACCTTAGCGTTACGAGCGCAAACCCTTTCCCATAAAGCTGCAACCCCATGATAATAAGACTTTCCACATAATCTCCTTGCAGAGGCAAGTATATAGGTTACTAACACACAATAGAAGTAGTGTGATTCACCTACTTTATCGCCTTCACCTATCATGATGTTATTCGATGACAGGTCCCGGTGCACGATTGCCTTTTCACGATGCAGGTATCTCAAGGCCAAAACTAGTTGTGTAAATACGTGCCAGATCCGATCTTCGGTGAAATGTTCGTTCTTTTCTTTCATCGAATTGATGAGTTCGGTTAGCGGAAGACCTTCAAGCATTTCCATAACAATGTACAATCGATCGCCTAGAAGGAATTCGGGATAAGAAGAGAACAACTTTTAAGCATAAATAACAGGTTCCTTCCGTCTCGCAAATCAAAGATATAACACTATTTTGGTGGGGCAGCGGTCTGTTCATGATACCGTTCTGATAACCACTGACTGGTTGTTGCCAGCTCGATCCCCAAGAGAATAGTTTTCTCCCAGAGGTTGATATTTCGATTGCTTACTTAAAAATGGATTAGTAGTATGTGGCTGAGTCCCTAGTAAATGAAATTTTCTAGGCCCCTTTACAGAACCCAAAATGTGAAATTCACAATTACAAGATAATTGATGTATAAATATTGTCATTTGGTTTTATATTCTGCCCCAAACATCAAATGTGAGCAGTCTGAAAATATTTAACTTTGAAAAATGACCTAATTGGGGTTTCCAAACAAAAAATCCAGAATCTAACAGGGTTATAAAAAAAGGTCCCTGTATCAGCCATAGTTGTGCAGGCTAGACCAGTATGCGGGTGTGGTTTCTGTCTTCCCGAAGTGTTGGTGGGAGGTTTCAAGTTGATCAAATCACCATCGGTCTTCCCCGCTGGCGTCTTACAGAGATCATCTTATGCTGAACACACGATGTTTTAGTTGTTTTAAACTCTTTTCCAGACATGAGAACGATTTGATTCATACAGGTGTGCAGCCTATGGATCCCTTTAGCCTGCTCTGTCGAGAGGCGAAACCTGAGCCTTTCTGTAGGAGACCGCCAAAATTTCCCCCATCGTTTCACAAAATGAGCAAGCGCTAAGGTGAATTCAACCATAAACCTCCCACCAGTTGTTGTTCACCACACCTATCAGGCGAAACAAAATCAAGTTTAGATATGAAATCACAAAAATCCGTATAGTTGGTGTTTGGTTCCCGTTCGGACTGTTTACGCTGTGGATTAAAGCGATTCTTGCGCTTGATTAGCAGAGAAACGCGTCGGCCTGAAAGATTCACAAAGCAAAAACTGCATCAAAAGATGTTTCCTCTGAGAGTGTTTCGCCGGAGGGAGTTACTTTTCAAGAGGCACTAGTTTCACACAAACAGAACTTCAGCCTCTTTAGAACTATTTTTCCTTTCGGATTTTGTTTAACGAAAAGGCTCCTCGTAGGGGGGACGTTCAGCACTCCAGGGTTTGTGGGTCTTCCTCTCAACAAACTAACTAGCATGGTCATCGTTATCACCAGCATCATCATATTCCTTGATGACATCGCATGAGTGTTCAACGCTGGTACTTCACTTTTGCACAAATCCGAGATGCCTGAGGCTGTCAGCGCCGGTTGACAAGTAGCCATTGCGGCCAAGACCAATGAAAGATTAACGGATGGGCCCACAAACAGGGTGTCATTACCGTGGCAGAGTGGAAAATTGTAAGGAACAGAAAGAACATAGGCGTCAATAGCAGTCTGTTTTCGCTTACGCATCCTACTGTATGCAGCAAGTGAGGCGACACGGCTACTAAAATCACCCGATGACCACTACGGCATGATGGAAGTTATGTTGGCAAGAATCTTAGTTGCGCGCAGGCTGGGAAACTTCTAGGGCTCGCAGACCTCGACCAAAGCCTTTGGTTCAAAAGCCTGACCACAAGACAGGGGTGTGTGGTGAGAAATGCCAGTTCATTGCATTTTTTTGAAGAACAAGCCGTCATATATGTCAACTCATAGCCAGGAAGGCCAGGGAGCTGTGTTGGTCAGACTTGGTATCGGAGACTTTTTGAGTGTCGCACGTAAACGTGTAAATATGTCCCATTGGGTCACTGGAGAACACTGAAAGTCACATATCACGTAAGGTCCAGTCCCTTGGGGATGGAACTAACGTGTTACGGGGTTTTGGACTGTTGCTGGAGTGTAACAGTGATGATCAATTTATCGATCAGTGAGTCTTGTATAAGACAATGAGCAAAGAAACTAACGGGAGAAACAGTCACAAACAGTATTGGCTTTATCATTATGATGAGAAATAGGCATACAAACATAGTTTTATAGCTATAGAGGAGAATGTTGGTAGCTCAGGTAGTATAGATGGTCGTTGGTTTGTTCGCTGAGCTCGGCAATTTGATTCCAAACGTTTCATCACCAATCGAGGTGACATCATCAGTGCGTTGGTAGGGAGCGTGGTGGAGCGTAGCGATGGGTTGGTGGTTGTGCGTTGAGTAGTGTTGTGTGTGTGTTAATATGCATGCTATTAGCCGGGGTTGACCTTCGGTCACGATTGGTTGTTCGGTCGGTCGGTTCCATTGGTTGTTCTGTTATCCCGTGTCCTGATTGATCGATGACCACGTGAATTGTGAGCCTGGCCTCCCGTGCCCTCGTGTTCTGATCGATGCTGGGTTGACCTCTGTTGTTGACCTCTCTGGGTTCCGGCTTGTGACCTTTGTTGATCCGACTCCCAGCAGTTCCTTGCTTCTTGGTTTGTGAATCCGATATTTGGCTCCCCTCGAGTATTCCGATGGAGGAGTTGATCCTTTGCACGTAGTGGTGCGTAAATTGGGTCTAGTTCAATACATCGGTTGATCTAATCAGCCGTAGAGCACCATGCCTCCAGAAATTCTCTTCCGTGCTTCGTGTCTCCGTATACCAAAATTTTCACGTTTTCCATATTGAATTTGTGACCTTCTTGGTCTTCGTGTATGGATATCAAGGATAGGGGGTCATGTCTCCTGACGGCCGCGTTGTGTTCCTTTATTCGTGTGCATAATTTCCTCCCAGTTTGTCCAACGTAGAATTTGTTGCAGTTGATTTGGTATACGACATTATTCCTCTTGGTTTTGTCTTGGTTGCTCTTCGGTTTGGAGATCAGTTTCCTCAATGTCGCATTCGGTTTGTAAGCCACCCTGGCTAATAACATGCATATTAACACACACACACACACACACACAACACTACTCAACGCACAACCACCAACCCGTCTCTACGCTCCACTATGCTCCCTGCCAACGCACTGATGATGTCACCTCGATTGGTGATGAAACGTTTGGAATCAAATTGCCCAGCTCAGCGAACAAACTAACGACCATAGTTTTATAGCGTGCACATGGAACAATCAGTAGGAATCTTCAACCCGCCATGGCATTCGCATTAATCTACGGGAGAAATGGTGTTCATTTGAACGATATGCAGGTAACTGTTGAGCTGTTCGCCGAACTCAGCAACTCGCTTGCAGACGTTTCGTTACCATTCGAGGGGACATTTTCAGCATGCGGATGGGTGGGGCTGCGCACTGACGACGTTTCCTCGAATCATGGTGAGAAGGTTGAAAGGTCGGCGATTAGAGCAACAGTCACCCGAACAACTGTCAATCATGGTGAGAAGGTTGAAAGGTCGGCGACCAGAGCAACAGTCACCCGAACAACTGTCGAATTCCCACATGGCAACCCCCAACTGGAGATATTTGATTGGGTAATGAAGTCGTTTGGTTTTTCGAGATAGTGTGTGCATTTTCCCAAAATAAAACGTTATATCTAAGTAGCAGCAAGAACAGTCCAAGTAGCACTTTCAGAAACGCATCTATACCGATGGAAGTACAATTTTCGACAGAATCGGAGGGATTAAGTTATCCCTAACCACTCATACTTACCATGAAGAAAAGTTTTGTAATATCGTACGATATTTGGATGCCGCAGCTGCTGTTTAATAATGTTCACCTCATTCAAGATATTTCGCACACTTTGCTGTCGCTCTTGTTCAGTTCGACCAAATATTGCCTGTGTGGTATTCACCTGGGGAGTAGAGAGTAGCAGAAAGTTAGGAGTATAGGATGACCATTCGTTAGGTGTCATTTCTTTGGGTAAGGACCTATAGTAGACTAGTTCTTTCATTCGTCAGTTTGCAGTTTAAGGTTTCGCAGTCCGTAAGAACCGTTTATGGTGTGGATTCCGACCAGGAAGAGACGGTGAGGGGCGATAGATGTTTACTACTAACGCGTGTGTCCTCTAATTCTTCAAATTAAATAGCCTTTACCGTAGTACATGAGAAAATGTTCACGTACAGTTTTAGTCCACGCGAACAGAACTCATGCGAATCGTTCTGGACAGACCGGTACCGAATTCCTTAATCCTGTGTGACGCAGTCAAGCCTTTAGGCGAATCACTGCGTTTAGTAATGTTCCGGCAAGAGAGGCGCTCACGTGTTCTCTTAGCAAGTTACCGTCTCGTCCGTCCAAGGTCTTCCGCTGAACAACAGCAGGATATGGAATACACAGCCGACCATTTTGGGCAAGGACTGGCATCTTGTCATTGAGGTTTAATTTGAGCAAACGGTTGATTGTAAACCAAGAACGCAGAGCTACAGCCGGAGACAAGCAGCGACTAACTGTGTCTGTCAACAGATGGACCTTGTAGAGTAGACTCAGTTAGACTGGCTTCCATGTAATCGTTCTGACGGATGATTGGCTAGGAAGCTCTAAAATAAGGCCAAAAGCTCTGAGCGTTTCTACACTGTGCCTCAGTTCAAAGTACAATGTATCCACAGAGCGGATTCGCCTCACTCGGCTCGTTGAAGTGTGAATCAGGACTCAGTTCTGCCGCAGTGGCACAAGACTAAGGGAGTTGTCGTGTTCTGTCCACCTGATGTTCCTGTAAACAGATCTCTGATGTGAACTCGTGAACAGTTCGAGAAGTGAAATGCATTATCATCCTCGATTTCAAAAGTACACCTATTTCTTAACTGTTTGATCATAGTCTAAAAATATCACCCGCGTACCGCGGATTCAGTGGGCCAAGCTAAAGTTTACCCGTAAAAATGTCACTCAGTCGAGGACAAGGAGGTAAGCCCATTTAGACTTCGTCGACTGGTCGGTAAAACGTGGATTAGGGAGCTCGTCATCACGCAGGTTTCACCAATACGTTTTCAGGGACAAATCCCTCTGTGGGTGAATCGAAATCAATCAACACTCAGAAATCTACTGAAGGCAGTTGCTTAGAAACCGTATCCGATCCGATGATGTTTCATTGAAGCGAAATCCACACTGTCAGATGGATACACCATATGCGCAAGCGAACCCGTCTAACCAACCAGCCAACCAACTATACATCTTGTATGATCCTTCGGACAAGACGTTTTTCTTGCGCTACGAGTATTGCCACCAACAAGGTTGACAAGGAAATCTACCGGCTGAAAGAAGACAGGAGTGAGGGAAGCCAAGCTAGCTGAAAGTCCAAATGAGTAGGTACACAACTGTATCACTTTTGGGGTTTTGCGGGATAGGTATTTTGTTCATATTCACACCACTCTCGTTTGAACGGTCGTTCTCCTGTCCTGGCGTAATTTGTTCCGGTGAGTCCACACCAAAAGGAAGCACTGGACTCGAGTTTCGCTCCTATTAGAGCTCACTAGCAGTGAATATCCAGTGGCCGTGCAGGGATTTGAACTCCGGACATCTGACATCTGAATTTTCACGTCTGAACAGGCGAACGTGTTCACGCTTGAGCGATGTGATTGGTGTGCCCGACTCATCGAACGACGACCCATTAACTGTCCTGGTTGTGACGATCGACTGACCCGTCAGTCAGATTTGCTATCGATGGAACGCCACATGAGGTTTCATCGCTAGAGACGGTATACTAGCGGCTGAAAAGGTAGTTGAGAATATATTTGACTGGACTTGTGATTTGGTCCCGAACTCAATATCTAATATTGACTGCCTCAAATCCCACCCCGCATATTTGACGAAACTCCATAAAGTTTCCAACTCGCAGCCTCCGGGCAAATAGACTACTTGGGTCACGAGAGACTGCTCAGAAGTTAGGCAGGAAGTCGTCATTCTCGCCACTCTTAATATTCAGGCATACGTACTGCCGGGAAAACACCTTTACCGCGATTCTTGGCCATTAGGCACCGACTGACTTCATTTACTAGGAGAAATACCGAGCGAACAATGATAATTGTGCCAGCAACCGGGCACAAACGCATCCTCCAACCTTCCAACGTCAAATTCTGTCCACTTTTAGGTTTCCACCTCTCTGAATTAGACATCGAAAACAACAATCTTCTCAGAATGCTTAACAACTGGTCCAGTTACCGTAGCCTGAAACGCTGGATACATTTTTTTGGATGAAATTATCCCTATTTCGTAGGTTTATTCTGCTTGCATGGGTTTAACTCAGTCAATTCCAACTTGTTCCACAGCCATTTGGATAAGTGTTATTACCTGTGCAAATAATCGATATTCCTCTCGTGAAATGTTTTGTAAATTCACATGCACTTGGTATCGATACTAAAATAGTAGCTTTGTATATTTCAAACGTAAGACTTCAACAAGGCTTACAAAGTTCTGTTCAGATCAAATTGAAGATTCTGAAAGTGGGAAATTTCGCTTTCTGCTAGAAAACTTTAAATACGAGTTTACCTCTTTGATCGCATAAACCTGCGGCTGACCGGACTTTGTCTCTTTGCGCGCCTTGTAGACTTGTCCAAACGCTCCAGTACCAAGCAGTTCTAACACGGCGTATTCACGAATCCAGTGAACGGGTGGCTGATCCAGATCGCACGCACGCACACCACTGAGCAATCTCGATTGATCTTCTTCCTGATTGGTCGAAAATTATGGTGGTTTATCCAATCAGTGTTTAGCACATTTTTATGCATACACGCCTGAGATACTTCGAGTTAAATAGGGTTATGTTGAGGCAAATGAGACGTTCTTTGCACATCCGATTAGACGCCATACAAAACCCGGCTACGAATTGTTTTCAAAGGCACGGGATAATCATGATGCTAAAAATAGACATCAAATGCCAGCCAAATTAACGGGAAATAAACATTTTAAAATTATCTCACTCAGAATTTGGGTAGAGGTTCCGCGAAGAGAAAATAATCAGTCACAGAGCAAATACTGAGGCCCAACAACTACTATGCTTTGAAATATTTGACTATGAGATTTTCCAAATGGAATCTAAAGGAAGATGGAGATGTCTGTATTTCCGGGGTGTAGTGTAGTCTCATAGCATTTTCCGAGGGGCACTAATCAGGTGCCGATGCGTCAAAGAGACATCAGTAACGTATATTTTGCCTGGATCTTCGTTCCGACTTGATATGATGATGGGGGCAAGATGGCCTAAGTGGTTAGAGCGTGAATTTACTGACCGCAAGGTCCGTGGTTCGAACCCCACCTCAGCCTCTCGACTTCCCCTGTCTAGGCTTGGGCAACCTGGCAGTATTCCAGCCCTCGTGCTTCCTTCGGGTGGCATGGCAGCTAGACACCGGGAGGGTGTCACAGCTGAACGATATGATGAGTCCTGTTTGACTGAACCGATATAGTATACGTTCTTTCTTTCCAGTCTGCGTGATAAACAGTTTTCAGGCTATTTTCTCCAAAATAAACGTAGTTGAGAAAGCCATGTCACGATTTCATAAAGTTCTTTGTTAAATTCATCGAAGAAACAGGGGCACAATAGGGTTTTTGTACAGTCATTACTCAAGCATGAGCCCACCAGTTTTTGGAGCGAGTTTTAAATATTTGGATCCAAAAAACTTGCTACCAGTCTGTACTGATTACCACCCAGTCCTTACATATTCGTGGCACGTTGTTTTATTTTGTTGTTCCTAGTTGGCTGTATACAAGTCACTTAAAAATATGTTGCCCGTGTCAAAGTCGACGTTAGTTGCTCTTGACAGTTCCTCGACTCTGCTAAGTCACAGACATGACTGCGTGGGATTATTCACCGCCTGAAATATTCGGATGCTAAGCGAACTACTCGAATGCGTCGCAAATTTTATTGTATGATCCATAAGATGTATAAGCATCTCTTACAGTTTATCCTTCTGGCGAGAAAACATTCCCGCCGACGAAACCGTTTGGTTGCTGATGAGATGGTGAAAGGAAGTAGGCCTTCGCTGCGGAGTTGGTTATTTGAGAACACCAGCTTAACAGTTACAGACTATTGAAAAGGAGAGCGAAACTCTCATATGTATCTCGTTTACAAAACTGAATATCCCCCTTCTCCTTGAACACGTCTTCCTGAACTTTTCTGGATATTCACTGACTGCTACTCAAATGCAAGCAAATGCTACAAAGCGACTCCACAAATTCCGTAACAGCTTTTACTTTTCAAGAGACGCAAAGCGGATTTACGAGAAGACATACTACTCGCATGCCTCATCAGTCATAGCCACCGTTACGAAACCGTTCGGTTGCTGATGAGATGGTACTTAATTCGTTTGCTATGCTTGGCCGCCAATCGTTGAACGCAACTAACTCTACATGATGAACGCTGCTGAAATCCCCCGAAGTTGTCTTTTTGAGTGCAGTACAGTCTAGAAACAGGAAAAAATTGCTAATAAGGGGCATCACCACTGATTTGAACATGCCTAACTCACACTCAAACATGACATCCAGTCGATCAAGTGTTGATAGTTTACTTCATCTGCAGTGAACGCATTCAGTCCAAGAAGTTCAGCAAGTAGGGTTGCCGGAAGGAGGGACTTTAACATACGACGATGGCGTTCGAGTTGTGCCAAGCGGCGAAAGGTCCGGAAAACTTGAATCTGGAAGAAACAAATTGGATCACTGATCTTTGATGTTTGAGCAGGTGTCCCCGCATAAGTGAATGATACAAATAAAAGGGGGAACAGTAATTACTTCCAGAAATCTCACATTCAAATGTCTGAGGCAGAAAATTGTCTTGAAATGTGAATCTTTAATAAGAGGGAAGGAGAAAGCAATCGAGGTAACTTGGAAATCAAATAAGAGTATAGATTAACCCCTCGAAGACAAGAATCACTTTTCTTCATAGTTGTGTTTAAACTAGCTTTCGGATCCTGTTATGATAATCAGAAAACCTGTCTTTTAATAAATAGAAATAAATAGGTGACAGGTATATACGTAATGCACTACTCATAAGGTTGCTGAAAATTCTTCGACAGCCGACGACCGGTTTCGCCCTTCTTGGGGCTTATCAGGTAGGCGCAGTCCCCGAGTTTCCGTCAACCTTATGTTCTACTTGAACCCAAATTGGACTAATTTCGAGAAATACACTCATTTGCAAATCAATTTGGTGACAGGTATATTATGCTGATCCCTATCGGGGGAGGGTTGTCACGCTTTAGGCGTTGCGAGCATTCCCCACAGCTCAGAGCTTACCACTGCTTTTCCGCACCACTTGTCAAAAACCGATACATTGTTTTCACTCTTTCCTTACCTGCAAAAATTGAACCGCATTCAGCTGAACAGCCGGCTTCTCAGACAACAGGGTGTGTTCATTGCGGTCCACCTCGGTAACAATAATGTCGGGAGGAGTGGACTCAATTTGGGTCTCACCAGAAGAAACTAGGCCTCGGATTAGGAGATGTTTCCCAAGCAGATAAATACCATTCTCCCGGACAATTTGTTGGGCAACAAACTCCTCCTTAGCCAATTCACACAAGGTTTCGCACACGACTGAAACATGGATGAAAAATTTGAGCAGTTAAAATCAACCGTCTGATGGGGTTTCATTTCAGTCACTTCTACCAGGTGAAATGACACGCTTTCGCCTTTTAATTCTCCTGTAAAACGCTGATCATGCCGTTCGAGAAATAACTAGTCTTGTACTAAAAATCAAAAACAGAAATTTGTGCTGAAACATAGCCCAGAAATTGCTCTGAAGATTATGTCGCCCATGGTCATTTGAGTTCGTTCTTATCAGCTGATCGTTAGTGAGCCGACTCGTTTAAAAAAACTCGCCTGAGTTCTCATTCTATCCGATAACAACTGTTCCAGTGTGTGTACCAAGGCACTCCACAAGAGCTTTAATCTTCCCCCTGAAGGAGAGAGTTCTTCTTCAAGCAAAGGTTGATTTCCCGGTTTCAGTCAACACAACTGGTGTGTACGTCCTTATTTTTGTAACTATTTACGCATCGAATACAACTAACCAGGTGTCAGTTTCAGACTGACAGCCTTCTTTCGTTGCTGGTCTGTTCACCGAGCTTGGCAGTCGAGGTGACATCGTCATTGCAGGTGGGTCGGGGTCTTGTGCTGTAGAGCGCTGATTAAGTGTCTGAACACAGTAATTCACGGTAGGCAAAATGTTTATCATTTGATTACTGAAAAAGAGACTTATTTGGCTTGACGAAATAGCATAGACGTCTTAACCAACGGTTGGCTTAAGAGGCAGCCATATCGAGTCCGACCCGAAGACACACTTAGCACAATCCAGGAAAACCACTTCAAAGTCGTTTTCAGGAAAAAATAAGTAAAAAATATCCCATTTATTGGAGGTTTTCATTCTCCTGTTAGGATGTACAGAGTGTTTCCCAGTACTCCGCCAGTGGAACGCTTTTTGGAATTCCTGAGAGCTTATATCAACTGACAGTCGCAAGCTACTTCCAACCTGCTACGACGGACTGGATCTCTCCATAAAAGTGACCAGTACTCAACCAATCATAATCCAGAGTGAATTCACGGGTTGCATCAACAGAAACTGACCTTCGGTAGTGTTGACCAAAATGAATATTTGGTTTAATTTAGGTCAAAAATTGTCTAACAGAAAGGAATTTTTTCGGACACCGCCTCTTAACGTATCGCCTGATTCGGATTTGATGTCGTTGTACTTTCTGCACAGAACGCTCAAAGTAACACACTGTAACTGGTGTCCTTTGCAGAAAGATCCCTGCTTGGAAGATGTCAACCCTCAAAGTGTCCTTCGAACCGGTCTTTCCTTAGAGTCATCCCATCAGGTTTGGGGGATCGTACTTGTAAAAGTGATAGTTGACAATTGATGACCTAAGAAAATAAAACTTTTGTAACCCTGCTCGTTTGAGCGGACTGGTTTTACCGGAATCTGGATTTAAACCGCACTTCATTAGCAAGTATAAAATCAGCTCTGAATTACGGATGAGCGAATCAACCGATAACTGACAGAACAATCGATTTATCAGATGGATCACGAGTAAGCCGAACACACAAGATGGATGGACGGGTTCGAACCTCGGGCTTCTCTTGAGTACACGGAAAATTAAGCCACTATAGCGTCTTCTTCCGTCACTTTGAAGTTCGAAAAACCCAGATACAGACATTTAATCTTCGGCGATCCGGGTTACAACACACTCTCTGCAGGTGTTTGTAGTTTCATTAAAACGTATAACTTGCAGTCGGCGTCAGAAATTTCGGCGACAAAACAGCGCAGCTATTAAGATCAAGTATTACCTGTTGGTAATTGATCCGTTTTCCCAAATTATCATATGCAGCAGTTTGTTTCTTCTAGCTGATTACTACTCACACAACCATCACAGATAAGGTGCCGATCACAACTCTTTCACAGAAATATGTCCGTTCGTTTTAAGGGTCTGCAACACATGTCGGTTGTAGGACAGATCAGCTACCCCAAAGAACTTGTGAATACACTTCACTAGGCCGTGTAACCGGGGGAACGAAACACGTGATGCTCACAGACGCACAAACCGAGGGCTTAATCCGCACTCAACTCAACTGCACAGACCAACTCCGTGTCATCAGAGACGTCACATTTTAGCTTCCAAACTACTTCAGCAAACCGACCATTGTGCTGAGTCAATCATGGTTGAGTCACCGCCAATTTTACCCTATTTTAAAACACATGGTTTTTCTCATGCAACTATTTTAACTGTATTTTCCAGCCGAGATATTAGGAGAAACAATTGCTGGGACAGCCGGGTTTTGTGCAAAAACCAACTAATAATTTGTATATATTTGGAGGAATTTTGAACTCGGAATATATATATATATATATAGATGCCTGTCCACTCAGAGGAGGCTTACTGGATACAGCGAACAAAATGTGCTCATTCCAAGGAGGCTAAACAGTTCAGGTTTGCTTTAAAGGACCAACCAGTTTTGTTATCCTGAAAAGTGAGATCTTTTCGGAGTAGACACCTGGGTCTGTCTGTCAGAAAAACCCACCCTAGTTGATCCCTACCAGTTGGCCATTTCAGACTGAGATGGTCAGAAAGACAACACAAAAAGCTTTCTTGTGAAATGAAAATTGGTTTCTTTCTGTGCACAGTCCTCCAAGAGTCAGATAAAGATTTATATGGAGACCTGAAGCGGTTTCCACGTTGATTCATTTGATTACGTTAAGACTTACAGTCGTCGCATTTTATTCTTTTTTGAGCTACTTTCAGCATGTTAGTAGAGTGAAGAGATTAGGGAAATCCTAATAGAGATTCGTTCCACAAGTGAAACCAATCTATACTGAAATCACGTGACCACATGATTAAAGAATGAGTGGCTCTATATCTAGTCTACAAGCCGGGGGATCGCAGGCTCGATTCCTTCCGAAATTTCATGAGATGTTCACTGTCAATGATTCCCAATAACGATGAAACAACTGTGCCCTGATATCCAGCTTTTAAGCATTCGTTTACAAGAAAAAACTTCTCCAAATAGGAGACAGAACAAAAAATCTACAAAAAGATTTGTAGGCAGTTTTGAGGGGCCAAACACTCAAAGTATTCTTAATGTCAAAACAAATCTCAGCGCCGTCTCCATATAAAAATCGATTTACTTACCTGCTCGCAATTTGAGCTGACTGATTATGGCCGCATTCGACTGTAATAAGACGGGAAGCAATTCATCCGTGTGAGGAACAGAGCATTTCGAGACGACGTATGCAAAAATTAAATTATTCACGCACATAAATAAATTGTTCCAAAGAAAACGTTAAGGTCACGTGGATTTTATCTCCCTGCTCCACTGGGGGCGATGACTATGCCTCTGGTGTTAACTAGGGGTTTCTTACCCCCGTAAACGACACAATCTAAACAGAGGTTGCTGAAAACTCTTAGACAGTTTATCGGGTGGGCGCAGTCTCCTCGTTTCCTTACAGGATTAACAATCCAACGCAACAGTCCTTTGGAAAAAAACGACTGACATACCAGATCAAGTTCAACAAACTTCATGGCAACATCTGCTTCCTCAGAAGTTCGAAATTCCATCTGACCACTTCCGGTGATTGGATCTCTGCAATAGCACAAAATGAACAACCAATTTTAGCGAACGCAAAATACGTCTAATAAAAAACTAACTAATATCGAAGTGGGTAAGTTCTCTAGCGAAAATCGTTCTGTCAACCATCATTAACCAAAAAACATGTTGGACTATTGTAGATACACAAGACTGGTCCCCGAATTTGGATGTTCTCCTGAACTAAATTGTCCAGTCGGCTTGTAAAGCAACATGAGAGCACCACAAATTCTGTCATCCGCGCGCTGAACTACGAAATCGATTGGGCTAATTGAATGGTAATTTTAAAGGATGCCTCTGTTTCGACGGAAATCTTACAAGAAAGCCATCTCAAAAATGGCTCTGCTCCCTATTCGTTAGGGGCATACTGAATTTGTTCGGACCTTCGGAGGAAACATCCTCCCCACTCACTTCAAAAGTTTTCATAAAATGACCCTGACAGTAGTAGACAAACATCATTCAATTCAACCTAAGACTGGCTCCTCGCTGTACCAGCTGAATCCGGCCGTTTGCAAATAAACTATCGTCATTTGCAAATCAATTTGCTGTAAAAGGATGACTCTACTGAATTCCAGCTGAATCTCTTGGTCGTAATGTTCTGAATGTGCTTCACGAGCCGGAACCTCAGAGGAGTTTTGTGCACAATCAGTTAAAGAAAAACACCATGAATGAAAAATTCAGCTGGGATTCAGTTGTGTCTCTCCGTTAACACCATATTGATTTGTGAGTGAGTTTTTCTCAGCGGATCGCTTACAATCCGGGTTCAAGTAGAATGTGGGTTTGGTGAAAACTTGGGATAAGTCGAGCCACTCAGTTGGAGTAGACACTCCTGCAGGAACAAAACGTCCACCAGCGAGAACAGAGGTTTGGCGTACGATTGATTTTTTCTCAATTTTCTGGTTGCCTAGGGCAAAATGCGTTGACAAACACAAATATTGAACGTAAGCCTTAAGATTCTACAACGAACAGGCCCCAATCTTGTCCACTTTTTATCGGGGGGATTT
This sequence comes from Clonorchis sinensis, assembly GCA_003604175.2. Lineage (NCBI taxonomy): Eukaryota > Metazoa > Platyhelminthes > Trematoda > Opisthorchiida > Opisthorchiidae > Clonorchis > Clonorchis sinensis. Next base: position 4,060,554 of record CM030371.1, read on the forward strand.
TGTGGGATTGTCCCAGTGCCAATTGTCAACTCAGCCGGAATACTATATTTGTGTTACGCTCTAAGTTTTGTTCGACTCTTGGTCTTCGTGATCAAAGGTACACCTGCATACCGAAGGAACAAACTTGGCTTCTGAATTTCAAAGAGTTCTTCAGTAGGGTAGCCGTACCGCGGTCTACAGTCAACTCTTGAGATAAAGAGCAACAACTTTTTAGAAAAAACGCATCAGGGTCATTCTCACTTTGGACGGTCATCAAACGTACGGAGGATTGTGGAAAACGAAACGCGAACAGACATTTGTCTTCTACGGAAACTTTCATTTACACACACACACATCTAGTTCTGACAAAAGACTTAGCCGAATGCAGCTGGACCTCTCAATTATGATGGTCTTCTTCAACTGAATGTACTTGGTATAACATTCGAGATATCGACCGTGGGCACTCAAATAGCTTTCAGCTACCTTATAAGTAGTATCTTATGCCTAGATTTGTTTTCTCTTAGTATGGCAGTTCGTTCAAGTGAAAACCTGACACCGTAAGGAACCTCATGTGTTATTTCGGCAACATATTGACTAAGGATCCGTGAACCTTGGAAAACTCGAGTTACGCTATTTTTAGAGATGTATGCAACACCAAAAAGTAAATACTTTTCCTGTGCGTCCATGCCAGAAAAGACAGAACAGATGTACTTTATAGAATATGGGCACAAAATGTAAGCACTTCGTTTGAAAATCCGGTTAATTTGAAGTTCCTTTACAGCAAGCTTGATGAAGGCTGTAGGACGGATATCAATAAACCCCTGGAGAGATGACATCCAAAATTTGCAGGCGCATTAGTTGTCCTGGAGACAAGAGTTGATGTGGCATCACGTACTAAAAATGTCCCAAACGAAAGCGCTCCCAAGATGAGGAAGATAGATCACGCCGTAATAAGAGGCAGCCATTCCGAAAGACCCCTGAAAGAGAGCTGCCTTATCGCCTAAGTTAACAGTAATTTGTAATTTTGTCACAATACAAAAAGCGGTGGACGTCACTATTCAGACTGAGGAATTCGAAAGTCAAAGTGATCTGTCCGGAAGCAGAAATCAACGTCACGGAACCAATCGGAGGGCAATTCGAAGTTCAAAAGTACTGGCATTAGCCAAAGGAATCGTCTAGTTCTTAAAACTGATTAAAAGCAGACATAATTTGGGCGATTCGACAGGTGGACAAGCTTTACCAGAGAAGGCACAAACCACTGCCCCTGTCGGAGGCCTCTCATGAAACAGGCTTTCACAAAAAGCCCCGTTTAATTTACCCATAGCGTGAGTGTTTTCCAAATAAGATATCTAATATGGCGTTTTTTCCTTTTTTTCCATTTGCGCAAAAGTTGTCTTTTTTGAAGGAAACTACTCACAACGTTGCTGAAAACTCTTCGACTTTACCGGCGATTCTTGGGGCTAATTAGACAGGTTCAGTCCCTCAGTTTTCCGTCTCTCAACCTTGTTTCTACTTGAAGCCAACTTGTACGGAATTCTCAAGCGAACTACACTCATTTACACACTAATTCGGAAGACTCAGGTGAATTCCGGATGGATCTCTCGTTAGTGATATTCTTCAACTGAATGCCTTTCACATAGACCGCTTCTTGTTCCGTTGGACACGATATTCGAGATATGGAAGGAAACTACTCATAAGTTTACTGAAATCTCCTCGAAAGCTCTCGACCGGATTGGTTTGAGAAGGACTGTATTTCATTAAAAAAAGTCATGATATATGCTTACTTCAAACAGGATAGTAGTGCGGGTATCCCTCCAATCGCTCGAATTTTCGCTTGAATGTTACCCGGGCCTGACAGCCGAGGCAAAACTGAGCTGATATAGCAGGCAATTCTGTTTGGGCTTTGAACCAAACCATGTTGTGTTTTATGGTCGACGTTGTGTTCGGCCTGGAGTTCAACCTAGAGCATGGGTGTTAGAACAGAACAGCGTGTTTCTAATTAGTTTCTGTGATTAAAAAGCGAGGGAAGTTGACGTTAGGATAAAGCTGTTTTCGTGAACTCAAGGACTCTCTAGGCACTGAATCCTGGTAGCTGCGCTCCAGAAGTTGGATGAAAGGACATTCAATGTCTACATGATGAACTAGGTGGCGCTTTGTCACTTAAATAATCTTGCTGAAGCACTGTAACACCGCTTTTCCACCCGGTTTTTCTATAAAATCTCAATCCTGGAACGTTAACAATGAATGTTGGCATAAAAGCAAAATGCTATCCTATGAAATTTTACGACTGTGAATCAAAGGTACGTAGAAAAAAGTTCTTCCTCATGAAGGTGAAGCCAGTCTGTGCTGAGAAGCTGAGGAATACTTTTAAGCTTTTTCATCCTTATTCGGAACGGAATCTTCATCTTCTTCAGAATCTTCAGCGTCTCACAAAACTCAAGAGAGCTTCAAACCCGCGAACTCCTGGCTAGCGTTCGGCCGCCTAGCGGCTGATCAGCATTGTGATTAACTCACACTGAGACAGCATACAACACCGCTCATCCTTCAATGACGGAAACCACATCACGTGATCAAGTAGTGACTGGCTCCTTGCGTGACAACTTGTCAGAGGAAATTTCACTCATCTTATGAAATTATTCTTTCTCTGATCTACTTATTGGTTGATAGTAGCGAGAGGGATTTGGCAATTTTCAACTGAGGCTTCATCCTGTCAGCGTTGCGAACCAGTGTACATCTGTTTCACCTTTATTGGAAATGGAATTACAACAGGTCGCGTCTCACAGAACTCAAACAAGTTTTGGACCTGCGGTCTCCATGATAGCAGTTTGAAGACCTCAACATCATTTTTACTAGAAAACATTAGTTTACCCTAGGATTATTCGAATTTCTTCGGGGGTAATCAAGACAGCTATTTAATCGTCCCTGGATAGGTCCTAAAGAATAAAGACTCTTCGCGTGCACGAGACTCTGTAAACCCTTTTCGGAATCCTATCCGTCTGGTCAGTTACACAGACACTCACTGAATGTGCTGCGTAGGTGTACACTAACGGACGCAATCTCCCCGTAAAGTGCGACCTCTGAGTAACTCCTCTACCTAACTCATGTGTGCCGCTGATTGGTCCAAAGCAACTATCACCCAAATGTGTTGGGATGACCGATTCAAACATGGCACGAAACACGTTTGCTCCCGACACTATAACGAAGATGGGAGTATCAAAATTTAGGTGAACTGAGCCAACCAGATCGAATGGAAATAATGGCTGTCAGCTCGGCAAGTTTCCGGGTGGTAACAACGGAGCCGGAGTAAACGCGTTTTCAAAGTTTGCTTGCGGTCTGAAACAAAAACCAGCTTCGCAGGCTGTTGGGTGCAAAGTGAGCCATCAATTGCAAACACCAACCATGTTACGCACGGTCTGCACGGTCTGACTCTGTGACGAAAACGGGAGCTCCGTCGCTTCGGAGCAGACAACAGATTCAACCCAGTTTAAACGTAATTGTCCTATCCAATTACTGTGTGTGCGAACTGCAGCCGCAGACAACCCACCAAGTCTCTTTCAAGACTTTTAGACCCATCATCGTTCTTTCAGGTGAGTGTTGTACACTCTAGTGTACACATATTCATTATTTGGAGAGCGAACCTGACATATGAGAAGTCATCACTCGAGGACCCAGCCAACACGCGATCATGTTATGCGGACTCCTAGACTGAAGGATAAATTGGACTAAATGCCGTCTAAATACGAGTTAATTATATTGCCGATCAGCTAGTCTTGGCCTCACACCTGGCCGGGAGGTTGCAATTTCGAAACACCCTACTGGAATTCCATGAGCTGCGTAATGCTAATGATTCCCAAGAAGGTCGGAGCGGCTGTACAGTGCATCTCGGTTTTGCAGCATAGACTACCTTCACTTAAGGACGAAATCCCTGTGGAATAATCGTTTTCTTTGAGACAGATTTAATTGGTTGTTCTTCACTTGTTCTTGACAGATGAGTTCTATTTTTAGTATCACTTTTGGCTTGCCTAGAACTTTCCATGTGGGCTTTATAAACAGCCCGTTTTCGGCTTCACATGACACGCCTGTACGCGTCAGTTTTCAATAGATCAGCTGATTCGCACGTTCATTGGCTCTCAGGTTTTGCTAAGCGCATCAGGCTATCAAACGGCTATCCAGACTCGGGTTCGCGGTATTAAGAAGGCATTAGGAAAACTGGGGTCTACAACAGAAACTCGCACTCAAACTCAAGAGCTGATAAAATACTAGCCAGCAGTACATACGAATGTGATCCGTAGCCAAAATTAGCAAACTATACGCAACGAAAATTTCCTCATTACCGGACCGAATAACCGATTAGCAGTGAGAATAAAACGCACCACAGAGACAATATCTTTGAAGCGATAAAGGTGGAAAACGTGCTACTTTAACGACATTTTCAAAAACCCTGCTGCATTGGAGAGAGGGATACTGTCATTGAATGATTTTTACAATGTTAACTTCATCATTTCACCAACCAGTTGAATCGATTGTCACGTGACCCCTAAGGACTGCAAAGTCATAGACCGAGGGTGTGATGAGAATTTGCCTGAATGGACGCACAAGTGGTTCAAAAATAGATATCCTTGATGAAAACTACCGTTCTCCAACCGGTAAAAGCCACCAGCCTTAAACAGGGCATTCATATATTAAAAAAGCATTTCGTAGCCATTACAAATCAACAGGGTTTCACTCACCGAATTCATAATTTCAAAATTTTCTTTTAAAGGAAGGTAGCTGTCTCACCGCAAACTGTTCATGTTTTTCCGAAATTCCAGCCAATCTGTAATGCAAGACAAGATGTCATATATCGTCTACACAATGTTGATTAAACGTTTGTTGGAGAACTGGATTAACTTATCAAGCGGGTCATTTCCTGGAGGTAAAAACTTCGGTAGTTCAAGGTCGCCCTAATCTACTGCTTACAGGGACACATTTTGACCACTAAAAAAACTTTGTCCTTCTTTAAAGGGTGCAATAGAAAACAGTGAGTGACGATACTGTTGAATACCTTGTCAACTCTAGCATCTTACTCCTCATTGCATCGGTTCTCTAGGCAAATGAGTGTAAGACTTCCAAAGTGATTACGGCAGTACCTCTGGGCAAACGACAGCTTGGCATCATGCTTGAGGATACATATGGTGAGAATAGTTGGAACGGAGATGGAATGATGGTTAGCGATAAAACTCCTCTCATCTAGCTGACAAGAAGTTCTCAATACACCCAAAGGACAGATCAGTCTTATGTTCTCTCTGTTCACAGCATCCTTATCTAAGCAGCCATCCTCTTGGCACAGTTATTCTGGTTAGTCTTTTCCAATGCAAGGCAGCGTAGGACAACCGTTTTTACTTTTGATGGAGCTCACCATCGATAGATGTCCTTATCCACCCCTGTAGTTTCCAGCTAGCGGCTTGGATGTAAAAAACTGTCCAGCTTTAACATGATCTCGGTGCCTAGCTGCCATGTCACACGAGGGAAGCACGGGGGCTGGGATACTGCTAGGTTGCCCAAGCCTAGACAGAGGCAGTCGAGGGGCAGAGTTCGATTCAAACCACGGACCTTTCGGTCAGTAAATTCGCGCCCTAACCACTGAGTCATCTCGCTTGGTTGTGGGCAATCGTAGTCATCCTTTCGCCAAAAAGTATCAGCAGACGTTTTCCTTTCTTGCGTGTACATATGTTTCCAGTGACGCACGCAGGTTTTCACAACAGTGGCTACAAACATTCTGAAGCTGAAAGCGATTCCCACCACACAGACAGGTCCTCAGTTTGACAGTTTGACTTGCGCAATATCAGGCGTCTACAGAATCTGAGTTTTGCTGTGGGGAATACTCAGATGTAAGAATCATGACTCATTTGTTCATTATTTTCTTCGTCGCCAGATTGTACTCCTCTCGGTGAAATATCGGTGGTCTAATATTCTTCCTTCCGAATTGAATTTTTCAATCATTCTGAAAAACTGACACCGGCATGTGAAGGTCCATTTTGTCTTCGTTGATGACAACACTGTTCTTGATATACCCTTTGTTGCTGGGAATATCATCAGTAAAAATATTCATCAAGTCGCCTTGTCCTTTTTATGAGGGCAGTTTACTCGTCGATCCAATCAACATCCGATCACGTGATTTCAAATTTGTGATTGCAGGATGGTGGTGCTAAGTGCAAGTTCACCATCGGTCAACCAGTAGTGTCCAGATGTTATATCGCCAAGCTACTTACAGCGAATACGAAACTCCACAGAGATTCACAAGCCATACAATGCTGTTGAGTAGAGTCAAGCTTGCAGTATACCATCCATCAAACGGTGGCGAAGAAAACGTGAAATACCTAAAAACCTTAGTGGCCACGGTTAGAGATACAAGAAATTGGGGCTCAACATTTTCAAAAGGTTTCGTTTTAAGGACGATTTGATTTACCTACTGGAAATAGTAGAGAAAAGCCGGAATCTAGGGTTTTTGTACTCTTTAGCACAAAAGTGGGGAGCCTGAGTAGATTCAATCATGTGTGTGGTCTTTCGAGGCGCACAATGTAGGAACGAAGCAGACTTCCAGCGAATGAATACACTACAACCTGACAATGTGGAGCGGAAAAACGCTAGCTTAACTGACTTTAGTTGAAAAGCGATAAGACAAGCCCAGTGAGCGGTTTAAACTTTCAAACATTTATTGTATAGGCAAATAGAAACCACTCGTACAGAGGGAACACTTACGATAATTCAACGCCTGATACTGAAGGAGAGGCAGCCACGGGATCAAGCCCAGTGCTGTATTCAAGCCTAATTACTTTGCCTTTCTGAGCTATACTAATACTGCTCTGAGTAGCTGAGGAGAATAATCATCTGCTGAAACCTTTTGGTTGTGTCAGAAAAAGTGGTCGGAAAGTGATTCCAAACTCTATGAAGATGTTGCACCATTGTTGAATACAGACAGTGGCTATCGCTCGATGTACTTTTGTGTGTAGACATTAGAGATCAAGAATTCCGCCCGACTAGGAACATCCACCAGGAAATTTCATTTGATTGTCACGTTAGTGGGACGCCTTCAGGTTAAGATATATTTCAGCTGGGGCTCGTTGTAAACCAACGGCACGCCCTCCCGGACTTTCTGATCGCAAAATTCAAGCAAGCGAATTATAGCGTGTCTGCGTGTCTAGCCGTTGTGGTCATTCGAGTAGGCTTTGTTCTGCAGAGGTACAACTGAAAGCTGTTGGCGCGGCAAATTTCAGTTGTATGCCAGAAGCACTGAACAATGGGCGTACTTTCAGTAGCGGTTACTTCCAGAAGCTACTCGTAAGACTTCCTCTCGTGTGGTGACTTTAGACATATCACCATTTCAGCCATCATCATCATCATCATCATAGACAGCGTGACATCAGTGTTGAACACCGATGCTTCGCTGCCATAAAACCATGATTTATTCGAAAGCCTTATTGTGAATAAAACACAAAGGTTGATGAGAAAGGGACTTGGTGCTAGCTTACTACGATCAATCCGAGGTGCCTACACCTCCAAACATTCACTCAGGCAATCTGGATAGAAATTGACAACAAGATCGCCACTCACATGGGTTGGCAGCCATATCTTGCAGCGTCTCCAACCAGGCGCACTGGGGATCACGTGGTCCCCATCCTGGAAGGCGAGTAGCACTGACAGCACCCAAGTGTTTCGTAATCTCTTTCATATCCCCTGCCAGGTCAAAGGTTGACCACCTCTCTGCTCACGTCACTCTGAATTGGGCATGGAAAACAGCACTCTCTCCGGCAAACGATGGGTAGGCATAAGCAACACATGTCCCAACCAACGCAGTTTCTGGTGCTGGACACATTCTTCAATGGACGTACCCGTCGTGCAGCTATAAACTCGCTTCCCAATTGCCTCCTTACGGATACCATTTCAGTGACCCTTTGGATACCGTTCATGCCTGTCCAGCGCCCTATTTCCAGATGTTTTGCAAACAGTGGTACATCTGCCTAATTGTCGTATTCAGTCCCATTCGTATACACGAGAAGGGATGGTGGACGCTTTGTAAACCCTCCAGATAGGTACAGCCTGCTTCGTGAACAGAGTTGCGTCGACTCAAAAGGTCGACGTTCTATCAACTGGGAACTCTAATGTCCATTGCCGTAAACTGTTTCTAACCCGATACGTATCAGCCCACTCAATCAGCTTTCAGTAGTGCATCCCAACAAAGCCTTCGCGAAAGCATAGAAGTAGAAGTATATCGTATACCGTCTCGTGAGTGGCCACCACTAATTTATCCTTTAGTAACAAGTCCGTGGTGCGCTAGACCTATTTGGCAGAACCGTGTATAAGCTAAGAAAAATTAGGTGCTTCCATTATGAATTGCCGTTGATTGTTTTGGCCTTAGAGACAACCTGGTGGTAGTCTTTAAATAATACCTATGTAGTATATAGATTAACAGACCCATTTGTTCTTTGGTTTCGGTCGATACGTGTCACTTTTTCCGGAGTTCTAAAGTTTCTAAAGTTGTTCAACTCCCTACTTCGTTGTACTGAGCCCCGGGTCTGAGCGTCTACTGACTAGTCATGTGAACTGCGAAAGGAATACGAAGATTCTGTGTGCATTATCTGCGTAGGAATTGATGTTCATCGCAATCCCTATTCAAATTAGAGGTGCATCTAGCTAACCAATTTTGCTTGACGTCTGATGAGTGATGCCTAGTCCAACTGTCAGCAGTGATGGGAACTATTTCTATCCATAAAGTGTCGGTCGCAGTGGTTGTCTTGCCGGCTCATTATATGGAAACATATTTTTTACTGCAATCTATTTCCATTACAAAGACTTCTATGGCTGTTCAAATAGTTCCTAGAAGCGTTCTGTGAAATTTTCCTCGGAATTTCACAAAATTGAGGTGTGGCGCTTTTAGGCACTTGCCACTTGTTTTATAGAGTTACTCCGATCAAGAGCGTACGTTGCTCTCATGTTAGCTTATGGTATCTGCGCTCCGAGGCGTGAAGAAGGCTGAAAAATACTACGTACCACAGGGGACTATTTCTGAATAGTCCTACGTCAATGTAAAATCAGTTGCACTGACAACGTTGACAGGCAATCCCATGTCCCATGACAGCATTATGCGCACACTATAGATTTTTACTACACTCTCCCAGCTAATTGACACTTTATTCCAAATACAGTGCCTACCTGGAACAGTCGATATAATGATCAGCTTGGCCCTCTGGTTTTGAGGACCAAAGTAAAGCACAGTTCCTGTTGAATAGACTGGTCACCATCATACCATTTTCGGAATGCGCCTTGCACCTTCAAAGTGCAAAAGTCATGCTTCAGAACGTGCAGTCTCCGGAAATATCCCTTAAAATTCAAGGAGAATCACTGGAGATTGTGGAAAACTTTACATACCTCGGTAGTTGTATTAGCTCTGACGGAAGTGTGTCTGGTGAAGTCAGTGCAAGAATCTCAAAGGCTCGAATCACGTTTGCTAATTTGCGTCACTTGTGGCGTCAAAAAGGCATCTCACTAGATCTTAAGGGTCGTGTGTACCAGGCTACAGTAAGGGCTGTATTGTTGTATGGGTGCGAGACATGGCCTCTACGGACAGATGATGTGAGGCGTCTCCAGGTTTTCGACCACCGATGCCTCAGAAGCGTGGCTGGTTTTGGATGGCGTCAGCGTGTTAGTCACGAGGTGATTAGAAAACGGGTATTTGGTTGTGCTGCAGGTACATCAATTGGGGAAATCATCCAGCACCACCGACTACGATGGCTCGGTCATGTGCTACGCATGCCGAAACACCGTCTACCGAGACGAGTGTTGTTCTCCGTGCCCTCTTCAGCATGGCGCAAACCGCGAGGTGGACAGCGCATGACTTGGCAAAAAGGCGTGAAAGAGATCACGAAGAGTTTGGGTGTTGTTGGTGTTGTACGCCTTCCAGGATGGGGTCCCCGTGACCTCGCCTGTGCTTGGCTGGAGACGTTGCAAGAAATGGCGGCTAATCGATGTCAGTGGCGTTCATGCTGTCAGTTTCTTTCCAGATTGTCTGATTGAGCGGTTGGAGGTGTAGGCACCTCAGAATGCTTGACATAGGCCAGCACTAGGTCCCCTCCCTCATCCACTCTTTTTCTCTTCTTTTCACTCTAGGGCTTTTTATATATAATTATATATATATATATATATATGAAACTAGATGAACTTCATGGTTGTACGGCAGTGAAGCATCAGTGTCAACACTGATGTTGCTGTCTTTGATGATGATGATGACTGGTTTTGTGCATTTAAAAAATTCTGACTCAATTTACAGTGGCTTATCTTGAAAAAGGAGATGCATAGTCTTGAGTCGATTTCCCGAGTAATTCTTCCAGCTTAGAAGTCTTGCAAAGAAACTAACAACTGAACACTTTTGCGACGGACACAGTTATACCTGGGGAATAGCTAAGCAAAGTGGGTATTGAGTTCTTCGCTGAGTTTAGTAGATCCAGGCTTTTCTTGTCCCGCAAAGGGTAACGATGGCTAAGTCGTATTGTTTGGAGAACTGCTTGGTTGAGAAGTTCATCTGTCAGCGACGCTGGATGACCTGCTGGGTTGGATTCAGATTTAGTATGTGATGGAGAAACTTTTTGCAGTCGAGAATTGCGAATGTAGTGCAATTACCAACGGCAGCTGAGATGGCTGCGCTGGACGAAGCGTTTTATTTTGTATTCAGAGAGGCTGGTCATACTTACTAGACCAAATGTGATCTAGAATATACTTGAGCTAAACTAAAAGAAAAGTTTTCTATTGATTGATTGTTCATGTGCACACAAGTTTTCTCTCACATGCTTAGTATCATGCTCCTTTCACTCACCAATGCAGTTTATACCACAAATTTATACCATCAGCTTCTTCTCTGAACTTCTAAGCGTACGCTAAGGAAAAAGTAGTTGGGGAGAGTGTAACAAATAAGGCAGGAGGTCCCCAAAGGTTCCGTTTACAGAACTGGTTTTCTGGAGATTAAAGGTTTTGGAAGATGAGTATTTGTCTTCAAAACACCTCGTAAAGTTTGGTGTAAGCCAAATAGTTCTTGTAAGAGGGTTGTTTTGAAACCCATTTGGACATTCAACAGGTTTATTTCCTTAAAGATGAGGTCCACAAATCGTAATCTCCTATTGATTCTCAGGACGCATCAGTGCGTTCAGTTGTAGCACCCTTCCGGTGCATAGCTGTCACGCCACCCGAAGGAAGCACGAGGGCTGGGATTCGGCCAGATTGCCCAAGCCTAGACAGGGGAAGTCGAGAGGCAAGGGTCGGGTTCGAACCATGGACCTTCTGGTCAGTAAATTCGCACTCTACCCACTTATGCACCAGTACACTACTCCAAACTAATCCGAATGCCTCTAATAAAAGTGTTGCTCCCTTTTCTGCGCCAGCTTCGACGCAGATATCACTTTTGGAGGTTGAGACGTAAAGGAGAAAAGTTGAAAAAGTAGAGAAGCTCGTCCAAGGTTAAACGTTGTGTTTCGCATTTTGTTCTTTACCAGAGAACCCCACATTCCTTCCACAGGAGACCTTCATATACTGAACAAAATTAATCTCCTATAGACAATACAAACGCATGTTTGTGCTAACTAAACTATATTCTCGCCGTTTTCGATTAGGTTTTTCATAGTTTTGGCGTATTATAAAAGTTTATAAAAGAATATAAATTGTTGCGGCAGTTTTAGGTCTTGCGGTCACAGACTTTCTTGATTTTATATTGCTTATCATTCGTTTCCCGGTAACAACAACCAAAAGCTTTCAATTTTTCGACTTTACAGGACAACATTTTTTCTGAATCGCTTTCCAACTTGATTTTACTTTGCGTCTTGTTTATTAATTCTTTGGTTGAGCTTAAGTATCACAGTTATTATTTAGTAATAATGTTATTGCCATTATTTACTATTTACTGAGTTATGCAATAATGGGTCGTTTGTGGTGATCTGGTCGATTATTGCGAGCTTCCTGCCCCAGCATATCTTTCGCAGTGGCTTTTTTAGCCTGCCGGTCTATCAACAGTTTGGATCCTACAGCCGTGAGGTGTCCGTGTTAACAGTTTCTCATGCCACCGCAACTGTAAATAATCTCATCCGTCCGTAATTCAAGTTCATGATTGTTGGCCTTCATGTGTTCGACTTGTGCTATTTGAAACTTGTGTAAAAACTCTGGAGAGTTGCTTTGGCTTGCTGCTTCGAAGACCGACTGCAAGTTCAACCAGCTGTGCGTGTTTACTGACATGAATAGATTCACAGAATAGTACATTGGCCTGCCTGATTTCTCTGTTACCACCGTGGTCATCTGCATTCTAGGCAGCTGGAATTTTTCTAAAGCTTTTCGAATAAATGTGGTTTAGTTTCGTCTGCAGGTGCAACCTTAGATGAATGAGACCATCACTAAGTGTTTGAACAACCAGTGGCAAATTAATAAAATTAGGAGGCGAAAACACTGTACGCCAGGTCCAGGTATGAAAAGTTTCAGAGAGCCTTGTTCAACGGTGCTATTACAACACCACCACGTTACAAATTTTCGTCCTAGTAGACAACCGAAACAATGAAAACCAATGCTTCTCAAACTTATACCAATGCCCTTGCACAGTTGTGGTCTCTATTTTGTTTAATGGCAATGATTTTTGGCTCTCGGCCCTCAGGTTTGATTTTTTTTGTGAACTTGATGATTAACAGCTTAGTCACCCAAAGTCTGCACCATAAGCTGTAACGACCATATCTTTCTTCTAATTCTGGCTAGCCGAATGATATACAGTATTTGACTCAGGACGGCATAATTTTCTAATAAATTACCGATCTGGCTTCTTTCTTTCTAATCCCCATCCATTTGCTTGTATGATTCTCAGTCGAAGGAGTTGATGCCAATGTTTGGTAGGTACTCAAGATGTGCTTCAGTTCGCTATTTCTCCTCGTAACCCCCGGTTACAATGGGCCCAGCAGCCTGCTGTTATATTTTTGCCTTTTTAGCAAGAACAGGGTATCAGTTGATCAATACTTTGGTAAGGGCGATCCCAGAAACCATATTACCATTTGTGGGCTGCTCTCTTCCCGTTTGTCGTTGCTGTTTTAACGTAATTACTCCGCTTTAAGACGGTGTTTAACCACCCAAGTCCTCTGAAAACGGTGAATGCCAGCTTTATTTCCTAATCCTTCCGCAGGCAGCGTAGTAACGTGTGATCCGCACGATTCATAGACTGAAATTCATGGTGGATTGCGCCACGGATTTTACTCTTCTTTTAAAACTATTTGGAAGTTTGTGAGTAATATGCGATGTTGGTATTTACCTGCTTATGAGCTCCTAAATATGCCTTTGGAGCTCGCCAAAAACGTTTATACAAGCAGACGTGTCCGACAGCGCTGTCTACTCTCTCCGGTTTTGTTCAAATTCGTCACTGTTGGGGTACTGAGACAAACACCAAGAAGTCTGTGTTCAGATGTCTTAGGATGAGCACGCTGTCAATATTGAGTGTCTTTTGATAAAAGGCAGGAGTCGCAAGCAATGTTAGTAAAGGTGGCTGAGGTCAGCCGTGCTTCTTCATGTGCTTCGCGCCCAAAAGTTGTAACTTCATGCTCCAGGACGTGCAGTCTTTGAACATATCTCTAAAAATTCGAGCAGGTTTACTGGAAGCAGCAGAACCCCACACGTAAATTTTAAGTTGCACTTGCCCTGACAGTAGTGCGCTAGACGAAGTGGACACACAAATCTTGAAGGCCGGAAATGCGATTGCAATTTGTGTCATGTGTTGCATCAAAAATAGAACCTCCCGAATTTCAGAGAGTGCGGGTTGTGCTATTTCGGACGGAGGATTTGAGACTCCCTCAGATCTTTGACGACCAACGTCTCAGAACTATAGCTGGAGTGGCTGGGCCAGCAGCTGCGGACTGAGTTAATCGGAGGACAAGTTTTTCGTGAAGCAGACGGTACTCCACTCAAAGAATGCATCCAGCACTGCCAGCTAAGCTTTCTGGTTGACTGTTATGCATGTTGATTTAAAACCTTCCAAGAGGAGCACATTTTGTGTCCAATTCAGAGTAGAGAAAGCCTAGAGCTGAACGGAAGTGGACGTAGTCGAAGGAATAAAAGATGTTACGAAAATTTCGATGCTGTTGATACTGTTCGCTCTCCAGGATATGGCTCACGTGGTCCTCCATGTGCTCAGCTGGACAGACCAAAAGGTATGACGGCTAATCTGTCAGTAGTGTTCACGCTGTCAGTTTCTATCCAGATTTTCTGAATGAGAATTTTAATTGCACATCTCACTTTCCTTCTCCCCAAAATAAGGCTTCATTTAAATACGTACAAACGGTCATATGGCAGTGAAGTACCGGCGTTCTCAACAGCGTTTGCTGTAAGTAATAACAGTGAAGACTTATGGCCTGGAGGTATGATCAGTTAGCTCATGCTCTTCAAGTTTCATGGGTCGTACTGGGCACTGGGTTGAGCAGAAAACGTTGAAAAACTGTTCGTCCATTGTGAAAACAGCTCACTCATTTGTGCGTCGGATCAGTGCTCGGTGACCACCGGAGATTTAAGAGAAGGGACTTTTGACGCCCAAGGTTATCAGGTACCAGTAAAAGTATGATGCAGTCTAGCTGGTATCAAGCTATGTGAATCACAATATCAAATGCGAAAGCATGAATAGACGACCTAAAGACGTTCCGGAATCGGGGGCGAAGACAGAAGAGTTATCGTGGAGGATGGACTACAAGCAAGATTTTTAGGGTTCATGAGGGACGCTGGGGGGCCGGTTTTCAAGTTAGCCACCCATGTATTCGCTCACGCAAGGTAAGGAACTATGCTCTGCTATCACTGCTTCATTTAAAAGGGCCATATTCACTGTTCACTGCTGTTCGGTGTAGATTTGCATGTTCACATAAGTGTACCGTTGCAAGACTGCAAGGTAAAAGGTCATCATTGCTTTAGTTGTCGGAAAATTATGGAAGCCCCAGGAATAATAATATTGGATTGACCAAGCACCAATTGCGAAGCCAAAAGTATCATCCAGAGTACAAGTTCTAATGGGCACTTGGTATACATACTACGCCTCTTTCTCTGTTGATTTGATGGAAGCGTGCCTTATATTGGATACGTTTGCTTCACGAGGGAATACAGTGAGTGGTGAAGTATCATATGCACTCAAGTGGTGAAATTGGTTTAAGGCATTCAAACCATTCCCCGAACCCTAAAAAGCCGAATAGTAACGGCATCACTAGTATGGTTTGGTTTCAAACATCTTGCAGAAAAATTCAAAACACTTACAAACAAAAGTGACCTTGAAGATGCGTTCAGTGACCCCTGGTCAGTCACGGATTCACGGATTCACGAATTGATACACAGGATCGAGGCTTTCGCCCAAGTTTCCCGGGTCGGTTCTGTTCTGTTCTTGTCGTTCAGCGGCTGTCGTTAACCTGAAAGGCCCAAGCGAAAAAGGGATGTAGCACTGCTCTCTATGTTCTCAGTAAGCAGTAAGCTTGCCGGCGCGAGGACTCGCATAAATAAGTGTCTAATAGTGTTTTGAACTGGGTTCTAGAAGGAACTAGGACAACCGTCCGAGGAAGGTTATTCCATGAAGCAACTGCCCAAAATGAGAAAAAATTGCCTAATGAACGTATGCACTCTGAGCTTAAAAATCTTCTTACCATGTCCCCGCCGTGTATTTGCTGGGTCAGCGGCGAAAAACCTGTTGTCCAAGGCTTGTTCACACAAGGCGTAAGTAAGAATTAAGTCCACCCGGAGGCGACGATCCTCCAGGGGAAAGAGGTCAAGTACCGCGAGACGCGTTTCGTAGTCCACGGACTTGAGGCCGGCACCCAATTTCGTAGTAGCTCGGTGGACACGCCCAATGAGGATTACGTCTTTCGTGCGTTCTGAGTAGACAACCGGGTTGGCATATTCAAGGAGCGGTCTGACATAGGCCACATAGAGTATTTGGAAGTCCATGCAAGCAATACGGGAGAAGGTGCGCCGAATCATCTGTAGAACAGCGAATGCCTTCTGGGCCGATTCCTCGTCGTGCAGTGATAAAGACATGTTTGAGGAGAGCAAGCTACACAAATTCTTTTTGGCATCTATCTTCGTGATGGTTCCTGGTCCACTCTCACCATACATGACATAAGCGTTCGCTAATTCTCCTCCGAAGGACGTATGGACGCACTTTCCGTCATTCAGAAGAAGATGGCAGTCTAACGACCACTGCCTTGCGACGTCCACATCTTTTGGGGGTCACTGGCATTGGAACTCCAGGATTTCAAGTCGTCTGCAAAAAGTAGACATGGACTTGAAAGGACATCTGGATGGTCACTGGCGTGTATCAGAAACAGCAGAGGTCCCAAAACGGAGCCTCGAAGACCTCTAATGGAGATCGGCTTTGGAGAAGAGTCAGTCGGGCCTACTTTCACTGGAATGTCCTATCTGATAGGAACGCCTTAATCCAGTGTACATTTTCCCTTGAATCCCGTAACACTCGAGTTTGTGGAGCGCGGGACGTGTGACACTCGATTGACTGCTTTTGAGCAGTTGAAAAACCTGGCATCCGATATGAGTCCGTCTTCAGTGGCTTTGGTTAAGCTGTCCGTAAACACGAGCACGCTCGTCACGCAAGGACGGTTTCGGAGAAATCCGCGTTAAACTGGAGATATCAAGTTGTTGGAAGTAAGGTGATCTAGAACGGCTCGCTTCAGAATGCGTTCCATCACCTTGCATGGCACGCTAGTGACGCTTATGGGCCTGTAGCTGCTAGGCGATAGTCGGTCACCAGTTTTTTAGATTGGCGTGACAATTGCTTCCTTCCAAACAGAGGGAAGGTGGCCTTCGTCAAGCGACTGACGAAACAGCAGGTGGAAATGAGTTGCCAGAGTATACGACGTTTCCTTCAAGATCCGTCCTTTGGGTAGCTTGGGGCTCATCCGACTGCGTGCTGTTTTGGGACGAACATCGCGTCAGCCTGGTGAACTTTCTATACAGTGGCCTTATTAAGTCTTCCACTGAGGCTGGTCCCAGTTTGATTTGTTCAAGATAGGTCTGCATTCCCGAAAAGTCTGCACGGCAGAATTTTCGAATCCACGCTTGAGGTCAGGGATTTCTGGCCCAATAGCAGATGAAATAATAATAATAAATCAAAGATCAGCACACAGTGGTCGTTATGTCCCAGTGAGGCGAAAATTATCACCTGATCAACGAAACGTCTTTCGTTGGTGATGACCAAATCCGGAGGGATGGTTGTGGGCCAGCGCGGTATCTGGTGGGTGCAACGACATGTTGAGTCCAGCGCTCTGTTGAAAGACTTCGGTCAACGCCGCTGCAAAAGTCCACTTGATCGACGTTTTGGAGCTCCATCCAGGGGGCCTTTGAGCGTTGAAGTCACCTGCCATCAGCAGGAGATGAGTGAAGTGGTAGCTGGAGAGTTGCTCAAGGGTGCGTTGAGGAATCGGTCGTCTTCAGGAGGACTCGAGAGGCAACGGTAGACCGCACCGAGAAGAAGACAGTCGGACCCGCGCAGCGAGTCTCGAATCCACAGTGCATCGCGAAAAGGTGCAGGAGTGTTATCAGGGGGCACAATCGGAATTGGCAGAGCCGCATGTACGTACAGAGCAACCCCACCAGCCCTCCCTCGTTTTGAGTCAGCTCGAAAACGGAGTAGCCGTCTACCGAGATCTCCGCGTCAGAGACACCTGGTGTGAACCAGGTCTCTGTGAGTGCGATTATGGACGGTTGTTCAAGACAAACTGCCTCCTTAATATCACAACGTTCGTTGAAAGGGCTGAGGCAGTTTGTGGACAAGCAGTTCAACACTGTCTCTGCTGCTTCCGAAGGTGAGGAGCCGAGAGTTGTGTAACCAGAGAGGTTGGCAGACGTAATAGCTGTACGTCGGGTTTGAGTCGAAGGCTTCGAAGGGGCCTCTGAGGCATACTTATCTGCATCCTCTCTTGGTGTTTCGAAGGCTGCTTTTCATTTGCAGGTTTTTTCGCCCCATGGGAGCCAGGTTTGCACGCATCTTGTGCCTTTGGGGGACGAAGGTTTTCTGGGCGAAAATTTCGACCACTGCTACTTGTAGCCCTTTCATTAACGTCCTTTGGACGGCCAGGTTTGCTGTTGCTCAAGGGGCGATCTTGCGTCTGTTTGGTTTCTTGGGCATGTTGGCGCGGTTTGGTCGGAAAGGTGTTCTCTGCGGGGCCCTGGGCGCTGGGTGGCAGCACCGAGTAGTTCTTTTAGTGGAGCCCCCATGAGGCTGGATTTCGCAGAGTACCGCATCTTGAAGCCAGCCAGCAATTTCTAACTTGGCGAATCGTATGTGGCCTGTTTGGCTGCAGTCGCCTATCTTTCGTGCATGTGTGGACATCTGAGTCGCCCGCGAACAGCGTAGTCAACTGGGTGCACGCGGGCTTTCCGGTTCGCTGTGGTCAGGCTTGAGGCTTTGACTATCGGGGTCTTGGGCGACAACTATGTCCACAGTCAAAGAGGCCACTTTTGATGCAGTGGAGCTGGAGATTGGCAGTTTTGCAGTCACAGTGGTTGTACGATTCTCGCAGCATTCCCCGGTGTCGAGGTCAGCTTGTCTCCACTTGTCTGACCCAGTCCGGCTCAGAAGTTGTGACTTGAATGTGGAGTTCACTGCCGCACCATCTTCGTCTGTTACGGAAAGAAGTGCTGATAGCTCTAGGTACTTTGGGTGCTCCATCCACGTGAAGCTCGCCTCCTCCAGAGCATCGCTGCCTCTAGAGGTCCAGGGGTCTGCGGTGGCTGAGTAGAAACTGCTATCCGGAGTCGCGGTTGGTTGCCTTGGTGTGTTTTCGGTTGCACTGGAATTCTGGGATAAATAAATAAGACTAAATATGGTTCAGCTGCTTCCGCATGTAGGCCCTAATCATAGTTGCGCGTCACGAAACCCGAGTGGTCTGTATTAAAGCTCCTTTATTTGTGTAAAAGAATATAATCTGTGGGAATTGAACTCATTTCGGCGATTCATTGGTTGGTTCACGGGTGCTGGGCGATTATCCGGGCCTCAGTTTTCATGTCTGCGACTGCTCACATGAGAGCCAAGTGCAAAACATCCGGTGCAGAGCTCCCACTCTCTTGGCCTCATAGAAAGGCATTGCTAACCGGAGGAGTTACGGAAAGGGTAGAGCTTAGTCAGAGCTTTAAGCAAGTGGTGACAACATCCTGTGGCAAGTCTTTCCACGCGCCAAAAACTCAGGAGAATAAAATAGGATGTCGTGCGGAGATGCGTGTCTCGAATTCGTATGACTTTCTCTCAAGTCCTCAACAGATTTCGTTAGGATGAATTGGAATGAATGGCGACAGTTCGCCTTCAGTAGGCTCACATGCAGAAGTCTGTAGTCCAAAAGGCACGACTCAAGCGTCTATGGGCTCCTTCCGTCGTCCACAAGCAGAAGAATGGATACCACTACGATGGTTGGTAATAAGGCAATATTTGTCCATTTTCAACCTTCTTGATAATGTGTCCCAAGGTAACAAGATATCTTGCAATCGCCCATCTAAGGAAGGAAGGTTTGTTCAATTTTTGACGGCGGGAGCCTTGGGGGCAATTTTTTAATCGGTGGAATTAGAAACCTATAGTTGAAGCGGTCGGATGTCCAGGGAGCTTTTTTTGTCCACACCCATCACCAGCTACCACGAATGCCTTCCCAGACCCTTTGCCAAACGACATTTGTACACTCTTCACTTGCCTAAAGTCAAGTTCCCAGCCGTGTTTATGGCTATTTTCATCTCTCGTGGTCGAATTTCCAGAGCTTGAAATAGACGGCAAAGAGGAGGTTCGGACACGACATCCAGGAGATAATGATTCGAGAAAACTTCCCCCGTATTACTCGCATGGACTTCCAGGTACTTTATAGAGCCTACGTCAGGCCGCTTCTTCAATACGCTAACCAAGTTTTCTACTCAGGAAGCAACAGCGTCCAACGAGCTGCCACCAAAATGGTTGCCGGCCTTTCCGTCGATTATGAGACGCGACTCGCAGTTCTTGGCCCATTTCCCCTGAAGTCGCCTCGAAGGAGACATATTACTTAATTACGTCCTATTTGAAAAAGATTCAGCCAACAGGCTTTTCACCGCTGACCAAAGTATTACACGACTGGGACATAGCATGGAGCGTTTCATGCTCGGGGAGCACAAATTTGTTAGGCAACAGTTTTTATCATTCCGGGTAGTTATGGCATTAAATAACCTTCCTCCGACTTTTGTCTACGCTGCATCTAGCACCCAGTTCAAAGCCGTTTCATACACTCTTTAAGATGAGTCCTCGCGCTGGCTGGATTGTTGCCTTGCTCTGAGGACTTACAAAGCAGTGGTACAATTTATTTCACATATGCTTTTCAGGTGAGCAGAATTTGCGGAACGACAAGAACAAACCCGAGCAGAGAAGCTTGGACGAAGGCCGTGACCCTGTGAATCCATCGGTGAATCCCTTCATCCGTGGTGTTCGGAACGGTTGCCAAATAGAACGTCGCCGCCCCTTCTTGGATATCGAGTGTCAAAGTTAAGACTGAGCACCTTGAAGTAGTTCAGTGTTTCAAGAAGTGAGGAACAACGGAGCCAAATGTTTGTTTGCGCCAGAGGTTGACGGTGGAGAATCAGAGGCATAGCGGGCGCGATTGCCACGTGCCGTGTGGTGAGCGCCAGTGATACCCGCCGTGCATCACTGAACAAAAGTTGTCAGAAACAAATCACAAACAAATAAAGTTTCATGGCACTTTCCAGTGCAGCTATCGCTCTATAGACTTTTTGCCATGTTCCAGTCAAAAAAGCTTCGCGGGCAGCTTTTGGGTTCCTTCTGCGTAGTCATGAAAGAAAATTGGAGCAAATGTCCGAGGTATCAACGAGCAAACCTAGGGCCAGCTCCTCACGGCGTTGGAAGTTGTGGAGTGTGAATTGTGTGTACATAATCCATCACCTATTGGAAATTTAACAAAATTCGAATTATGCAACGTGACAAACCTTAGCTCTTCCGGAGTGATCGTTGCATGCACCGACATAATCACGCATTTAACAAACTGCTGCTTGATGGGCATCCACTGAAGAGCCTTTTGAAGACCAAGCATTGATGAATCATATAAAATGTTTCTGTAAAATCCAATATAATAGCACCAGAAGGTCGACCGCAAGGACCTGAAATTTTGCCTCCCTGGACGAAAATCCACGTGACAAAGACCGCGTGTGGACAGTTTTCTGTCATTATTGGGCAATAATGTGCGTTGATCTATCTCAAAATGACCAAAAGTTATTCGTTATTCATCTTGTGTCTGGTCATCTCTCCGCCAATCTTGACAACTGACCTTCAGGCGTCTTGTCACCATACATGAAGATATCACCATTGCGCAGATTGATGCACTGATGTGCAGTGGTGTCGTCTTGTTGTATGGTGACGAAACCTTTCAATTCGGTAGACGAGTTTGGTGAACAGATCATAGGCCACCTGATCAACCATCAGTAAACTCAATCTAACCTCCAGTTTCTCGGCGCAATGCTTGAATTTATTTTAGCCCCTAGAATGGAATTCTAACTTTTTTGGGCTTTACGGAGCGCTCCGATCACATATGCTCGTGACTGAAAACAGCACAATCCCCGGTTCGGCGGAAGGGCGGCTGCGCTTATTCGGATGTCACTGCTTGAAAACATTATCGTACCACCCGGGCTTTTGGCGTTTTAGATAATTTTGGGCGGAATAAAAAAAAACGTATAAAATTCCTACGACCTGACGGGTGCGGAGACTTATGTTGGTTTCGTATAATTTCCTGCTGCAGAAGAGGAATCGACCGCTAGAGAATGCTTCACTATTTAATGAAATCCTGACGCATCCGAAGTACGTTAGGGTGCTCAAACTTGATTGAAGAATGCATTTCTTTTTAAAGGACTTTCTGGGACGCATGTAATATCCATGCTTAATCACTTCTGACTGGAAAACGTCGTAAAAAGCAAAACGGAAGTAGAAGTTCAGATGGTCTGCAGATCCCCACCCTTAAAATGGGGTGCAAATCTGCACTCACGGAAGTGATGGTATCCAGCGGAGAAAGGCTGAAAAAGCTGGTCTTGTGTGGAGTGACCCTTTGGCTAGTCTGGAACCCGAGATTAAAAAGACTACCGAAGTAGAGCTGAAGGTCCGCTACCGAATTGCTACAGCGTAGACAAAATGTGCCTTCCCCTAACCATTTCAAGGCCTCAGCTTCTGGGATGTAGCCTAGTGGCTTTATTCTGTCCAACATCGCCGTATCGAGGGCCTATCTAATCTAATGTCCGCACCCACATAATCAGGACCAAAAAAGAGGGGGTATCTTAACGACCTTTCGCACATTTGATGCTGTGGTGTAGAAACTTAGACTAAAGAGATTATTTGAAAACCCCGACTTGCCGTCATTGGAGAAACTTTGACCAAGACTCAGCCCTGTTGGAAATTTTAGGATATCCTAATTCCGGCACGCTCTATTTTCATAGCTCCATTAGAAGCACTGAGGACGGAGAATTAAAAGGTCAATCCCGAACACAAACACGTCTTTTATCTGATAACTTCTTAGGCGAATGTGAAAGGTTTTAGGGGCCTACTGGTGTAGATGTCTTCCGCGAATAGCTTGGGAAACTCCAGGAGAGTGATGACACTTAAAACATTCACGTCATTATATAAAGCCATCCGCACGCATTCGCTGTTTTGGTTTTCGTACGACGTTCCAAGTCTGGTTTGTGGCAAGGCCGATTAAGCAATCATCTTATAAAACCTCTTAAACCATGAGTTACACTCCTTCCAGCGAACGAGCTTTCGGTGTTTCGGTGATCACCGCCAATAGGGGCAAAACTTCAAAGCAAGGTTTAATCTGTATTATAGTCGGCTCTATAGGTGCTGAGAGGCCGATCGGTGCTTGACCAATTGAACTGATTTCTTGAAAGCTATGATGGACTGGGAGTTACTTCTTAACCATTAGGAATGTGTTTTCTTGCAAATTACCTTTATGGTATATTTGTTAACGAGCAAATATCTGAGGCTCTCAGTTAGCTCGAATTGAAAAAGATGCTAACTTCGCGGCTTTGGGTGAAACGTGAATAGGTTGCGGTGGGCGAAAGCTGTATGTACATCTGCAGCCGCTATACTTTATGGAACTCGCGAGAGCCCTATTGCACTCGTGGGGGCACACTTCCGCTACTAATTTGTGTCTGGTATCTTCTGTTTGACTGGGTGGATGGTACATACGGTATTTTTTGATCTCGGAAATAGTCGTTCAGAGCAGTCGTTGCTATAGAAACATTCATTATATTCGAACATGTGCCAGGTCTGAGCAACGCAAAGCTTGCAGACGATAACGACCCCTGCCTACAGGACGATTTTTCTGCTGCATTGCTTGATATCGCCTTGGAGGTATTCACGTCCTGTTTACTGGCAGCAGAGTTTTCCATTGCAACTGGAGAAACATACAGATCACTCAAAAGGGGAATCTGCATGGCTGCTAAAACTTTTGTAATGCGCCAGCGCGCATAATGACAAAATCGCAGGTAACAAGATCAGGACGTAATTAAATGAGCTCGGGGTTTTATCAGGTTGTTGAGGAAAGGGTTTGGTGCACGTTTTGGCGAATTCTGAAAGCGTAAAAATTGGGATCCGTTTAACCAGTAGTCGGGAAGTTGATAGCCAATTTACCAGGAATTTGGGAGGTCGTATTAAAAACGTGTTCAAAAACGAGAAAAAATTACCAGTGGTGATCCAACTGGCCAACGCAAATCATACTGCCATCAGGGATGTGGATTTAATACCCTACCGCCAAAACAATGGTATGCGTCACTGAAAACCCGAGGTTATCAGTGCAATTTGCTCGCGGCACACCCACGTTCAGCCTGATGGCGCACCCTCAACTATTCTTTTTCTGGTCTCTACCGTCCACATTTACCCTCAAGGATATATAACTGCAAATGAAAGCAAACCGTTAACCTTAAGCTAAACGCCTCTGGTATGAGTTCGCTCTAACCCACTTAGTCATTTTTTCGTGTTTAGCCGTCTTGATGTTACGCTGCAATTTCAGTTCGTTCCGATTAAAAATTCTGCGATTACGGTGCTTGTTTCGCTGAGGCATTGGCCTCACCTCTTCCTCCCAAATAACTTCCATCCCTCTAAAAGAGATACCAGTGGGTCTACTCATTTTTGCTATACACCGCGCTTATGAGACGCAACCTGCTATTTATCTCTACTGCAAATTTCCCCATCCCATCATCCTTCACGAGCCATTCACCAGAAGTAAATCCAACTCATTTAATACAAAACTACTGGGTTTCTCAATTGCGACTATTTCGGGAAATTAGTCTAATCCGTTTGCATGTTCCTATGGCATGTTGCCCATGGCATTTTGTTTGGGTGAACAAAATTTAATGGTCATCAGCCACCACTTGTTTTCATTTCATTACCGGTTTACGAGATAGAGCACGAAATCCGCGGTGCCCTTAAAAATGAGATAGGATCCACAGAATACCCGTTGCAAGTTACACCCAGAAAAACGATGGAACAACTTTTGAAAGCGTAAACCCTCTCGAACTTAACAAATTAGATTAATTTGTTCCGCGAATTTCGGCACAACGGTTTTTGCGAAACTTGCATCCCGTTCAGCCTAACAGTGAAAGAGAATTCAATCCACTGTTCAATAATGACGATAGTGTTCACTGCTGTGGGCGATCTTCATTCTCTGATATGCATAACTAGTCAGTAGATTGTGCAGCTTTGCGAAATGACTGCAAGATAGTTAACAACACAATAATACACTTCCAGTTGGAAAGATGGTACATCATCAAGCTCAGCTACATTTGCGGAAAATTTGGCCAACCATTGCCGGTCATCATGATAAATACACGTGCTGTCGCCTACCTTGGTTACTTATCACAAATATCTGGCCCGTGTCCATGCACGGCGCTGGTTATGAGGCCTCAGCTATGTACGGCAACATAATCTAGTGGCCAACGACAGCAAGTCATACTCATAACTGCAGGCGTTGTCGCTGATCTTTGCTACTCATAGTAAACACCCGGCTACTGTCTATGTGGGCCTCTCTATATGGTTGCATCGGGGCAAGCGTAATATATAGTTAATCCAGTTCTCTTTTTCGGGATACAGGTGTCCCTCGACACGTTTTGTGAACGGAACATGTGTGATCACTCCTCGTGTGCATCTACCGCAATATTATTGAAAATACATTACCAAACACAGTCGTTGTAGCTAACTCACCAAGAGTTTAATAAATCCCGTTGTCTGCACTTCCAAATCAATGTCCATGCTGAAGCTGGAGTCTTACGGTCGTGAATGCAAACTTACTATTTGCTCAATTGCTCCCATTGTCGACACTGAGGATGTGTGAAACGATGATTCGATAGCGAGATTCAACGCAGCGAAGTTGGAAATAAATAGGGGTGTATAATGATTCTCCGTAAAATTGAGTGGTTTGGGCTTGAGCCCCAAGATCCAAGGACGGTATGCGTCCTCAAACGTGCGCCCACGGATGCAGCTGTAGCAAAGATGTAATCAGTGGGCGCGTAATCGGTGTCAGATCTGCCTATCTAGAGCATAAAAACCTAACTTCACTCCAATCCGCTTCTGCTTCCCGGCACCGATTCTATGTAGTTTATTATAATCGACAGCTCCGTAGTCCTCACCATATCTTGTAACGATCCCATATTCAACCGCAGTAGCAGTGTCTCTAACCGGGGGATCCATTCTTAAAAACCGATTAGCTAACGCGCATGCATCTGTAAACCAACAATTGGTTGTGTTCAGCGTCCGGTTATGTGTAAAAAAGCTTCCAAACCTCAGAAACACTTTATATGTTGGAAGCTGCTTGCTTTTCCAAGGCCCTATTCCATGTCTGTGACAGAGGTTTGGGGCTCATCCAAGTCATCATTCATGCCAAATTATTGCAATGCATCTGCAAGACGGCCAAATCTGATGCGACTAACTGTCCGACTATAGTGCTGTGGCTGGGGACTGCGAGGTTTACTATATCTCATTGCTCAGGAACAACTATCCCTCAACCCACATCCAAGTAACATACACCACCACAATGACACTGCTCCCGCTTATGTCCTCTAAGAGGTCGATGTATTCTGACTTCCATAATCTATCCCCTTGATGCGCCTTACCTACTCATCTACAAACGTTCTATCTGGTTAGCCTTTTGGGCCAAACGAGTGCAGCTTCTGGTGCTGGACACATTCTTAATTGGACTTCCTTGTTGCACAACCAAAAATTACTACCTAGTTGCCCCGTTATGGATTCGCCGACACCGGCCCACACGGGCTAAAATTCTGAGGCAACGGGTGCGAAATGACTGCAAGATAGTTAACAACACAATAATACACTTCCAGTTGGAAAGATGGTACATCATCAAGCTCAGCTACATTTGCGGAAAATTTGGCCAACCATTGCCGGTCATCATGATAAATACACGTGCTGTCGCCTACCTTGGTTACTTATCACAAATATCTGGCCCGTGTCCCTGCACGGCGCTGGTTATGAGGCCTCAGCTATGTACGGCAACATAATCTAGTGGCCAACGACAGCAAGTCATACTCATAACTGCAGGCGTTGTCGCTGATCTTTGCTACTCATAGTAAACACCCGGCTACTGTCTATGTGGGCCTCTCTATATGGTTGCATCGGGGCAAGCGTAATATATAGTTAATCCAGTTCTCTTTTTCGGGATACAGGTGTCCCTCGACACGTTTTGTGAACGGAACATGTGTGATCACTCCTCGTGTGCATCTACCGCAATATTATTGAAAATACATTACCAAACACAGTCGTTGTAGCTAACTCACCAAGAGTTTAATAAATCCCGTTGTCTGCACTTCCAAATCAATGTCCATGCTGAAGCTGGAGTCTTACGGTCGTGAATGCAAACTTACTATTTGCTCAATTGCTCCCATTGTCGACACTGAGGATGTGTGAAACGATGATTCGATAGCGAGATTCAACGCAGCGAAGTTGGAAATAAATAGGGGTGTATAATGATTCTCCGTAAAATTGAGTGGTTTGGGCTTGAGCCCCAAGATCCAAGGACGGTATGCGTCCTCAAACGTGCGCCCACGGATGCAGCTGTAGCAAAGATGTAATCAGTGGGCGCGTAATCGGTGTCAGATCTGCCTATCTAGAGCATAAAAACCTAACTTCACTCCAATCCGCTTCTGCTTCCCGGCACCGATTCTATGTAGTTTATTATAATCGACAGCTCCGTAGTCCTCACCATATCTTGTAACGATCCCATATTCAACCGCAGTAGCAGTGTCTCTAACCGGGGGATCCATTCTTAAAAACCGATTAGCTAACGCGCATGCATCTGTAAACCAACAATTGGTTGTGTTCAGCGTCCGGTTATGTGTAAAAAAGCTTCCAAACCTCAGAAACACTTTATATGTTGGAAGCTGCTTGCTTTTCCAAGGCCCTATTCCATGTCTGTGACAGAGGTTTGGGGCTCATCCAAGTCATCATTCATGCCAAATTATTGCAATGCATCTGCAAGACGGCCAAATCTGATGCGACTAACTGTCCGACTATAGTGCTGTGGCTGGGGACTGCGAGGTTTACTATATCTCATTGCTCAGGAACAACTATCCCTCAACCCACATCCAAGTAACATACACCACCACAATGACACTGCTCCCGCTTATGTCCTCTAAGAGGTCGATGTATTCTGACTTCCATAATCTATCCCCTTGATGCGCCTTACCTACTCATCTACAAACGTTCTATCTGGTTAGCCTTTTGGGCCAAACGAGTGCAGCTTCTGGTGCTGGACACATTCTTAATTGGACTTCCTTGTTGCACAACCAAAAATTACTACCTAGTTGCCCCGTTATGGATTCGCCGACACCGGCCCACACGGGCTAAAATTCTGAGGCAACGGGTGTCAAACACCTGAAGACGTCTCAGTTCTCCTGATTTAGCAGGCCAGGTCGCACAGCAGTAAAACAAAACAGTCCGTACTGCGAGATTCAGGGATACACCACTTTGACGTCACTGATGTCTCAAATTAGCAACCCGACCCGACCTCGGAGATTCGTCCATTGACCTCATTTGTCACATTACAATCAGCACCACTAGGACTTCCAATGCACATAACCGCTTCTCCTCGAATTGCAAGTCGTGTTCAGCGACTGCATATCCAGGAGCATGACATTACACTTTGTGGGTGCAACGCGCGCACCGAAGGACGGGCTTTGGTCAGTTCATCCAAAAACATTCGCGTATTCGCCTCTTCGAAGATGAGAACGATTAAGTCTGTATATTTAAGGCCGACGAGGTTCTTGTCGGAAGCTATTTGAAAAATAGTGTTTGAAAAATCTTCCGTCATTCAACTCACCATATCATCAATCACGAAAATGAATAGAAATGGGAAGAGTGAGCATCTCTGACGAGCATCAATTTGTGTACGGGAGCTTTTGGAGAGCTCCCCAAATCTTTCCACGCCATATCTGCCCCTCCCACACCTCCTGTCCCCGACCATGCAAAATACAGCACAGTTAACAAATCTCACTTCAACTGCGTGCCATCTCCCCAAAGAAATGTCAACTGGATACTGAACCTCAATGCCATCCGCAATGGAGGAAAAAGAAAACTAAAATGGAAGCCCGTGCCGCTCGACTGAGTTTGCCCTGGTTTTAGAATAAATCCCAGTCAATCCTACTGCGAATCCAAAAATTAGCTGAAGACAGAGCAAAAAAAGACTAACAAAGGCTCACTTAATACGCGCGATATAACGCCTCAGGAACAACTCGTTTTGCGTAGCCTCTGCGCTTTTCCTTAGGCCGTAACCGTGCCTTTCTGAGGTCATTTCATAGTAGAAACACGCAACTCCACCAGGCATCTCACATTTTTCTCTGATCTCTTGTCTTGCACGCTCCGACCTCTCTGAATTGCGCACAGTTAGGACAATGCACGTTCCTCACAGTCACATATGCCCACACCCGTTCACACTTATTATCTGCACCCGAGTGTCGATTACGGCTTTTGAAATCGGACCGTGTCACTTCACTGAAGCGGCCGGAAATTGTGACCACTGTTGGCCGCCCGCCATTTTTGGCCCCAGTCCAACTCATATCATGGTGCCATCTAGCAGATGGTTTGATGCTTCTTTCCTATTTTGGGTCTCCAATATAGACAAGGCCGTCAGTGCCTCGTTTGCACGGCAGCGATGAACCACCGTGCGCCCTTGATGGACCCAAGAGTCACGGTCCCTTGACAAATCCTAACTACACAGACAACCCAAACTGATTCACCCAAGATGTTCATATATGGGGCTGTCCACGAACCGAAGTACGACGTTGCGATTGCGGTACCGCGACTGCTGTATCCAGTTTGATGGCTTGCCCGTAGTTCACCGTATCCCTAATGATTCTCGAACGAGCGCGCTGCATGCTCACACAGGGCCGTCCGAAACCGTTGAGTTTGTGACTGAACCCCAAAGCAGTGACCGCCTCATTCTACTGTCTGCTTCTTCTGCCCAGAAACCCACTAATTCTTCCAATGGCAATATCGGCTAAGAAAAAACTTTCCGCGTACTCGATATAGCGTATGCTGACCATCGTTAGAAATCCTACTATCTGTGACGAATTCCCTGACTTTGGCGGGACGCCTGCCGCAACGAGGGAAAACCTTTGTCTATACAGGTCGCTAGTGACTGCTCCATTTTGAATTTGCGCAGAGACTACAGCGAAGCCACTCGCAGCCGTTAAAATATAAGTAATGCGCCCACAGTGGACTTTGAATATGTTTAAACAGCTTCCAACAAAACTGCGGTCTCAAGTGGGAGTTTTAAGGGTTCGGATAAATGCCGGCAAAAATTTATGCTAATAATTCACCCGTTCAAACCAGGGTTTCAGAGGAATCTGGGGCGCATCTAAGGGTCAGTCCCTCACAATTTTGAAGATTAAGGGAAGTAAATCGGCTGTTCAAGTTCACTTATATTGAGGTACAATTTCACGTTTTCAAACCATCTGGCTTCAGCACAAAAATGGCTGCACCCCCTGCCTTGCTCTCCTAGTTTTCCAGAAGTTACGATTGCTTATCACGTGGTAAGCATGTCCCTTCCTTTTGCTAACCTTTCCGTCATGATGTTCCCCACCATCTTCACCTAGCAGTGATCAAATTATGCCTCAAGTTGTATATTCCCTACAATTTTGGAAAGATACGAATTATTACAATAAGCTGTTGCACTATTTGTTCAGTCCTGGATAAGGCTAGGCCAGTTGATTAAGCCGGTGATCCAAGATATCTCATGTCATTTATACGACGACTGCATTGTGAAATTACCGACTTCATGCAGTGCTTCGGGATCCACCAGGAAAGCTGTCTTGGTATCTCATTAATTTGTGTCACGCTTAACCGTTTTGACAAAGCACTACTGCCTCATTGGAACATTCTTCCAACCAATATCGATAAGCTTGTTTGCCTGACTTTGTGAAATGCCATTGAGGATGATCGAGGGGAAAGTTCACAAGCTTTTTGGAAACGCTTCGAAAACCCAAGATAGAGTTCACGTTTTCACTTCGAGGCTCGTCAGGTAAGTGCACCCCCAGCAGTCAACGTTGTGCTTCACCCGAACCAAAATTGCACGAAATTTGCCAAAGACGCCTGCACACAAATTCTGCCTTACAGGAATCCCAAAGGACTATCTCGTTTACGATATTCCTCAGCTGAATGTGCTGCATGATGACCGCCACATGTTTAAGTTGGTACGAGATTCTGGATATCACAGGATAAGATCTTAAAACAGCACTACACTGAGGGTGGCTGAAATCTACTCGACTGTTCACGACCTATTTTGCCGTTGCTGATGAAAGTGGTTGCCAAGTTATCCAGCAACCTTACTTTCATTTTAAACGGCGTGGAAAGTCGAGGAACCATATCACAAAGGGCGGTTTAGCTGGGAGTCGGGCAAAACCCCGCAAAAACCAGAATAGTTTGCGAGTGAGAGTGTTTGGCGATTTTCGTGCAGTGTGGGTTCAACTAGAGAATAAATTCAGTGGAAAACTCGGCGACTACGTCGCCTAATTGGCTCCAAGGAAGGCGAACATGGCCGTGAGTCTACAGAAGGATTTCGAAAAGCTTGCGAGTTACTGTCTACATGATAGCATGCTGCGATATCTCGAATCTCAAACCAAACAAAACAATGAAGCTGTCTTGACACAGAGAGAGATTCGATTCGAGTTAGGGCGAGGCTTCTGTGAGAACCAAAATGATGTGCATGTGAGTCTATATGGCTACTCACACTCATTCAGGCTTCCAGATGAAGCGGGTCTCATTCCGTCCCGTGCAAACCCATAAAGACCGGAGTGCCTGGAACTCCACCGGAGCTTGCCTCTTACTTGTTCCCGCACGTTCACCGGGTTCATCTGTTCCTAAACTTGTTTTCCTTCACTAGTTTTCACAGTCACTTACTACTGTGTCCCATCTGAAAGCTGTGGTCGGGGGTGGAAGCTTCGGACCATTCCATCTCCTAGCCGTCAGTCTTAACCATAAGACCACCCTGGCTGATCGCACTCCCTTTAATGCCTGGGTCTCCGTGGCTACTCCATCTAAAGATTCTGCGCCTTCTGAAGGGTCTCGTTCATCATATTTTCTATATTAATCCTCCTTGGTCACATGACGAAAGCATTCCAGAAGTGGTTTGGTGACCGGACCCCCTGTGTCATTGCTGTGCATTTGACGGAAGTCTAGCTCTCCTTGGGTGCATGGCCACCACGCCTGCACGCAATCCTCAAACAGTCATCTGGAACGGCCTTGGGAATACACTTGTATCATTTGTAAACTGCTGTTTTTCATGCTCAGTAACATCTTACTTTTTTCCATCAATATCAGTTACATCACTGTACAAAAGTTTGTTTTACTGAAGTACAACCGCAACCGCCCGCTTCTTGGGTCCAATGTGACTTTCAGACTTTTACTGAGTGATTGTTGTTGTGACTGCCGGTTGGCTATAAGTAGCCGCCGCTAACTCTAAACGTGAACAAAAATTTTAGCTACAAACGCTGGGCTAATCTATCCGCACCTGTGGATTAATATTGCGATCACCGGAGATTTGGAGTACCTGGAAGGTAGAACTTCTCTTGATGTGGTGGTTCAACGGAATACGGAACTACGGAATCTCCTATTTTGAACTGTGAATCAAGATTAATTCGGATTTTTCTCCTTGTGACTTTGTATCTGGCTTACATTGTTAATTTGTTCTGTTCACTAGAGGCCGTTAACCACCACATAATTGGTGACCCCGCACATTTTTTGCTGTTTTCTATTTTCCCCGGTAGCTCAGACCTCCCATATCTCTTACGCATATACTTGGTCCAGTAGTTTCTTTTTCAGCCATGTCTAACGAAGACGAACTCAACACTGAGTTGGTTGAAAACGCCGTTCACGTAAAACTGCCAGCTTCTGGAGTCAATAACCCCAGAGTATGGTTTATCCAACTAGAATGTTACTTCCATTTCCGCCGAATTACTCACAGCAGACCATGTTTTCTCACGTGGTTTATCAGCTTCCAACTGAGGTTGCCGCGGAGGTTATAGGCCTGATTGATCCCATGCCGGCATCAAATCCCTACAACACAGTGAAAGCAGCAGTTATTAAACGGACAGCCACCTCAGATGAGGTGAATCTAAAAATTGCTCGCAGGAGTTGAACTGGGCGATCGTACACCTTCACAACTGCTACGGCACATGCAAAGCCAAGCCTGCGGCAAGTCATTCGACGACGCAATTTTAAAGCATTTGCGGTTGCAGTGTCTTCCCTTAAGCACTCGCCAAATTCTGGCTACCCAGTCCGATGTCCCTCTGTCGTCACTCGCTGAGACGGCGGATAAGATTCACGAATTCTTCGCTGACCGTTTGATAGCCTCAACCTCACAAAACACATTCAGCGTAACGATAACTCTGTTATAGCAAGTCTCGATCGAATGCAGGCGCAAATCGATCAACTGGCGGCCACTGTCAACAGGGTAGCCACCACAGTAGAGCGGATCACTACTTCACGTGAGTCCCGATCGGTTTCACGTAAACCGACCTCTCCATCTCGGAATCCTAACCGATTCTGCTATTACCACACAAAATTCAAAGACAAGGCTCAACGTTGCACACCTCCATGCGCCTCTCCCCTGACCAGGGAAACTCACTGGCCAATCAGTAGTGGCGACAGCTGCCACTGGCCAGTCACCGAGTCACCTCTATTACGTTACGGATAAGACCACCGGAATGCGATTCCTCGTCGACACCGGTGCGGAACTTAGCGTTATTCCTGCCGGAAACTCGAAACACTACACCTCTAAGCAGCTAGCAACATTACAGGCCGGCTAACGGCACTCGCATAGCTACCTTCGGTCATAAGTCACTGACGCTTGACCTGGGTCTTCGCCGCTCATTCCCCTGGATCTTCACTGTCGCCGACGTGCACGTCACAATCATCGGTGCGGATTTCCTGACCAACTTCTCCTTGGCCGTCGATATCAAGCGGCAAAAGCTTCTGGATTCTTTAAGGTCGCTTTCCGTCCAATCAGTCCAGGTCGACCCTTCGTCATATCCACTCGTTATTCACGTCGCCCGCATTTCTAACATTCCAGTTTTGGACGATTTAACCAAAAAGTTTCCAAGTTTGCTTAAGCCGTCCTATTCGGCTTCTTCAGCATCAAACCCACCTCTGAGGTACTGAACAGCCGTTTTCTTGACTTTCAGCTACTCACGCGACCCCGGTCTGCGAGCTTCCGATTTCTTACTTGCGTGCGCACGTGTAGAATTCATTAAACATGTACTCATCTTATTGTACCTACCATCACAAACGATAAGGGACAATGGTTTATCCTATTTCTAGCCACTTGGCCGGGATACGCCTCAAAATGAACTCAATTCGCGTTTTACGTAATCAAGCAATGTCAATACGGGTCGGCAGTTATTAACAACGGTCTGCGGCAGTTCAAAAGATGTCAGCGGCAAGAGATACATACAGCATCCTCCGAACAGACAACCCCTTGAGGATAAGCATACCTGAATACAATTATCGCTCTGGAAAGCAAAAAAGCGCATTATTTCAAGGACCTGGATGGTATATTCCGTCAGAAATCCGATGGGAGTCTTACAATGAGCACCATGAGCTACCACGTCTTACACGAAGGGATGCAGTCGAAATGCAGTGTGAAGAGGATTTCATTAATTTTCTGAACAAAAGATACGTTCCAAACAGTAAGTTCCTTCATACTGATAATCATTTATCAAAGACACAAAAATTACTGCACACGTTCCGTCTGCACCACCCCGTCCAAAATGGAATGGACATACGAGAGTGATGACGACAGAATTTGACAACACTTGTTACTACAACACTACGCGCATGCCTATTTGGGATGGACCAGGCTATTATGGATACTATCAAGAGGTAAGTTTAACTCGATATATTCTCTCTAGAGAGACCACCATTATTACCAATCCCAGTATATATTTTGAGAACCTTTACGGTTTCTTGATCGCAAATACTGCTATGTGTCCTCATATCACTAGCTATGCGGTCTCCAAATACAGTGATGCGCATACGCCATGCTTTGAGGGAGAGTGTGTAAACGTATGGATCGAAAAGTAATTAAACTGCACAAAAGCCCTTATCTGCGGAAGGTGAAGACTGGCAGCATCATTGAGAAATTACAGGCGCAAAAAGTGTGAGTATGTTACTAAATCAATATTCTGCTAGTCAAGATGTCAGCCATATATATATATATATATATATATATATATATATATATAAAGAATTCGATCTGATATTTATCGTTCTAGACTTAAAACTCAGGGATAGATAGAGTGATACAAGATGAGCGATAGTTGTTGCGGATATTTCAGCTACTCGAAACGCAAGCCTACTGTGCACGAACAGCCATAACCGATCTAGGATTCGGGTATGTTGAATTTTCTCGGACACACCCAAGAAGCACTGGCCTACTGGTTGCCAAGCATATGACAGAAGTCTTCATACCACGTTACGGCAGTGAAGCATCAGTGTCAACACTGATGTTGCTGTCTTTGATGATCATCCCACGTGCATCCCATCTTGACCTCCCAGCATCGGCACTACCCAGTTGGTAGCTTCTGTCAAATTTCGATCGATCATGCGTTTGAATACTTCCACAGAGTTGACCTACAGTAGATGTACAGGATGTCATTTGCAGTAAGCTGTTTCAAATCTCGAAAGCCAATATGATGTGAGGAAGTCCGGTGCGCTTTGAGCTTGCATCCACAAACTCTCGTACAAAGGTTCTAGCGGGCCTCAATCATGCCTTACCGCCTTACATACGAAAAAGCTTAGTCTCCGCGTCACTAATGTTCTAGCATGTGAAAGTCTTGGATCTGACATTTTTGTACGCAACAGCGTGAGTATTTGCGCTCCCAGTTACTGTACCTGTTTCAGGGCTTGTCGATGGCTTTTCGGCATGGATGTTAGGGAAGCTGTCTACACTAGGTTCCCAGTCGAAGGAACAAAGTGATTAAAATTCCGGATAGTTGACGGACTCTGGTAAGCATCTTGGAGCGCACTTAGCCCCTAAGATCTCACCAAGCTCTTATTGCGGTATACATTTGGGTCATTTCTTTCAAAAGTTCCTTGATTGCCTGCAGTCTGCACCAGTTGCATTGGTTTTCCCTCGATCCTATAGGTCCCAATAGCATCCGTTGAATCGCTCCTCATAATATTATTGGCTTTCATCAGCAGTATTTGTATCTTTCATGCTGCAAATTCCTGTCCAAATTGTCTGAGTGAACGAAAGATGTGTAAAGACTTCGGATTTTTGTGGAGGGCCAAACCTAGGTCCACCTCCCTATCCCATGTTTTTCCTTCTTTCTATTTTATGGTTTCATCCAACTAAATTAGGATAACCTCAGAAGAGCAAAACACTAATAGCCTCCCAAACTATTGCTACCCGTATGACGGTGAGTAGGATTGGCATCGTTAACATCCCGGTCGGAGTGTAGCCCTTGTGTCAACACTGAGCTCTCAACCATTTTCCATAGCTTCGGACCCTGAGTAAACAGCGTACACCTTCAGATTTGTTGGCAGAGACCAGGAACAGCTAGTAGCTCTTTTTAGGTATGAGTAAGCAGTTTTTATTCTCAACATTCATCGTATTCTGTAGACAAACGTCTCTCCAATATGTCCAGGAGAAGTTCAGTTTTTAATGTGGAGCGCTGTATGTCCCGGAAAGGGCTCCATCGACCTCGTCCTCGTCTATAGTATTATCTTCCATTCTGTCATGCCGGTGGCCTGTCGGAATTTTTCCGATCGGTCACTATCGCACGCTTGGTTGAGTTCATCTTTGGGCTTGACGCTTCCTGGTGATTGGCTCACCGAGCTATTCAGAAGTAAATTTTCGTGAGCACGGTATTCGTGAATTGCATTTACTCCTACAAGAGGTTTCACCTGGCCATCATCGTCATCTGTTTACGCTCAGTTGGCGACAATCCGTACCTATCACAAACACACGGACTTGATACATGCTGCATCTCCTGTTTTAATTCTTGAAACATCTTCCGGCTTGTTATAATGGATTTTAGGCCTGGATGCCAAGTGGCTTGCTTAGAGTAGCCGAAATGCTCGCGTTAGCCCAGTACCACAATGCATTTACCTGGCATCAACTACCCAGTCTGGAAAGAGCCATTCTCTCAATGATACCAGCCCATGCCGACTGGAAGCAGACCAACTGAAATCCGCGGAGTACCCTGTAATGTGTCTAACATAGTGTTCCAACAGGTGCATCCGTACCGGCCTTCTGATTTTTGCATGAATAGAAATGGGCAAGTAGATCCCCTGGGGGAAAAACAAAGCCCATGTTATTATTTTACGGTTGACGTCCTCTTGTTTTTGTATTGCCATGCTGACAGGTAGTTCGACGATTATGTAGGAGGATACCCCATCGTAAGTGGCATCTATGCGGTCGCGTCTATACGTGAATTAGCCTACTCGATATGCCATGTCACTGTCAATTTCCCATAACCACAGTGATGTACAGTCTGTGCTTCACAACTCATGTCCAAAATTAAATTTTGCCTTCGAACGTGTTTCCGATGTTGTGGCTAGTATCCGTTCATCACCTCTGCACGGCTCAGCAGGTCTCATTGCTTTTGTGACTGAATCAATTTTTAAGTTTTCTGTTTGCGTCTTAAGCTGTTTCCGGGCGGTCTTCCGGCTGTCAGTCCGCTTGACTCCTGACCTAAAGCTGCCACGTAGACGTGGTGGTCGGGCTTGGGTGCTGCTATGTTTCTGTGGGTTTGTGCCTGGAAGTACGGTGCGCCATGTGCAACCATGTCAGAAAGGCCAAACGGGAGCAGTCATACCAAGAGTAGCAAGAATCCGTAATCGTATCACGAAGCGGGCTGGTGATACAGGCGTACAGTCCTCTGGGGCGAGAGTACAAATGCAATAAAGTCTCTCCTCCAGACGACCAGAATGCGCATATTTATGAAAGCAGCGACGCTATCTAACCACGCAAGACAGATGAGAAAACTTAGGTCCTGAAACCCTCACACTCCGGTCTCCGGATGCATGGCGATAATAGGCGAGGAATTATCCAATACGGTCAGAAAAATAAGTAAACCTTGCCATGAGCAGAATACGGATCCATAAGCATCTGGTATTTAAGGCATAAGCTGCACCATTGTGTTTCATTTACCTGATCAATGTACCTTCCCCCATCCCTACCATCAATAATAAATAAAAAATGCTAATTTCACAAGATTCTCTTGACATACGGGTTGTCACACAGGCTTTTTAATTTATATTAAACTGGCAACCATATTTTTGCCCAGTGGTCTCTTAAAGTTGGTACATGTTGTCCGTGAGACTCGTGAAGCGATGCACCCGAAAGCTCCGGGAATGAACGCAGCTCCCCCGTATTCTATTGTGTATCCAGGGATTCAGAAGCAGTGAACGGTGGGATATACGGTTTGGAAGTTTCACTCAGCGCAGGAGCTGAACGCGCCTTGCTGAATTTGATTCTACTGGACAGTCATCTTTGCGCTGTTCTCTTATTAATTCCAATGCTAGTCGACATAAAAACGGTGCCTGTTTGTAGTATTGGCATATGATCCAAGGAACTGCAGTTCCGACGTTGGCGAGGATACTTTCTACCTAGTTACGTGGGAAAAATATCATCCTTGCGGGCCATATCCTCCTTGGAATCACATCTGGGCGGTCAACTATGAGCCACCAAATCTCACCAAGTTAACAACGCAGAACGACTCCCCCAGTTGCGTGCTGACTGTCAACTGTTCCTGAACGAAACTGAGTTCAAATTATCCATGGACCGAATTGTGTTGCGTGAGTCTCAGCTACCGGTGAGGAGCCATAATTCAAGACTGCCGTTCCTTCTAGGATGCAGTTGCATTCCGTTCATACCGTGGTGCGAACACGTCTGACGGTTCGCCTTCCTTCAGGCCTATGCAAGCTAGCCAGCATGTTCAAAGAACCACTGCGGCAAACTAACAGTTAACCGCTAACGAACAAGTGGAGAAAGCATCGCAACATGCAAAAAGAGCTATGCTGACGGTATTCGGTACCGTACACCCGACCTCAGTACTCTTGAACTACCACTGGATATCGCTGAGATTTCTAGTCCTGAATGAAGCTAAGAAATCAATACTAGCAGACAAGAGGTACTTCGGCACGCACGAACACTTCAAACACCATATAGCGAAGAGTTCAAGGAAAGGCCGAGGTCTATGGTGGACAGCGAAAGCTCATGGGATGGAGAAGGCCTTCGCTACCGGAAAAAGCTGTCCTGCACCAATTAATACAGCAGGCTGACTAAGGGTAAGTAACTGTCACCTGAACGATTGGTGAAAAATTCGGCTCAGTAATACACTCGCAAAGACGCCAATTGAGAAGATAGGTTGAACACTTTGAAGAACAGTTCAGCTAATGTACAACAAAAACGCAGTGTATATTGGTGAATGGATTGATTACCCATCAAAAGAACAGACCGAGTGCGAAATACCTTTGGAAAATTATGCGGTATTAAGCATTGGCCCCTGATATTCCGGCGAGACTTGTAAGGTTGTGGTTCGGTCCCTTTTCATCTTATTCGTTTTTGTTTGCTCACTGCTTGGTCGATTGACAAGTGACGCTAACGCCCTCATATTTTATTCAGTTATGCCGAACTCCAAGGTTTTTTGATTTTTTCTCCCCCAGATACTTGATCGGATGCGAAAGGGACAATGCCGACGGCGCGCACGTCAAGGGATGATCGGATACCCATTCTTCACACATCAGACCTACTTTTAACTCCGTCAGCAGCAAGTAATTGCAATATGACTGTCATAACCACTGACACGAAGTGCAATCTTTCCATTGAGGACAACAGCCAGACAGTATTCATGACGTCTATCCCACAAACCATATCTGTCCAATTTTGACTTCTCGTTGTCATTTATGTGTTCTTTTGACACTAGATCGCTATTCTAGTCAAAAATGAGAAAATATTGACTAATCGATTGGAGTCAGCTCAGAAGACCAAGTAGGGATGGCAGGAGGCTTTTCGATGCCACTGTAACTTTGCATTGATGCCTTTTAAAGGAGGACTACTCAATGCAAAAGGGCCTTAAACTTCCAGACGTGGTATTACTCAACTAGATAATCCTAGCGTTACAACAATGAGGCGTGGTAAGATGGTACTCCTGCTTTAAGTAGGATATGGTAATAGTGTGGTTGCTAAAATAAGAGGCTGGACTGAAAGTCCAGGGCGGTTTAATTAACGCTATCAAAATGTTGACGAGTGACATTCAATTAGCTGTTCCCCCTTTACAAGACGACAGTCAACTCCACGAGGGTTCCGCAAATAGAGTCCTAAAACGATCGCCTAAGGCCAAACAAAGGTCACTGCAGGGTTACCAGACTTTGAAAAAACAACCATGATTGTCCGCGTAATCGGCAAATTAGTGGTTCACCTTGTACCCATTTGCAGCGGCCAGTTGAGCTCAAGATACCTTAGTGCTTAAGTCGCGAACTTAATTGGCTGGAAGGTCTGCATTTCGAACCAAACCCCGGCATCACGACTGCTCCCATCTAGAGTCGGGTAACCTGGTAATTCCTCAGTCCTCGTGCTTTTTTCGGATGTCATGGCAGCTAGAAACCGTTCAGTTGTAACACCCTTCCGATGCCTAGCTACCGTTTCACCCGAAAGAAGCACGAGGGCTGGGAGACTGCCAGTTTGCCAAGGCCTAGACAGGGAGAGTTGAGATTCGAACCACGGCCAGTAAATTCGCGCTATAACGACTGAGCCATCCCGCCCCCCCCCAACTAAACTGCAATCAATTGAACGCAATCGTTCAGCTGTAACACCCTTTCGGTTCCCAGATGACATACCACTTGAAAGAAGCACGGGGGCTGAGATATTGTCAGGTTGCCCATGCTTAGAGAGCAGCGGTGGAATCATGGACTTTGCGCTCAATAAGCTCTCGCCTTAATCACTTAGCTGTTTGGAGCTCAACCAAACTACTCTATTCTGTGGAAGACATCATCCACATCCCAGCAGACTGTGACACTCTTTACAAAACATCCGCTGTCCATTCATAGTCAGAGCAAACGAATTTTCACCCCAATGGAATCAAGTAAAAAACAAGCTCAATTTTATCAGTTTTGTTTACTTAATACAGAAGAAAAAACGTGGTTAATTGTTGACTAAACTGTACACAACACGGTTGTAAGCTCCAAATAAGTGAGCGCGTAAACAAATGGCCTACTAAGACTGCTTTTAACAAAAAATACCGAGAGAGAGAGAGAGGTCAGTAAAATGAGGAATAAAATGGGGCATATGAAAATATACAATTTGCGTATGTACATACATGATGATGGACTAAAAAACGGCATGAGGTGACAAGAGAAAAAAACAATAAGGTCAGGTAAACAGAGCACGTGTTTCTTTGTCTTGATAGTCGGTCTCGTTGGACAGGCTCAAAAGATGATAGATAAAAGCGTGGAAAGACAGAGCAAATGGAGGGGGGGAACAACGGTTGGTCTTGACCAAAGTTAGCAGGACTAAAAGGCAAAGAAATGCGCATAGAAGAAAAATCGTATCGATGGGCTCGGTCATTTGTACTAGTTAGTAGTAATGAAGGAGGAAATGCGAAGAACGTTGGACGGGTAGGATTGGGGTGTTCATGGTCTACGGTGAGGATAATGGTAAACCGGACGGAATCGAGGATCGGATACTACTACTACCACTAACGATAAAAGTAGTATCTATGATTTTTGGAATATGCGGTTGAGAGTGGCGCATAGAAACAAATGAATAATGTGCGTCAACAGGGAATAAAATTGTCGGAATTGTGATTGGATACTAATGGTCTGCTGCTTGGTGTCGTCAGATGTTTTGGATGCACTGAGTTACCGTCGTTGGTCATTAATTCCGGGGAGTCGTTCGCGTCACTGTCGTTTGTGTTGAGAGCCGCCGTATGCAGGTTTGGAATACCATATTCCGAATAGTCTCGTACATGTGGAGGATCAGGTAGGAGCCCGTTGACCCAATTTGGACGAGCCACACTGCCTGAGGCGCTGGGATTGTGGTGTCCGTGGTTTAATAGCCCAGGAAAGTGAGTCGGGTCGTCATGATGTAGTACTTGGGGCCAATGAGGAATCATTTGAAATCCATGAAGATTAGGTTGAGGAAGTTCATCGTTAGGATGTCTGCCATAGCCTGTTTGCAAGGGGTGGATTGATTCCAATTGTGTGTTGAATGAGGCATCGGTTCGGTGCTCAGGGCAACCTAAGTCGACAAAAGCGAGTGGGGAATTAAGAAGCAGTCCAGAAGACGAGGTATGTATGTGAGCAGAGGGATATATATAGTCGGCTGGCATGTGTTTTCGGATTGCCCTGTCACATCGAGTTACACCGATGGACTCTGGACGCATGATGGGTAACGGCACAGAATCGATGCACAACCAACTACGCTGGGTAAACGACGATAAACCGAATGGCCAATAATCGCATCCTGAAGCAAATTATTCGGCCGAATCGCTGTACTTGTGACAACAGTCGGATAAGATTGAAAACAGTAACATACTACTCATAAGGTCGCTGAAGACTTTTCGACATCCCACGACCGGTTTCACCCTTTTTAAGGCTAACTGGGTAGATGCAGTACCCGAGTTTTCCTTAACCTTATGTCCTACTTGATTCCAAGTGAGTGGTGTGTTACGTCTGAACAAGATCTCAAGGTATCTCGAATATTCTACCAAGTGAAACATGAGGCGGTCTGGTGCAGTACATTCCGTTGACGAGAAAAGCCATAAACGACAGATTCTGCTAGATTCAGTCGAGTCCCCTGTCGAAACCAAATTCGTGTGCAAATGACAGCATTTGTTGAATTCTATCCACTTTGGGTTCAAGTAGAACATAAGGTAGACGAAAACTCGGAGACTGCTCACCAAGAAGGGCGAACCGATCCTGGGCTGTCAAACAGTTTTCAGCAATCTTATGAGTAGTTTGTTACACACGAACACACCATTCACTTAAAATGTCCACATATTAGCGCGTGCTTCATGCACAGATGCTCCGACAAACATCCTATTTCACCTCTCTTAAACCATACTGGAGTAACGATGTTCTACACTAGTGCAAGCAGATAAAAATGGGAGATCATATTGCGCTACGCTGAGTAAACCACGATGATTTTGAACCTCATGCGCACAACTGGAAAAATGCCACCTCAGGAGTTGGGGTCTTGCAAGCGAAAACTGAACTGAGACCATCATCATCATCAAAGGCAGCAACATCAGTGTTGACATTGATGCTTCACTGCCGTACAACCATCAGGTTCGTCTAATTGTATTTAAAGCCCTAGAGGGAAAAGAAGAGAAAAAAGTGGATGAGGGAGGGGACCTAGTGCTGGTCTATGTCAAGCATTCTGAGAGCCTACACCCCCAAGTGTTCAATCAGACAATCTGGGAAGAAACTGAGAGCACGAACGTCACTGACATCGATTAGCCGCCATTTCTTGCAATGTCTCCAGCCAAGCACAGGTGGGGTCACAGAGACCCCATCCTGGAAGGCGTACAACACCCAAACTCTTCGTGATCTCTTTCAGATCCTTCTGCTAAGTCATGTGTTGTCCACTTCGCGGTTTGCGCCATGCTGAAGAGGGCACGGAGAACAACACTCGTCTCGGTAGACGGTGTTTCGGCATGCGTAGCACATGACCGAGCAATCATAATCGGTGGTGCTGGATGATTTCTCCAATTGAAGTACCTGCAGCACAACCAAATGCCCGTTTTCTAATCGCCTCGTTACTGACATGCTGAAGCCATTGAAAACCAGCCACGCTTCTGGAGCATCAGTGGTGAAAAACCTGAAGACGCCTCACATCATCTGATCACAGAGACCATGTCTCGCGCCCATACAACGATAACGCCTTCACTGTAGCCTGTTACACGCGACCCTTAAGATCATTTAAGTGTTGGTCATCAAGCACGGGGCTGTTTAGCGAGAATCCCAAGTCACAGTGAACGACAATGGCAGTTGGGTATAAAAATATCTCGGTTTAAATGAATGTATGCTAAAGTCTACTCACCATTTGGCATACCTGAACCGTTACGGGGATTACAAGAGTCTGTTTTCGCATCCGAAGACTGTGCATGTGGAAAGCAGGATGCTGCGTGACCACGATCTATTTGAGTAGCACTTCCTCGTGTATCTGGCGTAACTGGTGAGGAAGTCATCAGCGGTTCACTGACTCCATGAGACCCGCTTCCAGGCTGAGTTTGATTGCGAAGTTCTGCTGTAAGACGTCGACGACGACGGCGTTGTCTGACATAGATAAAAAAGGGAAAGTGGGAGGAATGAGGCGACTTTCCATAAAAGAGAAACTAAACCTCCAGACAGAGTAGCTCATTGTACTTGATCCGACTCCGAAATGCAAGGCTTTGACTTCATCCAAAATCCGCGGGGCGTTTATATGGGCGACGCATTTTTGTGGACACTGTCGCTAATTTTGTGCCTGGGACGCAGAGACCCCACAGCAACATATGAAATGAGACTATACACAAACCTGGAAAAATGAAGACTTTCGGGTCATTTAAACTAAATAAATATGGGTACATGTAGATCGGAGCGTTTCCACCGCCGACGTAGCGTGTTGGAATTTCACGATGCCCGTGAGTAAACTATGAGCTACTCGTGAGTAGTGTAAAACTACCGAACAAAAGTGCAAAACCACGCTGGTTTGGGGTTCATCTGCCAGGTTCGCGGAAAGTCGATCCGGTTTCCTGGTTTTTCAGTCTTCTTACATCTGAGTTGAATAAGTTTTCTCCTGGTGGCAATGTTCATGTGCGACACGTTGGCACATACTACAGAGTGATCGGAATTGCATGCAGCTCTGAGCATCACCTCTGTGGTCAGTACATTCCAGAGACCTCTTTATCTCACAGAGCCTTAGGTGTTCCTGTCTACTTCTCGCGTGCGACCACGTGACAAGGGCTGTCTGCCCCACGTTTGGCCACGGGTCTGTTAATGAAAGTTTCAGTGCTGCACATCATTGAGTCGGTTCTAAGTGGACTCAATATCTTTTTCCTGATTTTCGGAGTACTTACAAATTCGGCCACTGACGTCGCCCAACAAGAGAAGTGAACCGCTCGCAAGTGCAAATCTGACCAGATATTGTATTCTTTTCCTG
Organism: Clonorchis sinensis; assembly: GCA_003604175.2. Taxonomy (NCBI): domain Eukaryota; kingdom Metazoa; phylum Platyhelminthes; class Trematoda; order Opisthorchiida; family Opisthorchiidae; genus Clonorchis; species Clonorchis sinensis. Next base: position 4,105,217 of record CM030371.1, read on the forward strand.
ATCTGGGTGACAGTGTCATCCTAATAGAAGCTATACTCAGAGCTTTCCTTGATCAGCCAACCGGATTTCACTGAGCGCAATAAGGTCAATAGTGTAACATTTGAACCATTTTGCGACAAGATTAGTTGGCGTTTGGGGTCTATCTTTTCCATCCAGAAGATCCTCGAGTTCCATGTCACAAAATACGTGTGTTTCTTGTCTTCGCATTTTGCGCGGAGGTGGAGCATTGTGACTGCCGAGCCTGGAGAAAGAGGCATACTCCAGAGAAGTCAGTATCACCGCTCCTATAAGCACGGAGGTGGTGTCGCTTGTGCTGTTTGCACCAGCTTTGTTTGGCTGCCTTCCTGGCACCTTGATGGACGAATTTCTAGCCAGTGTGCCCTACTGCAATACTGAGACCCGATCACCACCACAAGGTGGCAGGTTTAGTAAGTAAGTCGTTCAGCTGTAACACCCTTTCGGTGTCTAGTTGCCATGCCACCCGAAGGAAGCACGAGGGCTGGGATACTGCCAGGTTGCCCAAGTCTAGACAGGGGAAGTCGAGAGGCAGAGGCCGGGTTCGAACCCATGGACCATCCGATCATAACCACTGAGCCATCTAGCAGGTTTGGTCAGGATGTATGGGGGAGAGCCAGTAATGTAAACTGAGACACCATATGCAATGCGATCTCGAGCAACACTGACCGGATGTCATGGAAAATAAGACTCACTTTCGGGCGCTTGACGTATCATATGACATGGCCGTGGCTGGATCGGCGAAGTCCGTTTCCTGAGACGGGGCGTGGCCCCGTACGGATGATGACACATGCGTGGTAGCACGTCGCAGTGATTCGCTCGGGTTGGCCTCCTGTGAGGTTGCATGTGTGCCAGGCTGCTGCTGATGATACTGCAATTGTGCTGTCATCGAGGTGGAACGTTGAAGAAAACGACCTTCAGGTAAAGGAGGCTGGAACGCATTTGGGTTAGGAAGTTGACGACCAAGATGGTGATATCTGGAATAAAAGATAGATTTGTTTAAAAGCGTCATAGTGCACTCCAGCCGATAGGTGGATATCCCAGAGCAACAAGATCGAAAGAAACACGAAATGCGCAATCATGTGGTATAACGAATCCAGTGGCCTTCGGAACCATCGCCCACGTGATTCAGGGGTCCAGTCCAGTGACAGAAACCCCCGCGGACTGGAATAGCTGAGCATCCACAGATAGGATATATATAAGAATGGCAGAAGGACCATTATTGGTCTGTAGTAACAAAACGAATTCAAGTCCAGATTCGGACTTACGCCCATACATCACTTTGATAGGGATTTGGGGTATTCCTTGTAGGAAGCTACAGGCTTGTGCACGAACGAAACAAGGATCCAACAGGCTCTTACAGCTACAAAATTCACAAACAAGCAGGATCAATGAACTATGCAAGGTTGTGTACGTGCTTCTCCAGGTTGGTAAGAAATGGTCCTTTTTCCAATGAACCATCTTGCTATAGGGGCATAAGCCTGCAATTGATGTTGTGAACTGTCCAGATTGATTGACAGGCTATCAACGAAGGCGTACAGAACCTCTCAAATGGTCTCTCATGCTACGACGCACGGACGTCAACAATCCGCAGATGATAAGAGCTGCAACCGATTTGTTTTCCATCGACGGAGTTCGATTTATTAGGTTTACTTTAGATAACAAAAAGGGGGCAAAGTCACAGTCAGCACCACTAACGTGCCGGGTCATGTTTATAGTTGTTGGTGGCGTAGAATGCACACTCACATGACTCTCGTTTGAACAATAGTCCTCCTGTCCAGACGCAGTACTGATCAGTCCACAGTTAGAATTGGAGCCACGTAACTCGAGCTTCGACCTCCTGGATTTCATTCATTGCCTTCACTGCATATGCTTGGCCGTGTCGGGGTTTGAACTCCGCAGATCCGACACGCGAGACAAGAGTGCTACCACTATCCACCAGCGCATCTTGGACGCACCTGAATTTTCACGTCTGAACAGGTGACTGATGCGAGTGGAAAGCCCGACACCTTGAAAGACGACCCAGCAACATACCTTGGTTGTGTTGACCAAGTGGCCCGCCTGTCGGGACTTCCGAGTCACCTAGCGCCTGGACATGTTTTGCTTTCATTGTTGGTGGTTGCAGGATTTGTACGATGCACATTCAGATTACTCTTGTTGATGTTCGAGTGTTCTACTCTAAAGAATTCGCTATTCCATTACCAGGGGACGTAGCTAACACACAGGATTCTCATTGAGAAGAGGAACAGAAAACAATATTCTCTTCAGAAGGGCTGCTGCAAAGATAAGTTGCCGCACTGACGACTTTCCCATTCCTGGACAAGAGCAGTCGTTCAGCTGTAACACTCTTTCGGTGGCTAGCTGCCGTGCTACCCGAATGAAGCACGAGGGCTGGGATCCTGTCAGGTTGCCCAAGCCTATATAGAAGTCGAGATACAGAAACCGAGTTAGAACCACGGACATTCTGGTCAGTAAATTCGGTTTCTAACCACTAAGCCATCTCGCCCTCGGGACAAGAGCAGTCGAGACGCTTGGATCGGATTCGAAGCATGGAGCCACACGAATGGAGCTCGCTTGTTGAAATCTTGTTTATTCAGAGATGGCTTTGTAATTCATGAATTCTGGCACATCAACTATTTGTATCCTTGACGAGTTCACTGACGTGCTCCGCAATAGGCTTTTACGCGTTTTGTCAGCGATTGAGACACCCAGAGGCGTAATGGTGATGAGCCCGGCGAACATAAAACAGCCAGTTCACAGATACTCCTCAAGAAACAGACAACAGTATCAAACTACACAGAATGGGAAAGAAACATGAATGAAGTATAAAGATACCTTTCGGTGTACGGCTGGAAGGAAGGCAACAGAAACTGCTGTTCACTACTCAGCAACTGAGCAGGAGGATAGCCCGATGAAGCAGTGTCCGTGCCGTAACCAGGGTAAGCATTCGGATCCTCGTTGAAGGGAGGCGGCGTCATCAAGCCCGGATTGTAGCCAGACCATTGATTGTGGGGCTGCTGTGCGTACGATAGGTGCTGCAATGTGTGATGATATTGCTGCGTACGGGGGTCGAAAATGAGTTGGGCGGTGTTTGCGGGTTGGCGCATTGCAGGCATGGAGAGAACCGAAGGTGGCTGATATTTGGACGCGCTATTACCAGCCATGGGAAACGGACTGTGTGCCATACTGGTGACTTGATAACCAAGCTGCTGATGCAATCCTTGGTCCGGCAAATCGCACTCGGCTGTATAATGGAAACAATAATGATTAGCCTCAAAAAAACCACATCACCTATTAGTCAAGCCTACTCAAAAGTAGGCAGAAAGGCAGGTAAGTAAAGTACAAATGCGAGCGGGTGATCCCATTGGCGACTATCCCACCATGAACGGAAGCGCATAAAATTAAGTACGACCACCGATGTACCGAAAGACGAATCCAGATGAACGGATGAGGACTAACACCGATTTTGGCGAACAGAAACAGTTTTCGTTTCTGCTCTAACAGTTTGGTGCAGAACCGATAGAGTAAAGCCCCTCGACAATAGGCAATCACGAATAGAACCAAAAGGACTCTGAGTGCAAGCTGCTACAGCTATACTACTCATAACGTCCAATTCAAGTAGTCATGTGCAAGTACATGGTAGTTCTTCAATGTCCTGAGAACGGTCACTGAGGTGGAGTTGGCGTGCACCCAATGATACTGCTATCAAAGTACTAGTCGGAGAAAAGAGGTATGACTGATGTGTGTGAAAATCCTTGGGATTTCATGAGACACGCACTGCTAATGATTCCAATGAAGGATGAGATGGATGTACAGTTTCTCTTGGCTTTTCGACACAGACTGACCAAGCTTGCAGGACGAAATCTTGTTTGATATGAACCAGGGTAACATCTGCACAGGTACACAAGTGTGCAAGAGGTAGTAGTATTATCCTGCTTTATGCAACCAACTTGTGACCCTAGATGACTAGAGTGGAAGGTCACAGTGCCACACAAGCATGTAGACAGGCCTCATGAGTACGGAGCCAAGTGACTCTACCGTGGCGGGATCTATTTGGCTATCTGTAAGTAAGAGATGTATTCGAAATTGCCCAGGACAATTATCAACTTCGTCTGGGTTTTCGAAGCCAACTATTTCAAACGCAGAAGACCAGGAATTGTCCCCGTTTTCAGTCTGATTTTCCAGACATGTTTATTATTAGCATGATGCCACCAGGAGTCTGACTGATTTCAAACTATCCTCCACGTTTGAACAAGCTTTATTTCAGAATCTAGCACCGCAGTCCTATCGCTTTTCACGGAAAACATGGACACTTCAGTCAGGTACTCAGTACAATTGAAACACTGAAGAGAGCCTAGACGCTCCATACTATTCTGCGTCTTGGAACAAACATACGGGGAAATAAAACTACAGTGAAAGAGTTAACCCAGATTGGTGTGAATACCCTAATCGATGAATATTTTGATTGCGCGCAACTACTCAATATCACATCCTTAGGCAAGGCACCTCTCACCTGGATGCACGTGGATGCCTGATTCACATAAACGTCTGGGATTCAGGGCGAAATGCAGATCCCATCGCACGTTGAGGCAGTCTTTACGGCACATTAGCGTTTAACATTTGCAGTGAATTTAATTTTGAACTGTTTGACAGCATTGTAACACCGTATGTATATTGGTAATAATAACAAATCGTTAAGCTGTCGCATCCGCTTGGTGCCTAGCTGTCATGCTAGCCGGAGGAAGTACGAGGGCCGAGATACTGCCAGGTTGCCCAGGCCTGGACAGGAGCAGTTGAGATGCTGAGGTTAGGTTCTAACCACGGACCTTCCAGTCAGTAAGTTCGCACCTCAACCACTGAGCTATCTCGAGATTTCTTATACTAATAAATTTACAAAGTTTATGCAAACCGATGAACAAGACTTATTCGACTGTCACATGGGGTAAAGTGTACTGCACCGGATATGTCAACTGTTCCGCAGGTAAGCCAGTAGAGCTCAGTAAGATGAACTCTATGTGAAGTCGGCGCATCGCACTATTCGTAGAGAAGGAATTACAAAGTCCGAAGTAGAGTCGCTGGTTCAACATAGAAGATGCCTTTATTTGACACAAACAACTAGTCCGAAGGCTGCCGAGAGCTCTTCGACAGCCTTGCCAGGAGCTTATCAGGTGGACGTAGTCCCCAAGTCTTCACCAACTATGCATTCCACCTGAAGGTAAAATGCAACGCATGTGGCGAAGCACATTCATTCGCAACTTAGGTTGACGTTTCTAATATGCTTCAACTGAAACCCACATCATAAGTAGTAATATACTTCGACATCTCGAATATTGCGCCAACCCATAACAGAGACGACCTACGTGCAGCACGCTCATTTGAAGAATACTATGAACGAAAGATTCAGTTGAGTCTCCCATTAACACCAGTGCAATTCCAAAATGAGCGTATTTCGTCACACACCGATATTCCCTTCATTTATTGGTCGATACCGAGTGAAGCTCAGTCATTATTATTATCATCATCATCATCACATCCGACAGCATGACATCAGTGTTCAACACCGATGCTTCGCTGCCGTACAGCCGTGATTTACTTGAAAGCCTTATTGTGAAAAGAATAAAGATGGAGGGAGAGGGGAGATAATGCGGCCTTACTACAATCATTTCGAGCTGCCTACACCTCCAAACATTCACTCAGACAATCTGGATGGAAACTGACAACAAGATCACCATTGACATCGGCTGGCAACCATATCTTGCAGCGTTTCCAACCAGGCGCAGTGGGGATCACGCGGTCCCCATCCTGGAAGGCGAGTAGCACCGACAGCACCCAAGCGTTTCGTGATTTCTTTCATACCCTTCTGCCAGGTCAAGGGTTGACCACCACTCTGCTTATGCCACTCTGAATTGGACACGGAAAAAAGCACTCTCTTCGGCAAGGGATTGTTAGGCATGCGCAACACATGTCCCAACCAACGCAGTTTCTGGTGCTGGACACGCTCTTCAATGGAAGTACCCCTTGCACAACCCAAAACTCGCTTTCTAACTGCCTCGTTACGGATTCGCCGACACCAACCCCACACGAGCTATGGTTCCGAAACAACGATTGTCGAACACCTGAAGACGTCTCAGTTCCGCTGCTCGAACAGGCCAAGTCTCACAACCATACAACAAAACAGCCCACACTGTAGCTTGATACACACGTCCCTTGAGATTCAGGGACACACCATTTTGACGCCATAGGTGTCTCAAATTAGCAAACACGACCCGAGCCTTGGAGATTCGTGCATTTACCTCATCTGTCACACTACAATCAGAACTATTACAACTTTCAAGATACGTAAAACGCTCCACAACTTCCAGTGCCTCTCCCTGGATTGTAATTGGCGTGTTCAGTGACTGCATGTCCAGCAGCATGACCTTACACTTTTTGGGTGCAAAGTGCATACCAAAGGACGGGATGACTTTGGTCAGTTCATCTAAAAACACCTGCGCCTTCTCGTCTTCAAAGATGAGAACGATGTCATCTGCATATTCCAGATCGACAAGGTTTTCGTCACAGGCTATTTGAACACAGGGTTTTTGGGACTTTCCAGCGTCCGTCTCATTAATTCGTCGATCACGAAGTTAAACAGGAATGAGGAGACTAAGCATGCCTGACGGACACCACTTTGTGTACGGAAGCTTTTGGAGAGCTCACCGTATCTCACACGTTCGGAAGTCTTGGAATACAAAGAGCTTATTATGTCCACGAACTTCCGGGGCACGCTTGGTGAGCAAGCGTGTCAAGCAGAACAGACCGGTCAACCGAGTCAAATGCGCCTTGGAAATCCAGGAATACTAGAATTGTGGGTCGCTTATACGTATGGCGTTGTTCTAGCACTTGACGAAGTGTGAAGATTTGGTCAACGAACCCCTAACAGGCCGGAATTCCGCTTGCTGCTCTCGAGTCAGTGTCTCACGAGCCACCGTAAGGCGACGAAGCACAAGTGACGCCAATAGTCTCGTTACGACCAGGGTCAAGCCTTGAAAATGGGCACCATCACCGACTCTCCCCAGTTGTCTGGGACAGACCCTTTTCCCAGACGCGGCAAACAGATCAGACAAGCGTCGACTGAGGATTTCACCCCCATCTTTTAACAATGCGGGTGGAAGGTCATCCGGACTAGAGGCTCGGTGGCGGTTGAGAGAACATATGCAGTCATAAACCTCCGAGGCCGTAGGTGGTTCCACGTTCACCGTCCAGGGTTCTACGTCACCTGTCGGTTCCAGATGGGTGCCAGCTGGTGGCCATGACAATTGATGTTCGAAGTATTCGGCCCATCGGTCGAGACGTTCGTCTTTGTTCGAGATGGTTACTCCATTCCGATCCTTGATAGTTTCGCTCACAGGTGGTTTCCGGGGACCGGTCGCACGGATCAACTGAAATAATCTTCGGCCATTACCGGCTTTCTGAGCCTCTTCCATTTCTTTGGCTTTCTGTGTCCACCACACTTCGCGATGCGAAGCTGGAATTTCGCATCGCGTCTAGATTACAAATAGTCAAGGCAAAGCTGCCCGTCATATAAAGCGGAGTTCAGGGCAGAAGAAGGCCTGTATAAATGACAGTTGGGTCTTCTGTCAACAGCAAGTCGATTTGTAACAGAGGTGTTCTGCCAATTGGGTACAAGTTGGCATTCAAGTAGAACATAAAGTTGACGGAAAATTGGGGACTGTGCCTACCCGATGTGGAAGGGCGAAACTGTTCATGACCTGTTCAAGAACGGTTTCACTGATGAAAATATACTACGACCTCTCGAATACCGTACCAACTGAAACATGAGGCGGACTTGTGCAGCACGTTTAGTTGAAGAAGACCCCTACAATTCAGTCGAGTCTCCCGTAAAAACCGAATCGGAGTGCAAATGAAAGCATTTGGTTAAGTTCCGTCTAATTTGGCTTCAAATAGGATGTTGACAGAAACTACTCAGGGACGGCGCCTACCTGACGAGCTCCAAGAAAAACGAAAACGATCGTCGGGTGCCAGAGTTTTCAGCAACTTTATGAGTAGTATATAACTTTGAGACTGCAACTGATTGAAACAATTGACCGCGATATGTGAAACGAAAATTCCAGATTACTAGGTCACTAGACAATAAAAATACCAACGAAGAGAGCTGATTAAGGTGATATATTATATATAATGTATATATTATATAATATGTATAATATTATATATATAATATTAAGGTGATATATTCGCTAGCTACTGAGAATAGCATTCTGAGGAAAAGTAACCAAAATAATGTTATGACAGAAGGGAAGTGGGTATGCATATTAATGGCGCCTCTTTTCAGCGCGCCTTTGTCTGGTCAGCATTCTTTCCCGTAACAAATACTAATTTACATTTTCACGAAACTTTTTTTCTGGACAGCGACAAACGTATCGGCCCACCCAGGCTGTCCACCGCGTAATGGATGAGACGACTTTTGACAAGGATCGGATGGGAGGGAACTCCTCCGAGGAGCATACGTGAATATAGTACGGGAAAAGCCGGAAGTGGATACAACCCAATGATGGGGCGATCCCACCATCGACTGTTCTATTGAAAACGTCATCGTTAATGTGTTCTGGCCAATGCAATGCACTTTACAAATGTGAAACATCACGTGACTATACTATGAAGGAAAGGAAACCGACCTTTGATGGGGTATGAACCACTAAGTTCTCTCTATGAGATACATACTACCAATCTATTCGTGGCACACACGTCAGAGTATTGGGGGCCGTTTAGTTGCTTAATCTGCAAGCTAAAGAAATTTCAAATACAACTGAGGGTGTAGTGTTTAGTGACATTTGAACTGTTCGATCAGTTCGCTATGGGAAGGCAAAAATCCGCATGAATTAAGGAGAATGACAGTCAGTGGTTTGTTCTGGGTGATGAAGGTTTACATTACATTACCGTTCAACTGTAGCACCCTTTCGGTACCTAACTGCCATGCCACCCGAAGGTTGCACGAGGGCTGGGATACTGCCGGGTTACCCAAACCTAGACAGATGAAGTCGAGAGGCAGAGGTGGGATTCGAACCACGGACCTTGCGGTCAGTAAATTCGCGCTCTAACCAATTGGGCCATCTCGCCCCAAGCGTTTGCAATCAAATTGCCCAACTCAGCGAACAAATCAACGACCATCCGTAATAATCCTTGAAAAAGCGGAAATGAAGAGGTGGGGAAAGAGGAAGCAATCATTAACATCTCTCTATCTCCCTCTGTGTGTGTGTGTGTCAATAGCTGGCTTTTGTTTCGTTGCATGAAGTTGTCGGGCTACTCAACGTGTGATGCCGATATCCGACCAAGCACACGGTATGCATACTGGTGAACAAAGATTATCAAAAACCCACGATTCCTAAACTGCATCGGATGCTACAACCAAACAAGAACGGAGAACTGTCGAGCGAAACGTCATCCAGGGACTCATCTAATGTTGAGCGGCACTTCCGGCTATAGTTTCCACTGTTAGACGGTTTGTGCAGAAACCTCTCTGCGGATGCTGCGTTCATTTGAAAATGCAGCGGAGCTATGGTGGCAGATTTGTCAACTTTCATTCTGCTGCTCGCCGGACCCTTAGAGATGACAGAGTACACACAAGTTAGAATGTGTCGGTCGTCGTGCCGGTCTACCTTTTCAGGAAACCTATTGAAATCAATAACTGTAAGGCCACCAAACTTGGAAAATTTATTTGTGGCATCTCATCACGATAGGACACTGCGGATCGATAAGCTGTATCCTGGCGACCACGGTGTCGACTCCCTGTTGCGTCGTCTATGAATGTCGAGTTGTCAGAAGAAAGCGTCATACTGAAAAAGTACACAAGGAAGAAAACAGCCAAGCTCTCGATAGCGATTACCGCTCACATCTCGCAGTGGCCTAGGAAGGGGTACGAATAGCGCATCTTGGAAGACGGATCGCGACTACTTTTGAGAAACGAGTTTTCGGTCGTGCAACAGGAACTTCCGTTGAAGTGTGTCCAGCATCAGAAGCCATGTATTGTGTACGCCAAACCTCGTGTTCCGAAATGTGAAAGACCACATCTAGAAACTCTGTAAAGCATATGATTTGCCGGTAAGATAAGGCATTTTCAAGGTAAGTAGAAAATAGCTCACTAGAATTTGACAAAGTTCAATTGAGGTAACCGATGGCAACAAATCTAGTTTGCCACAATCCAAAATAATTTGTAGTGTAAAGAAGTTGCAAGCCGCTGGCTGGAAACGTTGCAAGATATGGCTGGTAATCGATGTCACTGACGTTCGAGTTGTCAGTTTCTATCCAGATTGCCTGAAGGCGTGTCTAGAGGTTTGGGCACCTCGCTAGCATCAAGTTCGATCCCCACCCACCTTGATCCCTTTCTTCACAATAAGGCTTTCAAATAAATCATGGTTGTGAGGCAGCGAAGCATCATTGTTGAACACCGACTTCATGCTGTCCATGATGAGGATGATGACTGAGAGGCTAACAGATTGATTGACAAACATTCCGATATCGATATATAACAGAGTCGCCATAACGGATGTTTCTTCAGGAGGATGGGACTGAGGAATACAATGCCATCAGCTTTGTATACATATATATATATATATATATATATAATAAATTAATAACTTACTGTCTGTGCCATCATGAACGGATCCACCACTCGGAGGTTCTCGCTTCAGACCAAATGGAGGATTTAGTGGTTGGTTGTTGACCGAGTTCATGCCATTTGGATAAGTCCCAGGAACCATAAATTGTCCGGAATAATTCGACCCAGTCATCGGTAGGGTGGTTCCACCGGCTCCTACGTGTTGATTGACCCAATAGGCATATTCGGGGTTAGTGTTGTTAAAAGGTGCGTGTAGATTAGCAGACGATGGGACTAACTGGCCCGGATATGGGTACATTCCTGGAGGAGCAGACAGTAGGCTAGAAAGTTCCACATCGCGCTGGCTGGCATGTTTCGGTGGGGGAGGTGGTGGGCTCATTGGTGGAGGTTGTGGGTGAAACGCGCTCGAGTGTTCAGATAAGTGACGATGCCTGTGAGTGTCCAACGTATTAAGATGCTCTAGCATGAAGTTCTGTGGGCCAGCGTGGTGCCCAGCTTGACCAGATGGAACTGTTTGAAAACGGTAAGAGGGGGTACGAAATTATCTCGAGGAGGGAGCCTCACATGGACCATGTTAGAACTCTCGTTTGGGGTATAGCCTGAAAGGTAGAACATTAGTCAACCTTATTACCACAGCCTCCATTCGTTTGTGCCACAGCACTTACACACTATTTTAAAACAGACGGTACCCTGTTTAACCAGCTACGGGCGTTTTCGATGACATGTTTCAGTCGGTTCACAACAAACTGGCTACTATGGATGTATTCGATGCACCCGAGGAAAAATCGTTAGCCTCAGCGACGTCACATTGTTGAGGCTGACAGTATTCAGGCTACCTTCCATATCCTTGTCGTTACCTGATGGCTATTACCACGGCGAACACATGTAATTTGGACACACCTTCCATATCCTTGTCGTTACCTGATGGTTATTACCACGGCGAACACATGTTCTTTGGACAGGTGTTTTCCGGTACCCCTGTCCCGGATTAGACTTTCTTCCCCCACCTCAAACAGTTGAATCCCGGGACTACCTACCGCATACATCATATTTCAATGTAAACCATTCTGAGGTCTCCAATCAAGTATGACCGGTACGACTGGATCTGTCTGTTAGGGCTTTTGAACCCGGAGCAAATTTGCCGACCCGCTTGTGGAGCGGCGAGGGTCCTCCGATATGGTTTACTGAAATCAATGTTTTACTAAGAGGAAAGGTACGACCAGTGTGCGGGTTTAAAACGGTTGAATCAGGGAACCCTATACTAAACTAATCAGGAGAAAAAACAATATTCCGACACAGAACACAAGCCCAGGTGAGCCTCTCCATCGACATGAGATATGTTGACTATGACACTTGGGATTAAGCAAGCTCGGTCGAGAACAGTCGGCCTAGAGACCACCTGCATTGCCACATAAACACACCTCATCGCATTAATCATCATTCCAAAGGTAGCAAAACAGAGGACAAAGGAACCACCGGGTGAGCTACCGTGGGGAATGTGACGGGCGCCCATCCCATTGCTTGTCTGTCCAACTTACAGACATATAATGGGTCTATAAACAATGGGCATGTCAGCTCGCAAACATTCACTCACACACCCGGTTGAATGACTCACGCGATTTGGTTGCCGATGCCTGTTTAGCAGCCGTGTTTGTGTACACCAATAGACGACGTTTGTCTCGTTGCTGACGCCAGACACAAAGTATCACCAGGCAAACCATAATGATCAACATCATTCCAGCCAAAGCTCCGAGGATGAGGAACATGAGGCGATTCGATTCGGTCGAATTGAAAATCAGCTGATTCTCTGTCCGCGCTTGAACCGTTCCCGAGTTCACACGATGCGTTTCGGGAACACTAATCTCACCAGGACTGACCTGAAAAAGGCGAATAGAACAAGTAGAAAACACAAGAAGAGTACGGTCGGTGGGTAAACTTCGCTCAACCGGTTGAACGGAAACTTACCTGTGGTTTGACAAATATTTCGTGGCTGAATTGTGTGATTCGCCGACCACCTGTACCACCTTTGAACACGGCAGATTGTGGATCCATTCCTGGTGGGGTGTGAACACCGTAAACTACTAGCTGGTAGCCTTTGCCCGGTTCTAAATTGTGCAGCTTACATTCCTAGAAGAGAACATGAAAGTCAGTAATACATCAGCCGGAGAAATTCGGGAGATAGGTTTGGAGGCGGAGCAACAAGAAGAAATGAAGTTGCTTCCAAGCATCTTAAGTCACTTTAAGCTCTGAGGTCAGACACAGGTTTTCAGAGAGTGGGAAACTTAGTTCAGGTGTCCTGAAGTCGGAAATCCCGACTACTCAAACGCGTTTTAAAGAACTCTGGATGAAACAGACAACACGGGTTCGTGGGGTAATCCAAAGTTGGAAGCCAGGTGAACCTTGCGTCCGTCGGCTTCGAAGGGTGTGTCAAATGTACGGGTTTCTGTACATACCGAAATACTAAAAAATATGACGACCCGGGTTTACAAGCACAACACCCGCCATTTTAACCTTGAAAAAAGAAAGTTTATACACATCACCGTAAGTGGTGAAATACAGATCGAGGTAAATTTCAGCGGTGTACAGCCGCAAGGGGGTGTACACTGGGAACAAAACCGGGAAATGACAAACGCTGCAGCTGACTGACCTTGGACGAAGGCGAAAATCGAATGAGAATTCACAAGGTTTGTCGACCATGTGTAACCTAACTTTTGAACCCCGACAGTCAATCAGTGTTCACGTGATAGCAAGCGACCACGAAATCCGAAATAATCACACCCATAGTAATCAACCGCATTAGGTTCTTAGTTCATACGCTGCGACTCAGCGTCCCTTGCAGATACTCGGAATAGGCGAGCTACGCCACAACTTAGCACTATGTGGTGAAACTGCCTGCTGAATGGTGAATCATTAACGATAACAGTGCAAGTTTCTCTCACTGCTTTTGCCAATGAATCTGGTCGGAACAAGTGTTTGCGCCAAACATGCTTGTCATCAACTCGATTGGAAAACGGAAGTTAAAAACACCATAAACGAGAGATACAGCTGGGTTTCAAGCGAGTCTTTCGTCAAATGCGTATGAGTGTATTTCACTAATTTCGTGCAATACGGGTTTAAGTAGAGCATAAGCTGGACAGAAATTTGAAGACTGCACCTATGTGATGAGTCCCAAGAAGGGCAAAAGTGGTCATGGGTTGTCGAACAGTTTTCAGCAACCTTATGAGTAGTGCATTACGTCAAGAATGTACTACTGCTTGGCTTGGTATTCGGCCACCTAGGTACATAAAGCTGAAGATAAGTGCGGAGACATTAGGAAATTCGAGGTATACCGTTAGAAAAATGATGGGTAATCAGCGTACACTAGACTTCCAGTTCATGGCGATTGGGAGTTCTGTCGTCGAGCCCATCACATCGGACACAAAATAAGGAGAGCAATGCGTAAATTCTACCAAGATATTATAGAACATGTGCATCCTCACAGTTCGAGATAGTTCACACCATCGTTGACCCTATAAGCACCTTCATTTAAAGGCGTAATACACTACTTATAAGGTTGCTGAAAATTCTTCGACAGACTACGACCGTTTTCGCCATTCTCGGAGCTCATCAGGTAGGCGCAGTCCCCGAGTTTCCGTCAACCTTGTGTTCTACTTGAAACCAAATTGCACGAAATTAGCGAAAAACAGTCATTTGCAAAAAAATTTGGTTTCTCTAGAGACTCACCTGGAACGCAGCTAAATCTCTCGTTTATGCTGTTTCTAAGCACACACCAAATTTGTTTGCAAATGAGTGCACTTCACCTTCCTTTACGACATTTCACTGGTGGAGCGTATGTTAATTTTCAATTGTACCCTGATACAGGAAGCTGATTCGCAATTAGACACAGAGAAATTGTGAGTTTGATTGAATACGTCACTGCTTGAACAAAAGTCATTTCATTCCATTCGATGGGAATAGAGTTAAGAGTAACACATTTTTTGCTGCGGGATGCATTCGGTTAGTTTAATGAGAGTCTGAAGCAAACTTATTCCGCCAGAAGAATATCTACTGAATGGATGGGCCGTGACACACACGACAATTCGTCTGTCCTAAGCTTCAATCGACCTTCTCTGCGTTGATGAGCATTAGAACCATGTTGAGTGATAGCAGCACGAACAGTGAAATGAGATGAAAAAGCAAAGCTCTCTAACCCAGTTGGGTTAAGGGAGCTTGACAGCCCTAATCAAATATAAATAATCTCAAAGGTGTCATCATCATCATCGACAGCATGACGTCAGTGTTCAACACCAATGCTTCGCTGCCGTACAACCATGATTTCTTTGAAAGCCTTATTGTGAAGAAAAGAATAAAGATGGAAGGAGAGGGGACTTAGCTACTACAATTATTCTGATGTGCATACACCTCCATACACTCATTCAGGCAATCTGGATAGAAACTGACAAGATCACCACTGATATCGGTTGGCAGCCATATCTTGTAGCGTCTCCAACCAGGCACAGTGAGGATTACGCAGTCCCCATCCCGAAGGGCGAGTAGCACCGAAAGCACTCAAGCGTTTCGAAACCTCCTTCATACCTCCTCGGACAGGTCAAAGGTTGGCCATCTTTCTGCTTCCGCCACTCTGAATTGGGCATGGAAAACAGCAC
Organism: Clonorchis sinensis; assembly: GCA_003604175.2. NCBI lineage: Eukaryota > Metazoa > Platyhelminthes > Trematoda > Opisthorchiida > Opisthorchiidae > Clonorchis > Clonorchis sinensis. The sequence continues at coordinate 4,120,496 of CM030371.1, forward strand.
TCTCTTCGACAAACGATGGTTCGGCATACGCAATACATGTCCCAACAAACGCAGCTTCTGGTGCTGGACACATTCTTCAATGGAAGTACCCGTTGCACAACCGAAACCCATTCTCTAATCGCTTCAACACAGATTCGCCGACACCAAGCCATATGAGCTATGGTTCTGAAACAACAGTGGTTGAACACCTGAAGGCGTCTCAGTTCCGCTATTTGAACACGCCAAGCCTCAGCCATACAACAATACAGCCTAATAGACACGTCCCTCGAGATTCAGAAACAGACCGCTTTGACACCATAGGAGTCTCAAATTAGCAAACGCGACGCGGACCTTACAGATTCGCGCATTGACCTCATGTGTCACACTACAATTTACGTCAAACGCTCCAAAACTTCGGGTGCCTCTCTGAGAGTTGTAAGTGACGTATTCAGTGACTGCATGTCCATGAGGATGGCCTTGCACTTTGTGGTCAGTTCGTCCAAATGCACTTGCGCCTTATCTTGCTCTTGGATGACGAGGATAACAGGGTTTTTGTCAGGGATTAATTGAGCACAAGGGTTTTGGAGGCTTTCCAGCGTTGATCTCGCTATCTCATCAGTCAGCAGATTAAATAGGAATGGAGAGAGTGGGTACTCTTGATGGGTACCGTTTTGTGTACGGAAGCTATTGGAGGTCTTTCCGTATACTCTCACACGTCCGGAAGTATAAACAACTTATTATGTTCACAAATTTCCGTGGCATTTCTTTATGACCAAGTGTGTCAAGGAGGACAATCCAGCCAACCGAGTCGAATGCGCCATGTAAATTTAGGAATACTAAATCCATGAGTCGTTTGTATGTAGGGCGTTGTTCTAGCACCTGACGGATCGTGAAGACTTGGTCAACGCAACCCCTACCTGGCCGATTGCTGCTCTCGAGTCAGTGGTGCACGAGTCACCATAAGGCGACGAAGCACAAGTGACGCCAACAGTTACGACCGGGATCAAGCTGATCCCCAAAGATGTCCTTTTCAGGGACTTGTGATTTTGGTGGAAAGTGCGTAATCATCGAATACACATGAATGACAGATGTAAACTGATTTGTTCAGTGCCCATCGGATCGTTTCGGCAGAAGTACTAGCATTTGAACGGAAGAATGATGAAGAAGACGGATTTCACGCTGGCTATTGTCGCCGGCTACAGTTTGATTCGTACTGCATCCGACTGGAATCCGGCGGCGATATGTACTTAAACGGTAAAATGACAAACCATCGATTCAAGTGTATGGTAGGGATAGCACTAGGTCTGTGGGTTAAAAGTACAGATCACCTGACATGGGGGGGCTCAGTGAAGCTATCGCACAAACTGAACAACCAAATGTGTTTCAATCCAATGATAAACAATCGTGCAGCCACCACGCCCCACATGCCAAGCCACCCAACGAAAGCAGGAGGGCTGAGATACTGCCAGGTTGCCCAAGCTTATACAGGAGCAGACGAGATGCTGAGGTTAGGTTCGAACCACGGACCTCCGCGTCAGTAACTTTTGCACCTTAAGCACTGAGCTATCTCGAGTGAATGGGCAATCGACCACATCAATGATGAGTGGTCTGGGTGCATCTTGTTTGAAGAATAGCGCAAATATGTGGTTGATCGGTGGTCGTCAGGGGGAAGCAACTTGCAGCGCTGGCAGAAAGAAAGAAAAGTGTGGCTTAACTGACAAGTAAAAACCGAACGCTTGGGCGATTTGAACTGCTACCAATAGCATGAATGGCTCGAATCCGGGCGTTCGCTTTGGGATGAAATGGTTCAGCTGTAGTACCCTTTCGGTGCCTAACTGCCATGCAATCAGAAGGAAGCACGAGGGCTGGGATACTGCCAAGTTGTCCAAGCCTAGACAGGGAAGTCGAGAGGCAGAGGTCGGGTTCGAACCACGGACCTTCTGGTCAGTAAATTCGCGCTCGGGATATGGGCTCTTGCAGGACAACTGTGTGTATGCAGCATGAATTAGGGATAGCTCCAGTCCAGTGCAGACGGATGACAAGGTATCGGGTCATTTCACATTCTTTTCAGGGGGATATGAGAGGCACAATGAAATAAGGCTATCGTCAACCCAATCATCTATTGACTAATGTTTATTAGCTGTCGATAAACTCGGTTCTATAAACTATGCAGAAGGAATGTTCTAAATACGAGTCCCACATATTCCCCCCCCCCACCGCACTCGACCCTTAAGCAATGAATCTTGTCTAGGTACATTTGAGATAACAGCAAGTAGGCTTAGAGAGAGAGAGAGAGAGTTCCAAAAGTTGTTTGTTACTAAGCCAACGAGCAGCAAGATGGAACCCACGAACTGGATACCTAGCACAAAAACAAAAGGAATGCCGAACCACTACTAGTGTGCCTGGGGACAACATCTACTGGATGTGTGTGGATCACGCGGTACCCAAGTTAAACCACGGTCAAGAAGTTACCACGATAAAATCAGGTTACGAGACAGGACCATTCGGAATGAATGTGGGTCACACATGACAGCTAGGCTGCTTTATAAGTGTACGAACGACAACAACAAATGGATTTTGAGATAGAGCATAGCATTTCGACTTATTCAGTAGGTAAGCCAGGTAGAGTGCAATGAGTTCGAAAATGCGAAGGTAACAAAACCGACGGCGGCAGAAATAAGAGATGAGCAATGGGTAAGTGACTGTAATCCACAGGGACACCACAGCTCTGAAGGCGTGTGTTTACAAGAAGCCCCGTTAGACAGACAATAGAAAGACTGCTCAGCCACGGTGCTTTGATAAAACACATAGAACAACTCACTCGAGTATCTGACCCTGGAACAAATATATGTTGGAAAGGACTGTACGTCACAGTCCCGTTTGAATACCGTTCTTCTTTACGACACAGGAGCAAAAAATGATCGATGGGAAATCCGACTGCCGAGGTGGACAGAGTCCAACGCGCGACCATTCCTCCATCGGGCTATGGATGATAAGTTGGTAAATTACTGAATATGTAAGAGGAAACCTCATCGAAACAGGCAAAACAGTCATCAAAAATATTGATCATTCGGTATCGCGTGAGTACATGGCTTATGCTTCATACGGCACAAATCATAAACATATGGTGGCGTTTGGCGTTTTAAGTAAGAACGATGACGACACAATCACATGACCGAATTCTCGTAAAGTTAGGATGTAATTCGGCAAGGTGAATATTTCATCGATCAACAACTTTCCTAAGGTATGAGGACTCAGTTTGTTGACCCTCGAATCGCACAATTTGCTTGCTGCATTAGCCTAGAATTAACTGACAAGCACGTTGCCAGCCATCCAAGGGTCGTGGTCCCTTTGTCCCTGTATGAGACTGAAAAAAGCTTCAGCTGATTGTTTGGTTGGTTCTCCCGAAGGAAGTGAAAATTTGGAACTGTTCAGGGGTTGCATGCGGAAAACAAGTGCAGGAGAGAAAACGGTGACTTACCAGTCGTTCGGTTTCCGTAAATACAGGCGCAACTTTGGAAATATACTCAAAGCTGACCGTCTGAGACCATGGACTTTTGCCCATGATTGACTGCTGGACATAGGCCACCACACGAAACTGGTACCGACGGCCAGGCTCTAAACTGGCTGGTTGACGATTTGTGAAATAGAACTGTTTTTGTTGGGTGCAACAAGATGGATTCTGGCCACAACATTCTTTGATCTGAATGGTAATTGAAGAAAACAGCGGTCAGAAAATGGGAAGATTTTGGAGAGTTCCTTTCGGTCTACACATATTCGAAGAGTCTGGGCTATTAGCAGAAATGCTCGAAGCAGACCACAGCATACATTCTTTACCGCAATGTTTAACAGAACAAACCGACTGCTGTTAGAATAGGCCATCACTGACCAGCTGTGTGTGAATGGGGGAAGTGTCCCCTCACCTCGAATAGAGCACAATGTCGGCACCGCCCGAAATCGTACCGTTCTTGCAGATGTGCTACTTTCAAGAGGTTTGACTGAGTGTAACCACAAGGTATCTTAAGATGCTCATTGAAGGCAGAGTCTTGCAACAACCGACCGAAGGATACCACTGATTGAACAGCCCCAAACGAATACAGCGTGGCGGCAGGCAGCTCTCCGTAGTGTATGGTATCTATGTATATCTATGTCATTAAAGGTGAGATTTCTATCCGTTCAGACACAGTGCAAAGTTGTTGCATGACAGATGGGTGTGATCACGAAAGCAGTAATCGCTACGTTGACGAAAATGTTCTTGGAGTACAAGATTCCTACATTGATATTCTGTGTACGGTTTAGCTGTCAGATAAACAACATGTTGGATTCGAGCAAGAGATGGCTCAGTGGTTTAGACGCGAATTTGGTGACCGGAAGGCTTGTGGTTTGAACCCAACCTCCGGGGATATCTCGACTGCTTCTGTGTAGGCTTGGGCAACCTGCCGGATCCCAGCGCTCTTGCTTCCTTCGAGTAGCATGGCGGGCAGGCACCGAAAGAATGTTACAGCTGAACGATTACGTTTCTTTATTCAGTGGTATTCAGATGAAATCTCTCAACGCGGAAGACGGAGCTGGAAAGCGCATCCGATATGCTCCAAGAGTCACAAAGCGTATTAAATGCGTCGTACACGGCAAATGAAGGCATCACACCCAAAAAACGAAAAGCTTGCGAACAGTTGTAAAAAACGATGATTTTCCCCAGTTTGCTACAGCCTCTATCATTTTCAGTAGAGGTTTCATACTGTCAATGAAGCCAATCTAGGCTGAACGGAAAGGCTGAGAAGCACTGTACAGCTATTTCATCATGGTTCGGAATCATCACCAGAGAGTTTCGCACCCGCAACTATCGGGCCAGTGTCTGGACACTTAACCGTCCGGCTACGAAAGCCTGATCGGCAGCGTGATTAGCTCTCACTTAGACAGGAAACAAAGTCATGCATCGTTACTGAGAAATAGCAATGATCAATCTGTAAGTAGTTCAGAGAAAGAATCGTCTCACTTAGTGAGCGTTCCATCTGAAAAGTTGTCATTCGAGGAGCCAATTAACGCGAGATCATGTGATGTGACTGCAGGATGAGCGGTGCTATGCATCTTGTTTAAGTGAGAGCTAATCACACTGCTGATTGGCCACTTGTGACCAAACGGGTAGGTTTTCAGCCATTGGCCGGAAGCTCGTGGGTTCGAAACTCTTTGAGTTCCGTCAAATGTGCGCTGCTCATGGTTCCCAATACGGATGAACCAGCGCTTTTCGGCTTTTTAGGATAGACTGGCTTCACTTACAGGATGAAATCTTCACTGAAAATGACCGAATCTCCGCACATCACAATGCCTCTCAGTTTGTCAAAGTCGCAAAAGGTTGGCCAAGCAGTGTTTTAATACAGACCGTATTCTATATTTCAACAAGTGCTGCGTGTTGAATGGTTAACTCGAGGGACGCGTGCGGCATTTTCCTGACATGACACACTACTCATAAAGTTGCCGAACTACTTTCGAGAGCCAGCTATGGGGCTTCGCTTGTTTTGAGGCTCATCATATAGGCGTCAGCCCGTGGTTTCCGTCGATCTTCTGTTCAACTTGAACACCAAGCGGTATACTAGTGACAAATTATGAGTAGTGTGTTATGCCAAGAAAAGCTACCATGTTATTTTGAAACCATGCCAACTGGAACATAAGGCGGTTCCTGTGTAGCACATCAGGTTGAACACTATCACAAACGCGAGAGTAAGTTGAGTCTATCGAGAGGAGTCTCCGCTGATACTGACAAGGACGACTGGACTCTCCACAGCTGAGGTGTGTGCAGATAAAGTAATCTATGGAAATGTGTCAAGTTGTGGCTACTGAGATCACTGATTAGCATATCAGGGAACAAGTTAGGCGAACAGATCAAAAAGCAAGATAGACATTCCGTTTTCCGAGCTCAAAAGAACCGCCGGTGTTCCATAGTAAGAGGACGTTGACAAAAAGAGACATGGAGGCGAAACTGCTCGACGCAAGCTAAACTTCACTAAACTCACGAAAAAAACATATTCAATTCAAACCACTCACCACACTTTCGGCCGTAAAAGCCCTTGACCATCGCTGATCGATAGGTAGCCGGTGCCTGTATTGAATTTGATAGTAGTCTGTCGGTATAGGTGACCAGGAGATAAGAACCGCCAAATTGTCACCAACTGGTTCTGCATTGGGTTTGGACAGACGAGAGACACCTGAAACAAAAATACATTGGAGGGCTACCACTTTTCATCGTATCACAGAATATCAGGGATCTACCTCCCACAAACTGAAGTAGATGACCCAAAGATCGACCAAACATGAATCGGTAGGTACTTGGGGACGTTTTACGCGGTTAAGAGTCTTCTAGAAGAGATGGCTCAGTGGTTAGAGGGCGAATCTACTGGCCAGAAGGTCCGTAGTTCGAACCCGACCTCTGCCTCTCGACTTCCCCTGTCTAGGATTGGGCAATCTAGCAGTATCCCAGCCCTTGCGCTTGGGCAACCTAGCAGTATCCCAGCCCTTGGGTTTCTTTCTGCTGGCATGGCAGTTAGGCACCGAAAGGGTGCTACAGCTGAATGATGATTTTAGAAGAGACTAACTTTGATGGATTTTATTTCTTTGGAAGACAATAATGAGGGATACTACTGAGATAGAATGACACCAAACCGCTCACTAGGGAGAAAAGTTCCGAAAGATAGGACATGCTGAAGAAAGAAACTGTGCAGAGCATATCGGAAGATCTTTACAAACCCTGTGGTTTCTGCATAAGGCCGATGGAGTTTCTGAAGCAGAGAATACGCATTCGTAATAGAATCAACCCAGCTAAACTAAAGTCACGCAAACTGGTGCGTTTGCTGTAGTAGTACAGCTTGAGAAACTTTCAGCCGAGAGATGGTTTTTAGCGATTCAGATTTTCTCACACTGAAAATGGAACATTCCGTCCTTTCAAAGTAAAAAGACGGACCAAGCGGCAGCTTGGGTCCCGAAAGAGTAATCACCAATGTTAGTATGTAACAAATTTCCGCTGACGGCAGCAAAGAGAGTTTGCTAGGCTGTAGGGACTTCGGAACAGAGGTATATGTAGATCAGGCGGAAGGAAGGAGCAGGAAGGCACTTTGAAAAATATGGGACTAGGTTTGGGCTAATTGACCCGTCCACAAAGTGCGGTGCGAGGTAACAGGCAAGGATGAGCATGACAATCAAGGGATATGAGTCAGTTGAGAGCTCGAGATAGCTCAGTGGTTAAGGCGCGAACCTACTGACCAGAAGGTCCGTGGTTCAAACCCAACACCGGGGCATCTCGACTGCTCTTGTCTAAGCTTGGACAGCCTGGCAGTATTTCAGCCCTCGTGCTTCCTTTGGGTTGCACAGCTACGGCTGAACGACTATTGCTATATATTTTATAGGTCAGCTTTCGATTTTCGTTAGGGACGGAGAACTTAGGTGGTTCGTCCTATCAAGCATCTGGACAAGACAGCCGATCTGATCTTGCCAGATCATTCGCTTACCAGAGTCACTGGCAGAGAAGGATCGAGAGAGGTGCCCTGAAGTTTCGGGATCATTGTTGAGCCAAGTGTCTGGATTCACGTCCTGAAACGCTTCGTTATGTAAATCATCGACTGGACCGGAATACCACGGATCTGCAACTGAGGAACGCAGAGCTTGTTGCGTATTCCGTTTACCTCTGTCACCCTGATCATCCACGCCCGTCAAGCCCGGCATCGGTCTCAGTTCATTTGCCATGTTCTGAACTTCGGACTTGAACTGGATGTTCTGCAAGGAAGGATCCAGGTTGGAGCCTATGGAAAGAAGATGGGATAACTGATGTGTTAGTATACAGATGGGAGAGAGTCAACTGCATATGGTTAAAAAACTGACCACAGTACGTGCGAGTGGAGGCAGAAAAGCGGAACGCGCGCAGTACACATTACAATGACATCCATAGGTTACGCTAGCTGAATCACGTACTTCGCATACCAGTCAACTGACTTCCTCGAAGAGCACACCTCGCAAACGGAGGGTGGAAACCAGTCAGAGGAGGTCAACCAATCACTTGGCAGCAAACTCGGCTGCGCCGGCCATTGCCACCTCCCTGAATGGGGACCCCGAGACGAGACACATCAACGGTTAAAGACAACATCAGACATGGGCTAGTCACGGGCTCCATGGTGAGTATGAATCCAAGCTGTCGCCTCCGATGAATAGCTTCCTCTCTCAATCTCTCAATGAAAAGTCCACTGACACTCGTGTATTCATGAACCGAACCAGACCATCAGCGAACGAAACTGTACTAGCTAAAATCACTGAGAACGGCTTATACAAGTGAACATGACAATGGGTGATATCACCTTGGAAACGAAGCCACCCGATTATAGGGTTCAAAACGACAGCTGTTGCTGCCGCAGCCTGGTACCATGTAGGGGAGAGACCGGAAAGTGCTCTGGTCGTAATGATTCTTCCTTTTGATAAACCACTGTCAGCGGAGTATTCTTCGAACAAGTTTACGTCAAGCGAGCAATAGTTGAATGTACTTATGATGTTGAAATTGCAGCAGCCACAATTCTACTACACACCCCATAGTAAAAAGCCATAGAGATGTAAAAAAAATATTGGAGATGCAAGGAAGAGAATGCAACATCCGGCATGCTTCAACTCCAGACTGGATAGAAATACAGTTAAGGAGCGGGCAGGTCAAATGTTAGACGTCGAGCTGTGTTTTGGTTCCTGCAAGCTCACGCACATTAGCTTGAGATCAGGGACCAGAGTGTAGGCGGTGAAATTCGTCAAACTCTAAACGAATTAAATTTGAACGTGTTCAGACCAGGAACAGCTTGCCACTTCAATAATTTGCGGACTTGGATTTGTGGACGGTCTGTTTGTCAGCTGCAGTTCCTTGGAAAGATTCGACAAGAGTGTGATAACGGCCACGAGATCAGGAGCTTCACACGGGTGAGGCGGCGGAACTATGCTTCCGGTTTTTCACATTCATCCATCCGATCCACAAAATGAATAGTAGCAGTGGAAATCGACAGTGCCGGTGCGGACAGCATCAAAAATTCACACATAGCCTCGAACACGTTCGCTTGAAGCGAAATCTTGTGCGCTGGTGGTGGTAGAATGCGTCTGTCCAAAACAGAGCAACCCCCTGAGTTTGTCAATGCGATCACAAACAAACAAGGCACGTTGATGTGGACGATATCCCACATGATGAGGTGTACTGTGACTGGCACCGCGTAACCATACTAAAGATGATGAGTATAATCAAATGATCTATGCAAGATCAAACACAAAAGCATCCAACAAACGACCTCATCAATCTATGGGAAGTATTCCAGATCAAACTGTCCCCTCACAGCCTAGACAGAGTGAATGTCCTAGTAACTGGGACAAAGGGCAAATTAGTACTGTTCCATATAAGTGTTTACCTCCTGCTAATGTAGTCATGGTAACCATCGAACACACCCAACCGTGTTATTTGATTCCAGTGCGTGTACTATTTGCACAGCTCATCAGAAGCAGGTCCTAAGTTGATGCCCTAATCAATCCTCAAGAATAAAATACGGTGGAAGAACAGCTCGAGTGAATTAGGAATCCTTGCTTCGGGAACGACACAAGTTTCATGCACATCTGCGACACAACAGTTCTTCCAAAAGAGACCCTAAAGAACGGGCAGTGGCCTGGAAAGTCTAGGTTGGTCATTGTTTCATCAGACTAATCCGCCCTTTTTCTGACGCGGTTTCCTTTGTTGAAATGTTTGAATCGGTGCGCGTCGCGCCGATACCGATTTCCACCAGGTTGTTCGGAGCAACGAGGAGATAGGAGTAACTACGTCTTGCACCAAAATTCATCAACAGCGTGCATACCCACGCATTACGTGAAAAATTCAGGGCTTCCGCCAGGTATCAAATTCTGACTATCGGTTGAGTATATTCGACATTAACAAACGGCAAAAATCAACTGTGGCATGAACATAAAAACCAATGCCCCATAGCTTGAGCGTGATAAAGTACTAGCTAAAAGGAAAGAAACGGCCTACCTTGATTAGTAGCCCAGGGTTCCAAGGGTTTCACGTGGATGACTTGCGTAAAAAGAACACGACCGTTGGTCGTGGTCACCGTACATTCGTAAACGCCAAAGTCACGTGATCGTACCACATCGAGCTCGAATTCGTCAGGCGGCAACAACGATTGCTGTGTTGGCAACTGCAGTTGCACTCCATCTTTCTTCCAGTGAATCTGAACATAGTTCAACGCTTCGGCTAGCCGTAGTCGTTTGGCTGCCGAACTAATACCGGGTAGTACATCGGATGTGAGAACACCCGCTGAGACAGTGTGATTCTGTCCGGAGAGAGTGCAGCTCAGCCGAGTGGACTTGCCAGTCGAGACAGAGAGTAGAATGGGCGGTAAATGAATTGGCTTATGAGATTCGGAGGTGATTCGGTCGAAATCGGCTGAGGAAGAATAAGAAAGGAGTGAGGTAAGTAGTTAGGGGAGATCTGACATAAAAGTTCGAAATAACCGTAGGGTCCTGCTACGGGTCTGGAGCAAAATTCGGCGCTGCTCGGGAAAGGTTCTCCTTGAAAGAAGTTGATATCTGTCTACGGCGTCACTTAATGCTACCAAAAAATACGAGTGATTTTACTGATGGGGAGGAGAGTTGTCACCTGAATGGTTGTTAGGGCTTACAAAACTTGCGGCAAAGATAAATCGGCCCTATGTTACGTAGCTGTTCCCGAAAACCATTCAATCATGAAAGTTCCCCATTAGCGCCTTAGTGTGACGACGGATGTTTGCATAAGGTTGACTGCAGGCGGCACTGCTGCAACTCAGTGATTGATGCCCCAGCCCAAAACCCGAAGTCCATCCCCAGACGAACTGAACCTACCACTTTCTAGGTATGAGGTCTACACGCAAAACTTACTTACCTTTGCGCAGAACCGCACCATAATCGTAATGAACAATCGCCTCTGCACTGGCCCAGTCTTCTCCATCTGTTCCCGGCTGGACGCACTGATACACGCCGATTGTGGAGTCCGACACAGCGGGGATATGAAGCGAAGAATCTAGGGAGACGTGAAAACAGAAAATCTTCAACCGCACCGAGACAATTCTGTCGAAGTGATTCCCACTGGGAACGGACCAACCAAACCAACGACGTCCGCAAGCCAACCTAAAGTCGGCATCGATGGCTGCTTAGAAAAATACGTGTGATTCGCAAAATACACCAATTTGCAAACCAATTTGGTTGTAACAGAAGACACAACTCAGTTCCAGCTAAATCCCTCGACTGTGATATCCTTCAGCTTGAAAGTGCTGCACAAAGCCGGCTTCATGTTTCATGAAAATATGCTTACATCGCTGGAATAACTGAGATAAGAGACAACCTTTATAAAACATAATCAGTTGAAGAATATCATAAACAAGAGATTCAGACGGGTCTCCCTTTAAAGTCAAATTGGTGTGTCTCGCGAATTTCGAGCCAATAGAACATGAGGTTGTTAAAAACTCGGGGACTATGCCTATCTAATAAGCCCCGAACCGAGAAGGGCTAAACTGGTGGTGGGTTGCCGACGAGTTTTCAGCAATCTTATGAGTAGCGTTCCGTTAAGGAATTAGGCTGCAATATTTCGGATATCGTATCAGCTAAAACATGAGGCGGCTTTCGCGCAGCATATTCAATTGGAGAATATTATAAACCAGAGATTCAGCTGGGTCTCCTGTTAGCACCAAATTAGTTTGCAACCGACTGTAGTTCGCCGACTGCGTACAATTTTGGTTCAAGTAGAACACAGAATTGACGAAAACCCCGAGACTGTGCCTATCTGTTGAGTGTGAAGAAGGGCGAAACCGGCTGTCGAAGACTACTGAGCAGTCTTGTAAGTAGTGACTTTCACCAAGAAATATATGCAACTTTATGGGTTACCACGTATGCTTTGGGCAGTGAAACATAACGAAGAAAAAACAACCATGACAGTACGTGTTTGGAACAGATCGCAAAGAACTGGCTAGACGACTGAACAGAACTCAAACCCGGACAGTTAGAAGGCAAAGTTGAGGACGAAAAAAACCAGGCAAACAAATTGGATAGCTAATTAGTACCCAACAGCTGGGTATTTGAGAGAGAGAGAGAGAGAGAGATCACCTGCAGAAACCCCGGAAAAAGGGCAGCAAAGCACATACAAATGGGTGCAACGGAATTTGAGGAGAAAAACTACTAGGAATTCGCGGTGCATAGGGCCGAACAACTGGGTCAGGCTAACCATACTATCAACGAAGCGGGATTTGGTGGGACAATCTCCCAGGGCATGTAACAAATGCCCAAAACTATACCAAATTACCCATTGTGCCTTTCGCCTTCCACCTGATGGTTGTCCTATGCAACCTGGTCCACGGCAAACAGGTGAAACCGAGATATTGTCAGAAAGAGTCACATGTGACCAATCCCATGGACAGTAACTGTCGGGATAATCTTTCTGTTTTCAAAAATTCAGAAGGCTGACTGATAAAGCTCCAAAGGTGATACGGGTACGACGGTTTAATGCATCGGCAGGAGCTGCACGGATAATCGGTGCCAGTGGTCAGGAAAAGTCCAGGAATAGGTAAAAAAAAAACAAGCAATGAAATACATCATCATCATCAAAGACAGCAACATCAGTGTTGACACTGATGCTTCACTGCCGTACAACCATAAAGTTCGTCTACTTTCATATATATATATATATATATATATATATATAAACCCTAGAGTGAAAAGAAGAGAAAGAGTGGATGAGGAGGGGACCTAGTGCTGGTCTATGTCAAGCATTCTGAGGTGACTACACCTCCAACCGCTCAATCAGACAATCTGGAAAGAAACTGACAGCATGAACGCCACTGACATCGATTAGCCGCCATTTCTTGCAACGTCTCCAGCCAAGCACAGGCGGGGTCACGGAGACCCCATCCTGGAAGGCGTACAAAACCCAAACTCTTCGTGATCTCTTTCAGACCCTTCTGCCAAGTCATGTGTTGTCCACTTTGCGGTTTGCGCCATGCTGAAGAGGGCACGGAGAACAACACTCGTCTCGGTAGACGGTGTTTCGGCATGCGTAGCACATGACCGAGCCATCGTAGTCGGTGGTGCTGGATGATTTCCCCGTTGAAGTACCTGCAGCACAACCAAATACCCGTTTTCTAATCACCTCGTTACTAACACGCTGACGCCATCCAAAACCAGCCACGCTTCTGAGGCAACGGTGGTCGAAAACTGGAGACGCCTCACATCATCTGTCCGAGGCCATGTCTCGCACCCATACAACAACACAGCCCTTACTGTAGCCTGGTACACACGACCCTTAAGATCTAGTGAGATGCCTTTTGACGCCACAAGTGACGCAAATTAGCAAACGTGATTCGAGCCTTTGAGATTCTTGCACTGACTTCATCAGACACACTTCCGTCAGAGCTAATACAACTACCGAGGTATGTAAAGTTTTCCACAATCTCCAGTGATTCTCCTTGAATTTTAAGGGATATGTCCGGAGACTGCACGTTCTGAAGCATGACTTTGCACTTTGAAGGTGCAAGGCGCATGCCAAAAATGGTATGATGGTGGTCAGTCTATTCAACAGGGCTTGTGCTTCACTTTGGTCTTCAAAGATGAGGGCGATGTCATCTGCGTACTCCAGATCGACAAGGCTCTCACCAGCAACAATTTGAACACCAGGGTTTTGAAGACCTTCCAGCGTTCGCCTCATTATTTCATCAATGACGAAGTTGAACAAGAATGGAGAGAGTGGACATCCTTGTCTGACACCACTTTGTAGGGAAGCTTTTGGAGAGCTCGCCATACACTCTCACCCGCCCAGAAGTATGTGAATATAGGGATCGGATGATGTTTACGAACTTCTGGGGCATACCCTGTTGAGCAAGTATATTTAACATCACTGACCGATCGACAGAATCAAACGCACCTTTGAAGTCAAGGAACACCAAGATTGTGGGTCGTCTGTACATGTGGCGTTGCTCTAACACCTGACGGAGTGTGAAGATGTGGTCAATGCAGCCTCTACCCGGTCGGAATCCCGCTTGATTCTCACTGATGAAATACAAACCAAGTTATATCGGGTCTAATGATATCGGACGAATTGCTCGAACGACTGAAGGATAAGCTCGAAGTAGCTCAGTTGACTAAGAGGTTCGTGGTTAGAACCCTACCCTGGCACCTCGAGTGCTCCTTACTGGGATTGCGCAACCTGGAAGTATCTGAGCCCTAGTGCTTTCTTCAGGTGGCATGGCTACTGTGCGCGGAAAATGTTGGACGACTACTATCTTATTTATTGACTCTCAGTGATGTGAAAGTCAACAAAATTAGTCGACACTCATACAGTCGATAAATCTCGAGCTATGCACGATATACAGTCAATCAATCGGTCTGAGAAGGCAGGATGTCCGAACTTGATGAACCAGCTGCGCGCGATCAGAAGTCGGTTTCTATTGATTCGGGTCCTTGGGAATTCATGAAACAAGTAGTATTGACTGACTTTCCGAGAGCGAATTTACTGACCGAAAAGTCCGTGGTTCGAACCCCACCTCTGCCTCTCAACTTCCCCTGTCTAGGCTTAGGCAACCTGGCAGTATCTTAGCCCTCGTGCTTCCTTATGGTTGAATGGCAGCTAGACACCGAAAGGGTGTGTTACAGCTGAACGATTTTTTTATTGACAATTCCAAAAAAGGACTGGAACAGCTGCACAGTGCTAACCGGCCTAGTTTAAGTGGATTGAACACGCTCTATAAGACCACGGCGCAAGGAAACTTCATGAACTTTCTCCAATGACCCCCAAATGAGGAGGGCAACCATACTTGCAAGGAAGAGCGCTCGTTAGTTGTGTATAGTATTTGGTAGTGGCATTTATTTATTTAGTATTTGTATTAGTGTTAGTATAGTATTACTGAAATTCATCTGCTTATTTTTTTAGATTGCTTTCAATAACGTATGACAATGTCTTGCAGAAATACCTACACCGAAAACGAGGGTATATAACGCCTAAGTCGGGGGTGAAACACAGCTTCCGCGGACGGTAAACGATGCCACGGGTGTTTTTGGAGATATTTCTCTTAATCAGCAACACTGTAAAGTAGATTAGCAACTGATTGTAATGAAACTAGTAGGAAGCTAAAAAAAAAAGTCAGAATTGACTGAAAGTCCGGCCAGATTTAGTGGGCGGTTCGAAAGTAACCTAGTGCCATGCAAGAAAGGGTTATGGGTTATATTGAATAAGGTGGGGCTTTTAACTGACAGACCCTCCGTCACATTGTCAAGAAGACTGTTCAATGGCTCCCTAAAAATCTTTCTCGCGTGCAGCTGGTGGGTAATTGGGCAATAGTGAAGCCACGCAATCCAAAAAATTTGACCAGCATTCGCAAATCCTTATGTGAAAAGAGGTCGGTAACATCGGTCGACTACAAAGTTAATATCCTGCTTCGCCTGAGTAGCTCGGCGAAAGAACGACTACCAGGCTTGGTTCTCCTCAAACTCCCTACAGCGGGAAGTCGCCCGGTCACCTTCATGCTCACTGAATACGATAAAGTCGGGCTAACTGATGTGCTTCTCAAGTCAAGTGGAACAGGTGAAACCTGGTGGGAGGTCGGAAATCGGAGTTGGACGCCTTTCATAATGCCGCGGAAACTGGGCTTCGTACTAACACCTGTAGGTCAGTCGGTATAAACTTTAATTAGTCGATGTTCATTGGGGTAACAGTGAAGAAACACGACCAAACAAGACAAGGATTATCTAGTGGCCCCACTTAGCCACGCCTGAATTGAGTTTTCAGCCTGAATCGAGAGCTCACAGACGAGCACGGAGTACGAGCAAGGAAGGCTCAACACAAACAATAAACTATCTGTCCTACGCTTGTCCATGTGAATTCCAGCGGGGCACAGCACACTCAATTGACGATCCGAGAAGGCTTAGCAAATCACGAACCAAACCACACATACACACACACACATCATAATGATGGCTGGAGAAAATGATACATATATGTCACCTCCGCTACCATCGCACACACAAGGACGTAAGGCAGTTCCAACTGTCGATGGACCGAATACAAGGCGTTTGGCACCCAGACGTTCTAACACAACATGTGATGCGTCACCCGCTGGTGTACAAGAAGAAAAAAACAATAGGGCGCGTGACGCACGGCGGAGTTTCATCAGCGATTCCATTGACTGGTCCTTTGTCATTAATAAATCCCGCCAAGTGTGATTCGTACATGTTAGACTTTAGACATTTGGTATAACATCTGGTGCACGAAAGGCGAAGACCAGACGGTATTCAGTCAATAAGACAATCCCACAGTGACACGGTCCCCGGAGGGAGACAATACGGTTGTTGTGTAGAGCAGCCACAGGAGAACAGCTGCGTACAGACAGGAGACTAAAGGAACGCAGTCGGTTCGAACAGACATATGATATCCGGAAAATATGCAACTGAAGCAATCGAACCTAGTAGTGCAGAGATGTAAACGTACAGTCGCCTGACAAGGAACCTATCGGATGTTCGCACTCGTAGGAAGTGTACAAACGGACAAGCCATTTTCACATGAACACCTTTCGGTGCAAAGTGTTTGCTTCGTCTGCATCTATGGCTTCATCTGTCAGGCGGCTAATCTTGAGACAGAATTCCCGGTTTGCCAAGCGAAATATGGGGTGCAACAGTGAACAGTAGTATATCAGTAGTATGGTGAGTAGCGCAGTAATATGGTGAGCGGACAAATCAGTTAGCCGATTAAATTAACCAAAATAGGAAAGAACAAATAGATTAACTCGGCCGACATAAGCACAGCTAGACCGATCGAAAAGAATAATAAACGGTGATTGTAGAACCGGGATGCAGTCGGTCGGAAAAGCGAGATCAACTTGGCCGCAACGTGTTGATCGCCAAACGGTCGAGTACAGATTCGAAGTGGTTGGATACTACCGTTTAATATCTACTAGAAAAGGCGTTTAACTCTAGTCGATGGTAAATTTCATTTTACGTATTCCCCGACGCCAGTTCACGGTCGAAAAACGGAACGAGGATACTGGTGATGACAACTAATGTTGTTAAATATCCCAATATGACCAACTGACTTACTCGACCCCATCGAGGTCACCGTGGAAGTAAGCACGCGACCATTGTGGTACCAGACCGGAGGCACCGGCTCAGATCCAAAGCAGGTCAAGCGTACCTCCGTCCCAGCTGGTTGACGCACCTCCGGCGGATAGATATCAACCTGGGGAGTGCCTGTGACAGAAAACAAGAGAAAACTGTCAACACGACAACCCAAACAACAAAAGGGACTGAACATGCACCCAGGATGGTTTACCACGAAAAAATAGCAGTTTAGACTTTCGTTTACATTAAATGATGGTTGTCAGGGGACATTGTTGTATTCTGTCTAACAAAGTGTCCCTGTTGGAAAAGTATCGTGTGTGTTTGCCTGAAAGAGGGAGAAAACACTTCGAAGATAAGTGTTTGGATAAATGATGTTTTCGTTCACAAAACTGTACGTTTATTTGGGCGGGACAGTGATAGAATACCCGCGTGATGAGGAATTATAAACGATTGGACCAGATGCTCGACTTGGGAGGCAAGTTGAGCAGGGGATTGTACGGTTGGCTTATTTCGAAGGGAACGAAAAAAACGGTAAACATGATAAGACGTTGTCCGAGAGGGGAAGGACAAGTGGCGATAGTCACCCCTCGTAAGCAAACTAGTGCCGCTCAGTGTAACATACACAGAATGAGTTCCACGCAAAACTCGGCGAACGACGGGGACATTTATCAGTAGAAATCAGCTGACAGATCATTGCAGCAAGTTGCACAAAACAATCGAGAACAACGGGAAAATGGTTGTAAGGACAAACGCCTTTGGACAGAAAGTGCTGACACTTAAAAGGAAAGATCGAACGTCTCTGGCCGACCGGAATATAAAAATATCTTTTACGCAGAGACCAACCCGAATTAATGCAGTCGAGCTAGGACATCGCAGAACACCACCAGCGAAACACAAACAAGCGATGCAGAAAACACTTTGCCCATGAAATCGTTCTAAAGAAAATCGATAATACTGTATTCTTCTTTTGGTATAATTCTTCTTATCATCAGGTTGCGTGACCACAAACCTTGGAGAATGTCACCACCAATGTACAAACAAACACGATGTCCAGGATACTAAGAGTTTCTTCGTCTGTGGTGGAAAATTGTGCCAAATTAAAACTCAGATAAACGAAGATCGGTCTAAATAAGTTGAACCGCTCCTAAGAGTCCTCATTGCTCGAGGAGGCAGTATTCGATGCGCAGAGTTTCGTCAAAAACAACCACCAAAGGTGCACATAATATGTTTACGTCCAAAACCAGGTCGAAAACTACTGTACAACGCGTCGTACATAAAGTGTATGCCACAACAACATTCTGGAAATTCTGACGCCTTCTGCATGCGGCATAAGCGACCGGCATTCAGCAAATACTGGGTCATGATTGGCAGCTGGGTCCAGACTTTTGACCAATCGGAGCTCGCCCGAACTTTCGGTCAATCGTGTGCGGGATAGGTTTCTCGGCCTTAGCAGCGCCTAACTGCTAGCGATACAGCGGCATCGGTGTGGAATACTGCCTAACACTTTCATTTTGTAGAGCGGTAAAGCCGAAAACATATAAACAATCGTTCGGCTGTAACACCTCTAAGGTACCTCGCTACCTGGCTACCACAGAAAGCATGACGGCTGAGATACAGCCATTCATTCATACATTCATTCCAGGACATACAAACTTAATTCCTAGACAATTCTAGGTGGTCTGTACACAAACGTTTCTTTTACAGAAGTTGTTGACATGATTTGTATCTTGCACTTCCGCTCCAGAGAGAATATCTTCTTCGGACATTACCAACATCTATGGTCACGTCAACATCATCACCATCATCATCGGGAACACGACATCAGGACTTAAACCCCGATGCTTTGCTGCGGTATAACCAAAATTTATCTGAAAGTTTTGTTGTGAAGAAAAGAATAAAAGTGGACGGGGAGGGGACTTACACAATCATTCCGAGAAGCCTACATCTCCAGACGCTCAATCATGGAGTCTGGATAGAAATTGATATCGATTAGCGGCCCCATCCTGTAGCGCCCCTAAGCCAGGAATGGGATCATGTGTATTTTACCAGACGACAAGGAGCGGCCCCTCGTAATGAGGGCACTCCAAACTAGACTGCGGCCGAGAAATTTAACATCGGTAGTTTGGGGAGATTTTGGAATAATTAATGGATATTTCGTCCTGAGAGGGAGAAGCTAATCTATACCGAAAAGCCAATGTACCGATGTTTCATACTTTTTGGAAAACTTCAGTGAGTTTCAAACCGGCGTCAAACCGGCCAGTAGTTCGAACACTCAACCGTTCGGGCACGAGCGGCTGATAAGCAGCGTGGTTAGCTCAGATTTTATCATCATTATCAGCTGTAAAGAACCGCGTACTTGTCGTACAGTGGTTTTAGCTGCCGCAGTTTCGTTCATCGAGGATTTGGGGAGATGGGGTAGGCAGCTGCGCATTGGAGGCGGGAGGTGACATAACTACTGCGTAAATTCAGGGTTGTCAGTGGACTTGGAGATTGGGAAGCGAGATATGCATTGAACGCAATAGCTTGGATGCACGAGCGCCACTGAGGACGCGACTGGGCCATGTCTGACAATGTCCCTAACCACTGATGTGGCCCGTCTCAGGCTCACCATCCAGGAAGACGGCAATGAGCAGTGCAGCTGAGTTTGCTGGTAGTTGATTTCATACTTCGCTGCTAAGTAATTGTTTGGCCGCCTCTGGCTCGTTTCCACCCTTCGCTTGGTTCTGAAAATTGGACCATTTGGGGAAGTCGGTTGACTGACATACGGAGCACGTGGCCAAGCCAGCGCAATCTATGCAGTGTGAACAGTTGATCTATGGTGGGTGAGTTATTTCTTCTGAATACCGTTCGATGCATTTCAGCAATGCTGATCCGGTGTGCTCGAACTTAGACAAGATATATCGCCATTCATCCCCT
Organism: Clonorchis sinensis; assembly: GCA_003604175.2. NCBI lineage: Eukaryota > Metazoa > Platyhelminthes > Trematoda > Opisthorchiida > Opisthorchiidae > Clonorchis > Clonorchis sinensis. The sequence goes on from CM030371.1 coordinate 4,140,518, forward strand.
AATAAAGGAAACCACATCAAGTGATCACGTGATGACTTGTTTAAACTCACAGTCAGTAGGTTGCGGGTTCTACAGTACTCATAAGGTTGCTGAAACCCTTCAACAGCTCACGACCGGTGTCGCCCGTCTTGGGGCTCATGAGCTGGGCGCAGTCCATCAGGTGGACCATCATGAACGAGAGATTTAGCTGAATTCAGGTGAGTATCCTGTCGAGACTAAATTCGTGTGTAAATGACAGTGTCTGTCAAAACACAGTGTATTTTTAATCTTTGCTACTGTTAAGCCATCACAGGTATTATTGTTTGTCTTCTGGGCGGGGGAAAACGGGTACATTTCGGCTTAACTGTGCCGACAGGCACAAACTGCAGCGGGATCATCAAAAAGACGTAGCTGACCAGTGCGCACACACACGTGTACCGGTTGTGTGTGTCTGTGTGTGTGTGTGTGTGTGTGGAACATGACGTCTGACAGGCCCACACTCGGTAGGTTTACGACCCGAAATGAAACAAACCATAGACCACGATGGGACAAACGTTGGCGGGCGCGTGTACGTTAGGCAATTAGATGTTGAACAAGTTTGCTACTCTGAATGTGTTTTCGCGAACAAAAAAGAAGAGACACGAAACAACTAGAGGGAAAACAAGAAATGGCCTATTACTGTGAGTGACAGAGGCGCACGCGGGTATGTGAACGGTAAGTCAGGGGCCCGGAATCATTCATAGTGTGGATGGGGCGAGACGCTGTCCAGATCATGCAGAACCTGAGAGTCTGAAACTCTAGTGCACTTGTTCGATGTTGTAGTTTGATCAAATGCATGAAATTAGTAGGACCGGAAGCACTACCTCCTCAGAACGGACACCCAAAAGAACGGGCTCGAATCCTCGATGAACAGCACGGAAACTAGGAAACACTTTCGAAGATAGATAAAATGACGTTTCGCATGAAAACGACTCATCGTAAATGTTTGCGACCCCATATAACACGTCGATGCAGGCCGCATATGACGATAAACACCTGTTTACAAACTACGTCAAATAATATGAAATTTTTAAATCAAAACACAGCGTAGTGAAATAACTTGTTGTAATCCGAGTTTCGGTTGCCATGGGGAACCTTAATCAGGGATTTCTACAATCAATTTGTCGTAGAAACGTCGGATTACAACAACTTATTCCACTACGCTGTTTTTCGACTTTAGAAATTCCATATTATATACCGGGGGCGAGATAGCTCAGCGGTTAGAGCGCGAGCGTACTGACCGGAAGGTCCGTGGTTCGAACCCTGCCTCTGCCTCTCGACTTCCCCTGTCTAGGCTTGGGCAACCTGGCAGTATCCCAGCCCTCGTGCTTCCTTCGGGTTGCATGGCAGCTAGGCACCGAAAGGGTGCTACAGCTGAACGATTTTTTTAAATATTATATACCACATGGCGCTCAATCCGAGTCGAATTTGTACCGGAACTAAGTCGAATAAAATGAGAACGCAGTAAAATTCAACTGAATCTCCTGTTTGCAATATGCTCAAGATAAATGCGCTGCATTCACAGGTGAACAGGACAACACGAGAGAGAGAGATAGAGAGATTCAACAGAATTTCACCTGATTATCCCGTTAACACCAAATCAAACGACCATTTTCAACATGGTAATCGAATCTAATGAACAAGAAGCCTTTGTGTCCACTCCCTTCTGTCCCATTTCATTGCATCATCTAAGAGATCTGAAGGTATGAAGGTCCATATGTGAAAGGCCATCTGGGTCTCCCCAATAGAAACGTCCATCAGAGACGTTTACGAGTAACCCGAGGGGGTAATCGCTGTGATATTTACGGAGAGCTTGGAGACAACTCAACTAGCCGGAAAACAGAACTACCAACAGACAACCGGTCGAAAAATCCACGACATTTACCGCTTCTCATTCAAACTTGTGTACGAATGAGCAAGTAGGGAGTTAGATTTTGACGGAAAATTGTGGGGACAAATCACTGAGTGAACTATTTTGTCTCAAATGGGGTTTGTCAAGACTGTTGTCTTGAGAGATCATCAGCTAGACGCTAAAAACTATATGTGCGTTTGCATGCGGGTGTACACTGTTCAAAGCAGGTTTCGCCTCTGAGTTTTGTGATCGGAGAAACGCCTGCTTGCTACAAGAAAAGACTGCGCTATGTCCTGTGTTTTGAAGGCTTCTCCATTGGAATATCCGCAACGCTATAAAGCTGACAAGCAAGCAATCGTTGAAATTGCAATCTTGCTAATAGATGAATCACCACCATTCTCAGCTGGTCCGGTCAATGTACACACTGCGGGCCGGCTTAAATGAAGCCAATGGGGGGACCTGTCCTCTTCTGGATGGCAAAAGCGACTCGACTAAGAACAGGTGCAGGGTTAAGGGAAGGTAGATTGCAAAGCAACGGATGGTTGTCAAAAATCTCGGATTCATAAACCAGTGGATAGAAAAGACGAGACCAAACATGGTTTATCCACGTTAGCTTGAAGTGCTGGATGTGAAATACACTCATTTGCAAACAAATTTGGTTTCGCAAGAGACTCATCTGAAACCCAGTTCAATATCTCGTTTGTCCAACCTTATGTTCTACTTGAACCCAAATTGCACTGTTTTCGAGAAATACACTCATTTGCATATCAATTTGGTTTTTGCGAGAGACTCACCTGGAACCCAGCTGAATCTCTCGTTTGTGATGATTTCAGGCAACTGAATGTGCTGCACCAGGCCGCCTCATGTTCCAGTTGCTACGATATTCCAGATATCGCCATACATGTATATTCGTAATGGACTGCTGATAAGGTTGCTGAAAACTGTTCGACAGCCCACGACCGGTTTCGCCCTTCTTGGGGCTCATCAGGTAGGCGCAGTCCCCGAGTTTCCGTCAACCGCATGTTCTACTTCAACCCAAATTGGACTGTTTTTCGAGAACTACACTCATCTGCAAATCAATTTGGTTTTTGCGAGAGACTCACCTGAAACCCAGCTGAATCTCTCGTTTGTGATGATTTCAGGCAACTGAATGTGCTGCACCAGGCCGCCTCATGTTCCAGTTGCTACGATATTCCAGATATCGCCATACATGTATATTCGTAATGCACTACTACCTGGAATCCAGCTGACAAACGAGAGATTCAGCTGCATTCCAGGTGAGTCTCTCGCAAAAACCAAATTGATTTGCAGATGAGTGTAGTTCTCGAAAAACAGTCCAATTTGGGTTGAAGTAGAACATGCGGTTGACGGAAACTCGGGGACTGCGCCTACCTGATGAGCCCCAAGAAGGGCGAAACCGGTCGTGGGCTGTCGACGAATTTTCAGCAACCTCATGAGTAGTGTAGTAAATACAGAATGATATGAATGATATGATTCTTTGGAAACAATGCAAGGAACACTGCTAATCTTCGGTAAAGTCCACTCACATAGCAGTTGAAACGACCCAAAACAAAAGTCAGCCAAGTTTGTACATGCCCGCAGGTGAAAGCGGTTGCTCAATCACAGACTAACACTAGAAAATGAGATTTCATCACGTAACTGTGCCCAGCAAATACAAACGTGTTCATAAAGCACTCTTTTTTTTAATATTTCTCGGGTTCCAGTCAGATTTTCACCGAAAAGCGTGTCAGCAGATGCGCCTTATGGGCAGCACTTTTTAGTTAGTATGAGGAGATCTAGAGATTTTCAGGTGAGACGTCGTGAAGTAAATCCATTCAAAAAGCATTCAAGAAGCACCTTGCAGCAGTTGTATCCTCACTGAGAATCATCAACAGGGCGCATCACACGAACTTCCCTTGAGTTTCAGTCTGTCTAAGTGTGACCAGCTGCTCGTTAAATGTTCAAACTACGAGCCGCGAGGTAGCGAGTCCGAAACTCTCAAGAATTTCCCCAGATGCGCACTGCTGATGATTCCCAATAGGAATGGACAGCCGTACGGTGTTTCTCAGCTTCTACGTACAAACAGGATTCGAGTGCAGGAGGAAATCTCGTTTGAGAATCCTGAAATCTCCTCACACTAGCAAAAAATAAAATCCTTCATATTTGAAAGTGCCATCGGCCGATGTGTTATTCGGTGAAAAAAAAATCGTTCAGCTGTAACACCCTTCCGGTGCCTAGCTGCCATGCCGCCCGAGGGAAGCACGAGGGCTGAGATACTGCCAGGTTGCCCAAGCCTAGACAGGGGAAGTCGAGAGGCAGAGGCGGGATTCGAACCACGGACCTTCCGATAAGTAAATTCGCGCTCCAACCACTTCGGCCATCTCGCCCCCTCGGTGAAAAAAGAGTGGACTCGATACAGCCCATCAGTTAAAATGTACTAAAGTGCAATTTGAACAGCAGCTTTGAATTGTTTTTGTAGTAACGAGAGGAATACATGTTGCCGGTGGGCAACTTGTTTCTTTACGTGTCCAGCCACTTTTCACATCGGTTCTTTAAAATAAGACTACGGACCCGATATGTATCCATTCGGTATTACCACGTTTTCCAAAGTGTGTACTAGGAATGTCCAGTTCTTATTTGACGGAAACCTGTATAAACGAATAGACGGTAGGGCGATGGGCGGCCGATTATGCTCCATCTTGCCGGCAACTTCAGGACTCTAACATCGAGAACAGACGACATTCCGACATCAGCAAGTTATGGTACTACAGACACCACTTGTCATTTGTGAATAGAAGTGACAGGCGAAAGCCAAACGTATTACAACCGAACATTACTGATGAATAAGAACAGACGGACGAACTGGCCTTTTTGAAATACTGGTAAAAGTTGTGAGTAACAACTGTTTGGATTTGTGAAGTTGTACAATTAATCTAACTGATGCTGCCTCACGGTCTCACATGCACTTTACACCTACAAAATGCAGAGTGTTGTTGTAAGACTGGGTGAGCTCGAACCCGAATCTCATGCTCCATGCATGGGCGGATTGAGGTGATAGACAAATTTGTCTAGTTTGGCAGCTGTATCAGTTTCGGTGGTCTAGCCAGAGATGATAATTTCATCCGGATTGGGGAATCCAGAGCAGTTTTTGTGAAACTGCACCACGTGTGGTGCAAGCGTGACGTCACCTTATCCATAAAGGGTTGAGTTTACTTTGCTGGGGTGCGCTGCATATCGTTATATGGGTCAGAAACCTTACCGCTGCGTGCTGAGGATGTTAAAAAGCTTCCGCTGTTTGGCCATCGATGTCTTCGGCACATTGGCCGAATGTGTTGGGAACGCCGGATCAGTGATGTTGAAGTACACCGAATGGTTTTCGGAGGAAATAACTTAACCAGGGTAGATGAACTGATCAAGCTCCGTAGATCGCGCTGGCTTGTTCACGTGCCCCATATGCCAGTTGACCGAATTCCTCAGAAAGCTTTTTTCGCACAACAATGTGAAGAGTGGAAACGAACCACAGAAGGTCAGGCAATGGCTGTGTTGTTGCGTTCCGATAACGCTCAACAACAGTGAGCTCCATAAAGTCTATAAAAACGAGTCCTTCGCATTCACATACGTTTTGACGAATCTAAGTTGTTGGTGTTTCACGATAACTAACTCCGCACCCAACCGGTGTTCTCCGCTGTTTCACTGAGAAGCTGATGGACCAACAAGCAGAACGACTTAACATAAACCGTGCACCGTTTCACATTTCAAGTTTTGTTTCTGTCATACCAAGACCCATCGGTGTATGAGCTCAACGTATGTGTATCCAGGGCGTAGTTGAAGCGTGTGGGGCGAAACAGTATTCCGATGCAATTATTAGCAGGTAAGGATCGTCATGGGAACCAGGACGAAGTTACGTGCTCCGCTGGCATTCGAACGGAAAATCAAGCAATGTTCGAAAAAGAAGCTGCCTGCTGCTGACCTCATATGATTAAAAAAAGGGCTACACATGCGCCACTACCAACTGAACAGAACAAACTGTCCAATTCTGACGGCCTCCCACTGTGTCCAGGTGTGAAAACTCATGTAGGTAGAACATTTGCGTGTGTGTTCATTTGAGTCAGTCAGCATCGTTATCATCAGCATCGACAGCAACACCAGATGAGAATACTGGTGCTTTACAGTCGGCCAAAAGGCCGGAGGAACTTCGTTGATGAAACACACACACACACAACTTCAGGAGCCTTGCTAGTCATTTTACCCCTACAAAAACCACCTAAACTGTTCAATCCCGAGTAACATAAACTCAGAGGCTTGTATTTGCGTGATGTGACCTTTACCGATAGGAAAACTGCGAAGAGTAAGATAAACAATAGTGCAGTTTGTAAAATTCAGTTTACACACGCAGGTCGTCGTTGTACATGGAGTAGTATACTAACTAAACCTACACACCAAGACGATAAGGTATCGCAACCGAAGACTTTGGCTCGAAAGTCCGGCCTGAAGAATGTAGAAAACAGTCACTACGTCGGCACAACGACGGTGTGGAACATGACCTGGTGTAAGAAGCCGCGAGTTCCGAGTGGGCACCTTCCAAACACAGCTCAATGAACAACGGCGATGCATAAACCATCCTCGATTAAAAGAGAGTCTACAGTTCTGGACAAGTGTATGTTCAAGTGTAAGAAAGAACAGGCGGTATGCCCAGAAGAAGTGTAGAGCGCGGTTCAGTAGTAGGAACCGAAACGATTCCCTCCCTCCATTGCAAGAATCCTGCTGTTGTAGTTGATGCGCCTCAGTTTATATGTACAGCCCATACACAGTAACTGTGAAGCGCACGCATGTTTAAAAAGAGCTCTATTTGGGTTAGCCATTCAGGTCTTGTTCCAATGGAACCTCCTCAAAAGGTAGGCAGTGATGTAGCGGATACCGTACAAGGGGGAAATCACGTCCGTATGCAGTAAAAGTGCAATAATCCTCGTCCGAACGTAACTCATTAAAGTGTTGAAGCGAACCATCATAAACGGAAGATTCAGAGGGATTCAGTTGAGGGGCGAGATAGCTCAGCGGTTAGAGCGCGTGCGTACTGACCGGAAGGTCCGTGGTTCGAACCCTGCCTCTGCCTCTCGACTTCCCCTGTCTAGGCTTGGGCAACCTGGCAGTATCCCAGCCCTCATGTTTCCTTCGGGTTGCATGGCAGCTAGGCACCGAAAGGGTGCTACAGCTGAACGATTTTTTTAGTTGAGTCTCAAATTCATGTGTGCATGAGAGAGTAGTTGATCAATGAACTTTCTTATTTCAAATTATAGTCGGTGATTAGTTCAGGGTAGCCATCGAGAAGCTTCGCCGAAATTCCCCCTTTCTGACAATAGTTATCCTTCCGTTCTTCCTATATACATCAGCGCAATGAAAAAGCCGAAAGAAAAAAAACAAACCAGCAGAGTAGCCTGACAGAAGAATAGGTCCACTGTCCTTGTTTTTGGTGCTTGCGGTTGGTTGAATGGGCGGGAAAACAAATCAACCGAAAGACAAATGTGACAACCGCTCCTTGTTTCTGTGACCACCCGAGGCTTTCCATTCATCATTGGGGAAAAAATCGCCTGGTACAGCAATGATTTAATAGGTGGGGAAAGATCTGTGGATGGAAATGTGTTTGTCACAGGCTGAATATGGTTCACCGATGTCCAACATTCTAGTCAAACCGATTACGTCTTTCCATTCCTAAAGAGTAAAGGTACTTTGGTAGTGTCCTGAGATAACTGGTAAACCGTTGGCTACGGGCGTTGTTTTTTTCCGTTGAGCTGGGCTCTTCGGTCGCGAACGTTTCATCACCAGGCGAGATGACAAAACGGTGCGTTGAGGTTGAAGGACACACAATCGACCAAATACTAAGCCAAATCAACCACCACCCCCACAAGAAAAGTTGCATTCAAACTCTGTTCGAACGAGCAGCACAGCGAATACCTCAGAAATCTTAACAGAAGTTGCGAAAAAACGGGAATATCGAGGCCAACCAATCAAACGGATAGTTCTTCCGTACATCAAGATCATATGTGAGTTCACAGCAAGGCTACTTCAAGCCACTACATTGAGGTAAATGATCTCAAGACCAACGGACAAAACCGAGGAAGGTGAAAGAAAGAACATCGTGTACTGAATCAAAACTGAATCAAAGGACACGAACCAACGTCTATTATTTCCATACATGAAGATCAGAAAAGACACGAAAACATGGAAGTACAAGGGACAAGAAGGAATTCCTCGAAGCATGGTACTCCGAAAAGAATTCAATCAACCGGCTTACGCACCACTACGAGCGAGGGGGCCGCCAAATTAGTGGTAACACTGAGTCAGCCTCGGCCACCAGACCAACAAAGCAAGAAACGGGAGCCACTGTGGAGGCAGACGAACAAAGGTCAAGGAGGGGGAAACCATGGATGTTAGGTCTCAAGGCTGCCCGACACCCATCATTAAGAAGCCAGGTCAACCAACAGACCTATAGGAACGGTCATCCATAGATCAATGGTCGACCAAGGTCAACTTGGATGAGTAGAATCTATATCCATCCAGGCACACCCAAAAAACACCCACTTCCACATCAACCCACTGATGACGTCACCTCAAGATGTGATGAAACGTTTGCAACCAAGTTGCTCAGCTCAGCAAAAAAAAGCAACGGCTATCATTACAATCAGAAGCAGAACTGTACCATAAACCACAAAGATGCGGCTTGGTATGTTAGAGACCACCCTCAACTCTAAATCAAGATGTCTTCCACATGATTGCGCCCGACTATGGCACAAGATCAATCTGCCAGGAGAGTGATGTTCTCGAGGCAGGACGGCCAAGTGGACATGAATTGATTCCCTACAAAGCCTGTCCACCCCGTTGAAGCAAGTCATGGTTTTGGGTTCCTGATCTGTGCTAGGCAAATTCACTGAGTCCATGGGGACCTAAAGCATCCACCATAAATAGATTCCGTGTGATCAGTAACTGCAAAAGCTCACCTGCAGCAGTCGCTGGGTATGAAACCGAGAGGTAACTCGCTGTTCGTTAGTGAAGGAGTTCACATACAAAGTTGTGACTCCGGTCAATTCAGAAGTTCGAAGGAATGGATTCCTTTTTGGAAGAGCAGTTTCCACTTTCCTAGTGGGACCAGGCTCCACTCGGATACTGTCATATTCTAACGCAAACTTGAGTTCCGACTGCACCTCTCTGGGCTCGGGAAACCCGATAGAAGTTCAACCCCCTACCTATTTCAAATTGACCGGCAGCTACGCAGCAAAACTATACCAAACGGAACAGTACCACGGAAGTCATCCAAAAGATTTTTTAAGGAATGAGTTCTAAACCCCCAGAAAGGAACATGGAGCAATAAATCAAATGGATAAAACAGCTGCGATTACTAGGGAGGCGTTCATTTTGATAACACTTAGCACTAGCTGAAAAGCGCTACTTGCTTTAAAGAGGGAGATAGTCAAAGTGACGAACATCATTATCATCATCATCGACAGCATGACATCAGTGCTCAACACCGATGCTTCGCTGGCGTAAAAGGGACGAACGCGCATCGTGTTACAATGAGAAGAAACAAGAATCCTAAAACGCCAAACAAGTAACACCACGAAGAAAGAGCACGAGAAGTAAATGAAAGTGCGATCATCGTGAGATATTTCTTGATAATTTTTCTCAAGAATGGTTGGTCCGTCATAGCAGGTAAAGACAACACGTCTGACTAACGCGTATGCTACTGAAAGGTAATATCACTGACACACGACAGTCGTACACTTTGGGGAGTTGATTACCTTCCAAAACGCTGTCTATAGTGTCTCCCGTAAGCCCGGTGACTTGGATACTATTAAAGTAAAATTGTGAAGCAATAGAAAACTTACGTTTAACCTTTAACATGACTGACGAGGTCCAGTTCCCATTCGAACAATAGTAAGCACCTTCGTCATCCATGTTCACGTGAGCAATGTGAAGAATACCTGTGAATATATAGGGAGATGACAAAACATGAGAAATGTTTTCGATAAATACACGCATTTGAAAATCAATTTGTTTTGCGACAGACTCACCTGGAACGCAGCTGAATCTCCCGTTTCAGCAACCTTATGAGTAATGCATTACGTATATACATGAGAAATGTTATTTTCTTAATGGGGCATACCACTGATATGGGCGCTGAAAACTCTTCGACAGCTCAGTACTTGTGACTAATCGGGTAGGCACAGTTTCTTAGTTTCCGTTAACCTTGCGTGCATGAGGGTAAAGGACAGATATGGACGTGTGGAATACAAAGCTACCGACAAAGAAACACTATTCGTCCATCAGACACGCGCTGCGTATCATGTGATCCGGTGTTGAGTAACAACCTCTTAGAGTCATGTGACTTGTGGAATTGTTTCCTGTTTTTTTCTGAAAAGTCTACGCATTGTTTGTAGGAAGTCGAACACCAGATGATCGTCAGTCTAAATCATCCTCCAAGTGCAAATCCACAATGCGTAGTAGTGAAGGCACAAGGTCTTGGGACGATAATCCACACAAGGATATGCCTTATAATAGATGAGAGACGTAAACGGCTAACACAACAATGGAAGTAACAACCCCAGGACACTGTCCCAAGTGTCAACCTTTGACAAGATACGGTCTATCATTTTCCGTTCCGGTGTGTCAGGGGTAAACCGACGACTATTGTGGCACAGGTGTTTGAAAGTCGGCGGAGGAAGAGAAGCTAGGAATGGGCGATGAAGCCACAGTTGGCCTGCTAACAAAGTTCGACATGCGCACCGCCCTCCAGATTGTCGGCCGACTGTCGGAAGAGCAACTTGACATGACGCTGCAATCAAACGAACAGCACGACAGTATTCCATCAGTTGGAGGTACCGTTATGTATGAAAGCCGAATGCCTAGTTGAGTCATGAAGCCACGCCCAGAAGAAAGAAAACGAGAAACGTGTGATGACATGCTCATCATTGGAGCCCTGCGGAGGTTGTGTGTGTGTGTGTGTGTGTGTGCGAAACAACCTATTATCGGTGATCCCGAAAGACAATGGAAAATGTTCGTCTGCTACACACAAGAGGACTGATACAAAACTTTCTTGTTCTCAGAGCAATTGACAGTCAGGAGAATATATAAGTGAAAGTAGATTTCCTTTCTAAAGAGCTCAAATTCAAAAGTTACCAATGAAAGGTTCATTTATTGGGGCAGCAGATTCCGTTTCATGCGTCGAGACATTGAACGGACTGTGTGTGTGTGTGTGTGTGTGTGTGTGTGTGAATTCAGCGTTTGTAGCTGTTGCATAAATAAAAAAGTCATGAGTGGGTCTTCCATGAAGAACCAACTCTCGCGGGTGGGATTCAACGATTTAGCCCGAGTTGATGTTGGATTTCGTCAAAGGACCATTGAATGAACCTGAATGGTGACCTAGTAAGTCTAATAGAGATATATTCGTTGAGGCATCATGCCACCGTCCGCGGAAGTTCGGGCTACGGTCTTACAGCCTGTCCTCTGTCAGGAAGAGTCCAGACATGAAAAGTACATGCGCAGAGAACGACGCGTCGCAAAGGTTATCATCATCAGCACCACACGTTCCGGGTAGCAGGTGCGTGGGCGGAGCTTACCAAAACGGCTTAGCAGCATGCGACCAGCGAAGTGGGTGTGAAAATGTTCAGGGCAGAAAGGTCGCCATTGGTTGGACAGAACGAACAAGTGAATGACCATATTTGGCCATTTAGCCATCCTACATATTTACGCAGAAGCTCCGTATGTTTGTCCTGACAATACAGTCGTGTTCCGGCCTCTCTGTCTTCTCCTTATCGCGTAGTCTGGCAGGCTCAGTTCAGGCGTAACCAATAGACGGCCATCCACATTCTCACACATGGAAATCGAATTGATCGAGGAAAATGGACTCATTGGAACGGCAATTAGGGAGGGGAAGTAAACCCCTACAAAGAATGTCTAAACCTGGCCCCTTACCTGCTCTGTCAAACTCCAGAATACACTGGTCTAACAGATGCCTTAAGCTCGTCGAGAGAAAAAGGGAACTCCAAGTACGGATTGATGGCTTCTAGTTACATTGGTAATGAGAAGCAAGATGTAATGGATCGATCGAGATGGAGGGTGAAACCCAAACCCAAAGCGCTTCATAAAAATCTCTGCAACTGTTCAGAACCCACAGTCTTGTGCTTGAGCACAAGGGCGGGCAGTAACAGAAGCGGTAGTTGCGCATGCCATCTTTGGAATAAGGAGCTAGAGGCTGATCCACTCAGTGATCAGGGATCCTGACGTCCATTTGGTATTCAGTGAGTGACCTTGATAGACCATCAGTTTAGTGGAGATTTCGTCTTGCAAATGACCGGAACCATCTTGCTCATGTGTAGCGTTGGACGGCCGCACGTTACTCTTACTGAAATGTACTCTAAACAGTCAGTTCGTCCAGATGGGACACCTTGTCGAAACACAAATACAACGCAACCAGAAGGAAGCACGGGAGCCCAGTCTAGAAGAAAACATTCTAAAGTCCAAGGGGCTGGACGAAATCCAGGGAACTTCATCACAGAACAAGCAAAAAAGTTATGGTGGCTCGAGCTCAGAAGACTGACAACGACGCAACCAAACAGGACATTTCATGGAGAACAACACTAGTGCTTCAATGTTGTTTGATGAGCACGATAATTCGGTTTACAAAAAGTGTGATGGGAAAAATAACCAGGACAAAACGGTGAGGAGATTTGCTGATTTAATGCACAGGTGCGGACAGAAAAGCATCTGTCTGGAAGTCCCATGGGGTTATCAGGGGGAGACAAGTGAAAAAAGAATGAAAAAATGTTTGCACTCGTCGGTAGGTGAGGTAGCTTGCATGAGTAATGGGTTGAAACTGAAAAAAGACCACCCCTAATAAGTGAGCGGTGAGGTTAAGGTGAGAGCTTATCACGCTGATGTTCAGCTGCTTGTGGCCGAGCAGTTAAATGTTCAACCACCGGCCGGTCGCGGGTTCGAAACCCTTCGACATGGTGATTATAACCGGCTTTGCTTACAAACCATTAGTCCAATATCCTAAGGAGGACATTCAGCTGGGATTCAGTTGAGTCCCCCTCGTTCAAACCAAGGTAGCTTGCTAATACGTGTATTTCGCCAATTCAACAACATAAGGTACAACATAAGGTACACGGAACCTCGAACATTGTCAGCAACCTCATGAGTAGTGTGTTCAATCAAGAAACTCCTCAAGTCAACTTCAGCTGTGCGGATGCATACTCTGAAAGTACGATTCAAAACGCATACCCTCTGAAGAGAGTGTGATTTTGGCCAGTAACAAAGGTACGCGCAGTCCTAGGGAAGAACTGAAATCGTTCAGCTGTAGCACCCTTTCGGTGCCTAGCTGCCATGCCACCCGAAGGAAGCACGAGGGCTGGGATACTGCCAGGTTGCCCAAGCCTAGACAGGGGAAGTCGAGAGGCAGAGGCAGGGTTCGAACCACGGACCCTCCGGTCAGTACGCTCGCCCTTTAACCGCTGAGCTATCTCGCCCCCTGGGAAGAACTGATGTAAAGGTTGATTACACTGATCGTCACTACCGAGACTTTTGGAGAGCAAGCGATTGGAAGAGAGTGATTATCGATAATAAAAAAAACGATAAATTTATATAAGTGATATTCCCTGTTCTCACCCGGGGGATTTCTAAATCTGCGTTCTGTAATGCAGGGCGAAGTTGTTTGCACAGATGCATATATTGCTGACCAAAACAGGTAGCGCACGGTCAGTGCGCGCATAATCATATCCTTTGGGAAAATGCTGCAATAAGCCCTAAATCCAGTTGATCGCGATCAATGACCGTGTGAGAACGACTGGCTGTTAACTAGGTTGTCCAACAGGTGTGTCGCGTACTTGAGCGATGCAGTGATAACGTGACTCGGGAATTCCCCGTGCATAGTTAGCGAATGAAAGTAGTGCAATACGAGTTGGAGCAAGAGAGGAGGACGGTAAATGAAAGGAGAAGCTGAAGCCCGCCCGACTGGAAACAACTTCCTTCCAGAGCCCATGGGGTTTAGACTGATTCGAATTGAACTATCAGCTAGTCTGAAAGGAATGATAGTCCGCAAGCTATTTGGAGTTGACGGACAGCATTTGACAAACACGTTGCATAATTTGTGATTATAACACCTTAATCGAGTTCTTCTTATGTAAGTGGAGTCAATCTATGCCGAAAAAGCTGAGACGCACTGTGCAGCTTTTTCAGACAAAAAGCGAATCAGGAGCAATGCGCATCCGAGGAAACTTTATTGAGTTTCGAAATTTTTAATTGAGATTTCGTCGTTTAACTGAGACCCATCCATGCTCAGGGGACGAGAACCACCGTACGTCGATTTCATCCCTATTGGGGATCAGGAGCAGTATGTATCTGAAAAAAACAATTCAGGGAGTTCACAACCTGCGATCTCCCGATAAGTAGCTGAAGACTATGGTGTTCGGACACGAGCGGCCAAACAGAAGTGATCTAATCGTTCTGGGTAAAACCTCAATGTAGTTTTTGAGTAACAGTTCCGACCGATCAGGAGCCCGATTTAGAGCAAGCTTTCGTGGGCAGAACGGTGAGTTGTGTCAAACAGTAAAACCGTTGTACAATTCACGGAACTTTTGACCCCGAACGCAAAATACATGGTATTCCAATTCTTTGTCGCCTGTACTCAGTTCAAAGACTACCTATCGACGATGAAGGGTGATTTATCATATATCCCTTAAGAAGGGCATGCAGACGACCTTGTCCTAATGTTTTAAGAGCTGACCGCTATCAAATCATCTTTCGATATGTGTACCGCGCCTACAAAATTCAAAGACATGCTTCAGAACTGCAGCCTCCGAACAGTGCTCTTGGGATTCAGAGAGAATCGGAGACTGCGGAGAATTCCACACACACCTCCGCAGCCGCGTAAACTCTGACGGAAGTCAGCTAAAGTTTGTACGGATCCCCAAGGGCCTGAATCACGCTTGTCAACTTTCGTCCATTGTGGCGTCAGAAAGGGTCCTAAGGGACATGTTTAACAGGTTGTGTTGTTGTTTGTTTGCAAGATAAGGCCTCCGAAGGCAGGTGAACTGGAATTTCTTCAGATTCTAAGTCACCTATTCCTCAGAATCCTCGTTCCCATTAAAAGGCGTCAACGAATTTGTAAGGAAGTAACTAGAAAACAGGTGCAGCAAACATATCGACTGTATAAAACATCCAGCACCGGCAAACGCAGTGGCTCAGTCAATGTCCCCCGAGACGAACACTGTTCCGTGGCCCTCCTACAGAAAGGCGCTAACTCGAGGTGGACAGCGTGTGACTCGGCAGAAGCTTGTGAAAGAGATTACGAAGACCAGAGATACTGTTGTCGGTGTCCGTCATCCAGAATGAAGTCCCCATAACTTTTCCTGTACCAAGCTGTCGACATGACAAGAAATGGAGTTCGAGCTATGCGAATGTAGTTCGCCGCGTCAGTTTATTTCTTGATTGTGAAGCCGATTGTTTGGAGATGTGGGCACCTCGGAATGCCTGCAGTAAGCTAATTCCAAGACCTCTCCACGTAGGTTTTGCTTGCTTTTTTCACCCAAAATATTTGAATGGGCTTGGAGAACCAGGCAGTATCTCTGCCCTCGTGCTTCCCTCTAGTGGCACAGCAGCTGGGCACCAGAAGTGTCACAGCTGAACATTGAAAACATATATATATATATATATATTCCAATAAAGCTTGTGGCTGTACGGCAATATAGCATCGCCGCCGTCAACACCAGTGTTGTTGTATCTGAAGAGGGTGATTTTAAAAAACGCTTGGTAAGTAAGCAGTGAGTTTACAAGGTTCTCCAAAACCTCGATTTCTGTATCTGCTCTGACATGGTCATCGATAGCACAGACATCAAACATAGCTCGTGTGGGTTGGTGTCAGCGAATCCGTAACGAGGCAGTTAGAAGGCGAGTTCTGGGTTGTGCAACGGGTACTTCCATTGAAGAATGTGTCCAGCACCAGATGTTGCGTATGGCCATTCATCGTTTGCCGAAGAGAGTGCTGTTTTCCATGCCAAATTCAGAGTGGCGGAAGCAGAAAGATGGACAACCCTTAACCTGGCAGAAGGGTGTGGAAGAAATCACGAAACATTTGGGTGCTGTCGGTGCTATACGCCTTCCGGGATGGGGACCGCGTGATCCTCACTGCGCCTGGTTAGAGACGCTACAAGATATGGCTGCTAACCGATGTCAGTGGCGATCTTGTTGTCAGTTTCTATCCAGGTTGCCTGAATGAGTGTATGGAGGTGTAGGCACCTCAGAATGATTGTAGTAAGCTAGCAATAAGTCCCCTTCCCTCCTCTTCACAATAAGGCTTTCAAATAAATCATGGTTTTACGGCAGCAAAGCATCCGCGGTGAACACTGATGACATGCTGTCGATGATGATGATGACGCGTCAACACTAGTATTATCACTGATGCTTCATTGCCGTACAAACAAAAACTGTAATTCAAAGAGCTTTAAGGTGAAAAAAGTGGAGATGGAACGATTTCTGACACCAACCCAACCCAGTCATTCTGAGACCTCCAAACACTCACACTCACACAATCTGGTCAGAAACCACCGAACGTTTTCGAGGTGACTTGGCAATTTCCCCGGCTAGGAGGGGATATAAACATGAAGACCCCATGCTGAGAAAAATATGGCATTCGGATTTTCGGTAGTCTCTTTTAATCCATTATGTCAGGCCACAAATCGTCTGTCCTGTAATTTGGCCAATAGTCAAAGAGACAAGCAGAACAGTAGTCTCGGTAGGCCACTTATTCCGAGGATTTTTCAACTGACAATGAGCGATCATCATAGTTTTCTGGCATTTTCCATCCTAGAACAACGGAGCTTTGACATTGAAAACATATGGCAAACAAAACACTCGTTTATATTTACCTTCCGAGAACACCCCTGACTGCCTTGCTAACTAGAAAGCCACATGGAAATACCACCAACTCAGTCCTACCTTAAAAAAACGCAGCATTTCCTTGATAGTTGTTAAACACGTGTCCCGTATGAGGAGCCTAAGACGGTACGTTGCCATAGCAACAGTGTAAGAAGAGACGGTGAAATACAAACCCATCGTGCACACCCAGGCGAACACAACTGCGAGAAACTCATTTGAACATGTTGTGAAACCTTTTCATGAATCATTCATGTCATCATGGGAATACGATTGCGCAATACTATGCAAAAGAAGCAATCATGAAGGCCAGTCGGCGACAAACGTGGTATTGCAATTTGCTTGGGAGCAGTGCTACTCACAGTTTGCGTCAGTAGTACATAACCGTCATTACAACATGAAATCGATCGAAAAAACACTATAGAACCTGGACTCCAAGGGAAACAACTCATCAATTCATCGGCCTAATAATAAAAGTAACCGTTCAACTATAACACCATTCCGGTGCCGAGCTGCCATGCAACCCGAGGGAAGCACGAGGGCTTAGATAGTTCCAGGTTGCCCAAGCTTAGATAGGATCAGTCCAGATGCAGACTTTCCGGTCGGTAGGTTCGCGCTTTAACCACTGAGCTACCTCGGCCCCAAATAGGACAATTTTACGAGGCGGCTTCCTACCAGTGAAACAGTGCATGCTTGTACGCCAATCCGGACGGATGGATTTGGCTTAATGAAGTTCACCAATGGTCAAAACTATTGGGCAAGATGGTTCAAGTGGTTAGAGCGCGAATTTACTGACCGGAAGGTTCGTGGTTCGAACCCGACTTCTGCCTCTCGACTTCCCCTGTTTAGGCTTAGGCAACCTGGCAGTATCCCAGCCCTCGTGCTTCCTTCTGGTGGCATGGCAGCTAGGCAGAAGGAGAGTGTTACAGCCGAACGATATCATATCATATCAAGACTATTGTGCCAAGTGTCCGCTTCCATCAAGAACTCACTGGAGTTCACCATGCAGTGGTTGCACAAACAACGAAACTGTTTCCCTCCCTTTATCTGTCTGATGATATGATATCAACGCTTTCTAAAACCACATTAGATAATGCAAGAATAAGGGTGAATTCCAAACGTTATCTGCGCGACCTGAGTAAACCACTTGGGAACAACCGGACTGTAATATCACAAAATTATATTTGGGAAGTTCCTTCGAGATGGCCTAAGTGGTTAGAGCGCGAATTTACTGACCGCAAGGTCCGTGGTTCGAACCCCACCTCTGCCTCTCGACTTCCCCTGTCTAGGCTTGGGCAACCTGGCAGTACCTCAGCCCTCGTGCTTCCTTCGGGTGGCATGGCAGCTAGACACCGGAAGGGTGTTACAGCTGAACGATTATTATTCGAGTATGAATGATGGAGTAGCTTGGAATGCGCATCACTAAGGTACACTGAGGATATTTAGTTACCCGTGGCTGCCGTGCAAAACGTCAAGTAATTTGATCCTGGGAAAGGTTTTGGTTCACTTTGCACATCACACACCTGCCCACCAGTATAGGTAAACACCAAGGGGGTTGGGTCGGGGCCTAACTTCTGACGGACGCAGAAGTACTTGTGAACTTTGAGGTAGAGGAAGGTGGGCGGAATTAGTATGCCATAGGGCAATCGGAATAGTCAGTCTAACGGAACTTAAATGTCGCGGCAAGTGAAACGAGCGTCCAACTGGGAACAGTAGGAAACATCTAGCCTCCATGACAGTTCTATCTGATGTTTCCCGCTTAGTAGGTAAGTGAAAGCTGTCTGCTTCAAATCCAACATTTGCACAAGCCTAGAGTGGCGTTTTACATTTCTGGGGACTAAAGACAGAAGGAACAAAACCAGCTAAGTCATCATGTCAATGTTGAATGATGCTATCCGAAATGATGTATTATTGAGAAGGAGCAGTGCATGAGGTAGGGTGTAGGTGACAGAAACGATCCATTTGCAATTCACATTGCGAATCAAAAACAAGGAGATCACGGCTTGGAAGCTCCCACAAATTCAAGACCCTAATAGACTCGAGCGAGCGCTAAAATCAGAGCCTCTAACCAAAAATTGTCGCTGCTCGAACCCAGATTCAAAATCTCAGTCTAGTAGGGATTTTCCTCCCCGGGACGGGGTGAGATGGCCCACGTGGTTATGGCGCAAAGGCCCGTGGTTCGAACCCGACCTCTGCCTCTCGACTTCCCCTGTCTAGGCTTGGGCAACCTGGCAGTATCCCAGCCTTCGTGCAACCTTCGGGTGGCATGGCAGTTAGGCACCGAAAGGGTGCTACAACTGAGCGATTTTCTTCTCCAGGGACATATCCAGTCCTCCGGAGGGAGACTGAACACTAGGATGTGGAACGCTAGTGGTTGCTCAGGGGAAGTGCACCTCCTTTTTGGCATAAATAATATGAACAAAGAACTCGGTTCGGACGAGCAACAATAAGAGCAACAACCGTTCAGCCGTAGCACCCTTTCGGTGTCTAGCTACCAAGCCAGGCGTAGGACACACGAGGGTTGAGACACTGTCAGGTTAGCCAGTATTAGACGGGAGTAGCCAAAATGCTAAGGTTAGTTTCGAACCACGAACCTTGGGGTCACCAAGTCCTAACCTGGACCAGTGATCTGTCTCGAGCTCAGTTTGGACACGTTGTATCAAATAACTAACGTCGAGTAAGCGCTATATATTCACACTCCATGTCAATCATCTGCTACGGATGTCTTCCTAGAATAAGACGACGGGACCCCCAACTTTGTCCGAGAGAGACGCACTGCACGTCTAGCGGAGAACAAGAAGATAGGCAGATACACTGAACAGAAACGCAGCCTTGGGCCACGGACCACTGTCTGGCTATAACCTCTCAGTCCATTCACTACGCCTTCAATCCTGTCGCATTTGAGCCTCCCTGAGGATAGGTTGTAAGTCCTCCCGCACCAACTATCCCTTCAAATCTACAGATGGATGGGACCAACGCCGACATGGTGTAGAGTTTCGGGAGTAAGTAGTTTTAGCTCGCCTTCGCCATCCCCTCACTCAAGATACACCTGAAGACAGTCTATATGGCGCTGCCGCGTTACACTATCGAAATCCGGATACACTTAGCAACATCCATTCAGCTGCAAGCAAGCAGTCAACTTGAGAGCTCCAGTAACCCTTGCGGCCGTCCTAGGCTGTACCTAAAGAGATGCATGTAGATACGCCCGGATTACTGTCCAACATGATACAACTATTCCGTGTTCTCTGCAACACTCACTCAACTGCTCCGTCTGATCGATTGTGCCAGGCGGTGAAACAGTTGTTCCACCGCTCTCAACTCCTCCACTAAACGACACAAAAGCGTCACAATCAGGTAGTGGATGAAATGACAAACGATCCGAAAAATTCCGCAGCTATGGTATACAAACGCAAAAATGTCATGACATACGTTGGACAAATTGAAAAGATCAATACGCAAATATACGGCAACTATTGTTTGACGTAAAAAAAAGAACACTTTGATCAGGACTGGTGTCAGACTGTCCGCGTGTGTGCGCACGCTCACGTTTGTCCCGAAACGTCGACCTACCACAGCATGAACACATCAACTGACCTTTATAGTTTGTGGAATACCACCCAACAAGTAGAATTCCAGAAAAGCTGTATTCGCGATTCCTAGAACGGAACTCAAATTCCGAGTGTTTGTTTCACGTCATGCTAAAAACGAGCGGCTTGTTCAAGCGGTGGCGATGTGGTACAACCTAAACGCATGGATGGATATCCACCCTAAGACAAATCTCGAAACACCGAGTCCAGTTGCTTAGTTGACTTTCGCACTGTATTTGACTCAATCTACCGTGCAACTTCTGGACTATGCTGCATGGTGATGTACCTACCAAGTCTATCGCTATGGTCGATAGAATCTGGAGTTTGCATTTGTGGTGAAAAGACACCAGAGTCCTGTGGAACAAGGGTATCACCTAAACTTACTCAACTTAGTAGCTGTTTTCACGGACACCGCATCCAATAATGAGCAGGAGTAGCGAGTACCAGGCTGCGCATTGTCTGCGGTCGTAGTTTGGATAGTATGATTTGGGGTGCGGAAATTCAAGCTCCCTAAATTCAAATGATGAGTCTTTTTTTAACTGTGTTACATCACAACTGAAGAATGCAAGAATGCATTTGACCTGTGCCTGTTCTCACTATCCTTTACGAATGAGGGAAACCTGCGCAATAAAGACCTCTTGGGCGAGATGGTCCAAGTGGTTAGAGCGCGAAGTTACTGACCGGAAGGTATGTGGTTCGAACCTGACCTCTGCCTCTCGACTTCCCCTGTCTAGGCTTGGGCAACCTGTCAGTATCCCAGCCCTCGTGCAACCTTCGGGTGGCATGGCAGTTAGGCACCGAAAGGGTGCTACAGCTGAACGAAGCTTGTGAGAACTACTGTATCTAAACAGATTACTAAGGGGTAAATAGAACTTGAATTTCGATTACTGAAATATGAATCGAAAAGATGGGGATACAGTACAGTAGCCAATTACGCTCACCGAATAGTCGATCCAATTGGATCCGACCACCACTTGCACGTGTCGGCGGGCGTCGACCAATCCAGAAAGCGTTGGTTGCAAACGGGACTGGGGGAATGCACAGCAAGGAGACCAGTTGTCCCTGCTTGACCACAACGTTGGGAGTGTACGTACCGGATGAGGGGAGTGGTTGAGGGAAATCGGCCGACAAGAGATTCGTTGCCGTAAAGGAGGATTCTGGAAGGTTACAAGGACATGGACAGTAGACAACTCCCGTTGGGTACACAGATATAAGGGACACAGTAGGTAAGCCCTACGCATGCTTGTGCAACTAAGATGCATCCCCATTTGATCAGACGCAGCTCAGTCGTGTTATGTATTTTTATTGACCTGTCGTCAGGTCAGGAGTCCAGTATGATTCTTTTACCGGTAAGTTGCGTTCCAAACTTGTGGAAATAATCCTGCGTATTTTAACCAACCGGTTAATGGTAAAGTTTTTACACTGTCACCTGATGATGAGGATTGCGTTCAAATCCACATGTTTATCGATCAAATCTAAACCATGCTGCGGGAAACAACATGAGGTGAAAATCTGGATAGAAACTGACAACATGAGTGCACACCAATTGGCGACCAAGCCAAACACAGGCAGGGTCAAGTGGACAGCACAAGGACTTTTGGTAACTTCCTTCAAACGTTTCTGCCGGGTCATGTTCTGTCAGTCTCTAGGTTTCCGCCACTTCAAACTAGTAACGGTAAATAACGCTCGAATCTGAAGGCAGTAATCAAACATATGCAGCTGAGGTCCTCAAAGAAAATCATTGGATTGAACCCGAACGACGACAGTTGACTTAAGAAAACCACAACAGTCTAGGCATTAAAGAAACAAGTTGCCAAAAATGTTCCAGACTCCAATCTGAACAGTCTAGGGGCTGTTTGTTCAGACCTCTTACTGTCAAACAAATTGCTATGAGAGTCTGAGAGGAAGCGTGGAGGTGCACACACCGTCCCACTGCAGTAAGGTCCAGCATGCTCATGATGGGCCCCATAGTGAGTTCAAGTACCTTCTTTCGTAGTTGTCTCTCGTGAGGGCGATTAGGCATTTGACCCATAGAAAGCCCACGTGACAAAAGAAGATATGGTTTGAAGATGTCCACTAAAATAGTTTATGATTCTAAGAAAGCACATCTGCTCGTTAGTTCGTGACGACGTTTCATGCACCCAAATGCGCAAGTGGATGCGGAGCATTCATGGATACCTATCCAGGTAATGCGTGCCTCGTAGACGGCCACCAGCATCGAAATGTCGAATTGT
Source organism: Clonorchis sinensis (assembly GCA_003604175.2). Lineage (NCBI taxonomy): Eukaryota > Metazoa > Platyhelminthes > Trematoda > Opisthorchiida > Opisthorchiidae > Clonorchis > Clonorchis sinensis. Next base: position 4,163,131 of record CM030371.1, read on the forward strand.
CATATTTGTTCTGAACACAGCTACCAAGAGAAACAAAAGGGTTGCGCTACCGTCAAGCTGAACAGCCTAGACATGGACAGTCGAAAAATTGTGTCGGATTCTAACTCTGCGTCTAACAGTAAGTATCTCGCGGCGTTATGCTTTATCCAGCTCAAGGTCAAGAAGTACGCCGTAGAATGGTATAAATATGTTCCGACCCTTTCCGCTGTTCTTCAGTGACCATGGGAAACGTGTTCTACAAGTAACCACTCTACACACTGCGCTACATTGTGGAGGAATCAGGTATACAGAAGAGACGGAGAGACCGATGGAAGAGTGCAAACACAGGTACTCGACTTAAACACTCATCTGAATACCGATTTGGTTTTGCGGGTGACTCATCTGGAACCTAGCTGAATCGCTCGTTTATGATGTTCTTTTGCAGTTGAATGTGCTGCATCAGGCCGCCTCATGATTCAGTCGGCACGATATTCGAGATATCGCGACACACTGTATAGACGCAATGCACTACTCATAAGGTTGCTGAAACCTCTTCGACTTCAGCTGGGTTCCAGGTGTCTCCCTTAAAGAACAGATTGGTACGTAAATGAGAGTATTTCGCTAATCGCGTGCAATTTGGGTTCAAGTAGAGCATAAGGTTGACGGCAACTCGGGGAGCGTGCCTACTTTATGGGCCCGAAATGGAAGGGCGAAACCTGTCGTGGGCTGTCGAAGCGTTTTCGGCAACTTTATGAGTAGTGCATTACGTCTATACAAACAAAGTTAGTTTGCGGACATTGGCTGTCATCGAACACACGTTAATTGCTATTAAAATGTAAAATCTGTTAGCACTTGTATCCCGGCAGATTAGATGTGGTGCTCAAACAGGCCTGACCACGAACCCAAATAATAGCACGAAAATGCACAAATCCACAAACGGTATCTTGAGGGTTCAAACACAATTCCGTTTTGGACGGGGAGGCTAAGCTTCGTGAGAAGTACATTGCTGATAATTCCCAACAAGAATGAAACAGTTGCTTCTGGACTTTTCAACGTAGATTGGCTTTACTTACCGGATGAGATCTCTGTTGGAACAACTTTATTGATCACATCCGTAAGAGGCCCATTATCGCAAACTTTTTGCGACCGTCATCAGTCAAGAGGTAGCGACGACTTTTGAGAATCACCATCTAACATTGCCATCCCAACTACGACTTCTTGGTCATTCTTCATAGTCTGATTGACCTTCCGCCGTCTAATAGCACGCGTTTGTCCAAAAAACCTTGTCATCATCGTTACAAACGTTCATATGCCGACAACTTACTCCCGACTTAGATAATGAGTTGAACCCATAATCTTCTGAACGTTACGCCGGTATTATCCCCAGCGTATGACCGACGGTCACGGGCGTTTTTCTTGCAATGGTGCAAGACCATCACAACACTTTGAGCCAATGCTCAATGACCGGTTACCCTTTTATCTTGTAAGGAAGAACATTTGCTATCCAGACTGATCACAAACCTGTTTTGTGCATAGAACTTTAAATCCGATAAATGGTAAATAGTAAACAAGTGAGAAGTAGACCCAATGCACCGTGAATGCACTCTGATTTTGTGATCTGCTTTCCACCAATAACACCGCGGTTGCTTGTGAGTATTAGACCAAGAAATTTCCTCCCCCACATTTGTTCTGATTTGCGTGTGTCAGCAACCTTTACACACATTCAATCATTATGCCGGCCGAATGTACGAGAAACAACGAACCTATTCACCGATCGGTTTCGTGACCCAATTTGCCTGAACACGTTTGTTCGTGGGTGAAACCTCGTATTAATTATCAGCAGCGTTCAGAAGTGACATCCAACGGTTCTCGCTATCGACATGTCTTTGTTGTTGGTTTGGTTTGTCTCGTCCTTCGGTGTGCACCGGTTAAACTGGCTACTCAATGTGGCACTGTGACGGCAGAGCCAAATTCAGTTACGGTACAAATGCTCACATGTTTCCTGAGCATATGGTAAAGGCTTAACAAGTCCACGACAAATATAATTCTGCACTATTCTCGCAATTTCTGAAGCAGCATGTGCGCAAGCGAAGTGCGGACGTTTGAATGATGTGGCAAATGACCAAAACTATCGGTTCACATTAATTATTAATATTTTTACTGTACCTATTGAAATGGTGCTATTAATGCACTTTTTTAATGCAACTGAGTTTATTAGTTCGAACCACATGTCCTGGGTAAGGTCTCGGAAACCGTGCACTCCGAGGATCTGGTGAGGAGGCAACAACCAGATTCTGTTGAAAGCGATGCCACTAGCCCTAAGGAAATGTTCCACGTCGCGTTCCCCAAAGCATGAAAGACAGGTGGATAATTTTACCTCCTCCTCAACATTCCTACGGCTACTATTGTTTCAGTGCCCTCCACCTTACGGATGAGATAGCTCAAGTGGTTAGAGCGCGAATCTACTGACCAGAAGGTCCGTGGTTCGAACCCGACATCTGCCTCTCGACTTCCCTTGTCTAGGCTTGGGCAGTATCCTAGCCCTCGTGCTTCCTTCGGGTGGCATGGCAGCTAGGCATCGAAAGGGCGTGTTACAGCTGAACAGTTTAGTTTTAGTTTTACCTTACCGACTACAATGATAAGTCTACCCATTCTCCCGCGCCCCGAGTACACCAAAATCGGGGGCGTGAATCCAGCGGCTTAATTTGCTCGTGTACGCTACAGTCCCCATTGAATTTCACCGTAGTTCACTTTTAACTCGACGGTAACCACTTTCATCCTTCCAGACCCTGTGGTCGACGATGGCAAAATGGAACACTCTGAACAGAATCGCCAGACAGAAGCATCCATAGGTGTCCTTGAATGCGTGAAAATTATTGACGCACAATCCGCTTTGACAACTCAGACAAAAGGGTGCCACAAATCGAACAGAAACTCTGGTTTTCGTGAGATGCGCACTACTGATGATTTCCAACAAAGACGAAGCAGCTGCACAGCACTTCTCGGCTTTCCAGCGTAGATTGGCTTCAGACGAAATCTCTATTCAAAATGACCAAATCTCCTCCTAATCATCATCAAATTAGGAAACCGATTTCAAACTTATCGGAGGATGGATACCTTACCAGATGGATTACGGCTATCATGTTTGTGCGCCTAAACTTCACATACTCACCCAACAATCCAGTGTATGATCGACCAAAGACTATTAGCCACACAACTTTTACGATGCGACAAATGTTAGATGAGGACCAAGGTTCAAACTGATATCACGTCAGATAAGTATGCTAGTCCCGCCCCGTGGAAGACGCCATAGGAAAACAGGGCGTTTGATTTCTTATGAGGAGCCTCCGTTCAGTGCTTGGTCGTGGCTGCCCCAGGACCATGCTTGGACTATGCATGGAGTGGCATCTCACGGAAGAAGTTGCTATCTGGTGAGTGACTGTGATGGACGGGAAGCGGGAATTCCGATTTCTCAGTAATGCAATCGCAACAGCCTGATCATCACGACGCGTAATTAACGACGACACTTGAACACCTACCGTGCATAGTGAGTTGATATCTTCGACTGTCAAACCAATCGGTGCCAGTGAGTGGATCACGAGTGAAACACCGGTAGTCGCCAACATCGGAAGCATCGAACGAGCGAATGACCAGGTTAAATTTGCCCGGGATACCTGGGGAACCGATGACCCGGTATTTGTCTGTAGACGAACAAAACAAGCAACGTAGAGAATGAAGGATGAATAACTCAGAGATGCGTGAGGGTTGTGAGTGGAAAATCAGTGGGGAAAATTATTGTGATACGCGGAATCCTCCCCCTATGATTAATCATCACCAATGACATCAGCGACATCAGTGGACGAACCTTGGTGCTTAGAGAACAAGATAGAAGATGGAGGTGCTAACATACCAGAGACATCAAGGATTCTTACGGTCCAGATAATCCGGATAGAAATGTGCAGGATCAAATCCAACGACCGCGGGTTTCATCGAAAACAGTAGTGTGTCTAACTGAGAACAAGGTGGGCTGAAGCGAAAGCGCCCACACCTTTTGCAACCGGTTCGTTGTATTCTGCAGTTTGTAGGTACTAAAATGGTAAAGGGTACGAAGCAATTTATCTCAAGGGCTGCTAAGATTCTTCCTTTCTCTCTCTCTCTTTCTCTCTTCGAACATTTGGTTGGAAGTGGGACCCGGAAGACGGTCGTGAATTGATACCTTCTGGATTGCGCGGTTGCGTCATCACACCGCAAACCTTCCTTTTTGGCGAACATCATATTGTGGCTCATTGGATGACAAGGATGTATTGATGGTATTCTCAATAGGTGTTGATTCAACTGCGAATGAAATTCGTCTTTGCGGTGACACTGAAGATCAGTCTGGTGTCAGTTACCATCACAAAACTCCCAGACCAAACTCACCAAGCTGTATGACATCCGGTTAGCGCGGTGAAAATCTTTGGTACTTGAAAAATAAGTTCGTTTCAGTCGGTATGACAACGCAAACACTAAGATATCAACGACCGCACCTTCCAAACTGTCCAAACACTGACTGGAAGATTAAATATTCCGACGCTAGCAAAATGTTCAGCATTCTTTCATGCCAGCACAAGGTTCTGGATCGAAACTTAGGGATCCTGCAAGTAAACCTGATTCACCGCAAAGACGACCACTTTGCAGATGACACATTCACACCATCTGTAGTGAGATGGGATAGAAGGTAAATTACGCAGACTACATCACTTTCATGAAATGTACATCTCCATCGACGTCGATTTTGTAAAAATCGAATATCCTTTGAGAAAAATACCACACTAGAGGGCAAAATCTATAAAACAAAGAGGGCGAGATAGCTCAGTGGTTAGAGCGCGAATTTACTGACCGGAAGGTTTGTAATTCGAACCCGACCTCTGCCTCTCGATTTCCCCTGTCTAGGCTTGGGCAACCTGCTAGTATCCCAGACCTCGTGCTTCCTTCGGGTGGCGTGGCAGTTAGGCACCGAAAAGGTGTTACAGCTGAATACCCTTTGAGAATATCCACAGATGCGATAACAAATTCAGGAGCTGTAACGAGCCATCACTGACAAGCAGCACCTGAATAAGGATACATCCTTATCTGACCTGACTCGCATCACAGTGCAGAGTGAAACTTATTACGGCTTCGGCAAGCACCTTACAACCGCATCAGCTGTTATTCCAACATGTTGCTGACGGTGGTGCAACTTCATGTCGGTTCTTAGCTTCCTGCTCCGCCCAATGTGGCATATCAGAAGGCATGGTAGCCTGAGACAGTCTTTTAGGAAGAGAAAAGGGGGACTGCTACAACTTTATTTATGGGATCATCACAGAATGTTCCACAAGGTCGAGCAAGAATCTTCGTGAAGGGGCGAGAAGCGTCGAGCAATAGATGCTCAATCCAGATTGGCTGGCAATCTAACCAATCAAGACACCTTTGTTTAGTCCTTAGCCCGCAAATGACACATCCGTCCAATCGACCTGATGTTCGGTTATTTAGAGCGGCTCGGCTCCCGAAAAAAAATCACGAACTAATCAGCCAACAAACAGCGGCACCCGTTTGCTGGGTCACTTTTAAATTCACGTGACAACAGCGGCAGCCAGAATACCTACGACGTAGCCAGTCCACCAAAACAAAACAAATTCTCACAAATCCCCAAATTAAGCATTAGGTCTGAACAGGATGAAAAGCGATTAGTAAGCAGCAGTCTGATCGATCCGGTCGATATCACACCGCTGCAGTCGATTACACCCATCAACCAGTGCGAATGTTCGCACTCAATTTTTTCTCTGGAAGTCATCTCAAGAAATGGCGAGTGGGTGGTGAAAAGGATTTGAAGTTGCTAACTCATTAAACGAACGAAGAAGGCAGGCAAGGCTTTACGCATTGCTGAAAACAAATCACGCCTTTTTATAAAGGACCCACCATATGAGAAAATGATTCGAGTCGGTCTCATGTGTGTGAACTATAAACAGGGGCTCCAATGCACAATGGAAGATTACACCCTACTCGTCTTCACGAGAGCCACCACCACTACACCGATAACGGAATAAAGAATCAATTTCGCGGTGCCGTCATCAATGAACAATCAACGCGCCAAACAAACAGTCCTCTGGTAATCAAGGTAGTTGCAGAGAGAAAACAACAATTGGTAAAAACTCGTCAGCACCATGAGGGCAGCCACAGAGCTGAAAGGTGACCTGGTGAGTCTGGTTTAAAATGTACACAAACAATTGCTGTTGCCATGACAAGGAACATGCAGAATGGCCTGATTAATGTGGGCTAGCTTTGGGACACATAAGTCATTTTGAAAATGAGACGATCAGGGTCGGCTGATAAATTGGTATTTGGTTTGCATTAACAACGCCATAATCCAAGATGCGGTACAAGTGGGAGCGCACCACATCTTATGGTGATGTACCAATTAAGTGCACGAATCCAGGAGAGCCGGAATTGTATTCACCTACTGACGAGACCTGTGCCATCACCAACGACATGCCATTGATGCGTAAGTGTCACGTTGACAGTGCGGGGGTTGCATTGCCAGACGGTCACAATGAGCGGAAGATCTAAGCTGCATCATGGCCTTTTATCATGCGTGTCTCAAACCATCGCTGGCGCCAATCGGAGCGCATTGTCAAACGAATGTTTGTCGATGCTGCACGTGGTTTCCTTGAGGACCGCATCCAGCACCACAAACATTGATGGCTCAATCATGTGCCAATCTAACGAGTGGCGTAAATATGGAGGCCGGAATCGCTGGATGCGGTCCACCTTACAAGAGATGACGTCCAAACGATTCTCCATGGGACTGGTTGGAAATGCCGGGAGATATGGCGGCAAATCGAAGTTCGTGCAACCAGGCTCTACCCAGAGTGGCCGACTGGGTGTTGAAAGTGTATACACCCAAAAAATGCCTGTGGAATTCCTCCTCCTGTTTCGATCTCCTTTACACATCAGGATTTCCCCCAAATACATGAGTTGATTGTACCATATTGAGGGAAAGGTGTTCATCATCCGAGTCGCTGTCAGAGACGACGATGATGAGCCAAAAAATAAGTGAATTTCAATTCAAAAAATCTCGTTAGATGTGTGAATTCATGAACCGGGATATCGTATCTTCCATTGTGTTCGCACCGATTCGGCCACCATGAACAAGTGGTGTCAATCGTTTTAAAAAGCACGTTTTGTTTACCATTTAGTTGCTTACTTGCATTCCCTATGGCAACCGTGCTTTTTGATGATATTCGATCCATATTATATTTCGACATCGCAGTCTATTACTGACCAGGAATGGCATTCATGCAGGCAGTTCGTCAATTTAATGACAAGTCAAGAGAAGGTCCGAAGGTTTCGTGTCAAGGTGCGGGTGTTACGTAACCTAAATTAGGCAGTGAAAGCAGACGACACGCACTCAATGGCGTCGAATGTATTGCAAGTTGAAACGGTGTTGGACACAACTCAGTTCTGTCTGTCGTACTTGTACATGAATTCTGTGTTAATCTTTGGGCTGAACTGAACCAAAAAAACATTCTCAGAGACCGGAGTATCATGCCACAACAAGGAAGAATGTACAACCGATAGCACCTGAGGCGGTGCTGCCCAGATCTCCGAGTAACGAAAGGCGACGGCGAACGCCTCAACTTACCTATTTACTGGCGATTTTTCAGGATATAAGTAGCTCGAGGACGGTGCATACTTGCTGGTCTGTTCGCCGGGCAATTAACCACCAATCGACGTGGCACCGTCAGTGCAGAGTTGAGTGGGTAAATTCCTCCACTGCTGCGTGTGCTAATACAGTTTCTAAACAGTACCTGAGAGATCCAAAATGACTGGTCGGTCCCAAAGGGGTTTTCGCGTGATTTGGTTGGCCAGCTTCGAATCTGAATTGCGTTGTGGTCTATTTTCTGGATGGCCTCCTATTGTTAGTAGCTTCCTTTCTTTGATCCGACCGGTCCGTTGGCTGTTGTTAGGTCGTTTGATTTCCCACGGGGTTCAGAACCCCACAACTGTGTAATTATTTTGTTCATACCCGGCAATAGACTGGGTCAATATTGATGTTCATTGATCAATTTCTGTGTGCGGACTACCACGCCTAGGCAAACTCCCGTTTCCATTTTGTTCTTGCGTGAGCAAGTACTTGGACGTTGTCCCAACTGAACTGGTGTCCATCGCCACTTTTGCGAACCGAAATAAGTGATACTGGGTATGCTTTCTCCTGGAAAGCTTGTGATAATGTATTCTGGTGGCGAGTCTTCTTTTAATCTGGCTAACATGTGAAGTTTGTCGCAGTCGTTACATTTAAAACTGTAGATCGGGTTCGTCTTCTTCATTGCATCCAGTATTCTTTTTGGTTTCGAAAGGGTTACCTAATCATCTACTTATCTACTTTAGTTCGACTGCCCTCTGCGCGAGGATGTTGACTTATTGAATGTCTCAGGTCGCCGCTGCTGACCACACCGGCCCGTAAATGTGGACCCAATGTTGACTGTGATTGGGCCACATGCCCAGGTATTCGGACCCACCAGTGTCGATCCAGGTATTAGGTACCGTTTAGGAGCGGGAACAGATCTGTTGACGTAAGTACGTAAGCCTGTGTGAACCACCAGATTAAACGCTGCTGGATTCGCTGCTCCAGTCGAGAGATGGCGGAGCATCGACGGCACCGAGTGTACGCCGAGAATACTCTCTAAAAATTCACTAACCGAAAACTCCCATTTTCCGAATACCCGAAACACATGTCAGCCAGATTTCGCAAGCGTAGCGTTGGATGACAGCCTAACTCAGGCAATGATCTTCAGACCCTGTTTTTGCCTGTGCCACCACTTGTGAGAACGTTCTGTGGATACGATCGGGGCGAATCGTGACCGCCTCCTTAGCCTGATGTTCAGAAGCATGGTTGATCCGAGTTCGATAGCATCATCAACATCATTGACAGCATCACCAGAGAAGAACACTGGCGCCAGTTCGTTCACTGCCAGATTGAGAAAAGTCCTTTGAGGCGCCGGCCTCTAGGTCGACGAAGGAAAGAACTATCTTGGAGATTGGCTGTGCAATGTGGTGATCTGCAGTGCGGGAAACGACATCTTCCACTCTCAACAAATTCTATCCACTCTGTAGCGTCCGTTGACATTTCGGCGCATTATATCCAGTCAATCGTGAAGTCGAACAGAATGGCGGGGGTGGCTGGCGGCTTTGTAGAAACCCCAAGCAACGAAACAACCGATACGTTTTACAGTACCACGAAGTGGGGATACAAGGAACTGACAAACTAAACAGTGGCAGACACTTGGTGTATGCACGGAACTAAACTGTACAAAAAGACGGATTACACTGGATGACAGCCTGGCTGTTCCACATTCGATACACAATAAGCCTGTCTGTCTTAAAAACGCTTACAATTCAATTGCGAACGTTTTATCGCAAACTATTCCGGAGCTACAAAGATGGACGAATACATGCATACAGTATACGGGGAGGAGGCGAAGCAGAGGCGGAAGGATAAAAACGTACCAGATGATTGGCGGTTTTACATCAAAATAAACAATTGAAAGAGTCGCTGTCGTCAAGACAACCTGACAAGCGATTTGAAGATCAAAGCAAACAGAAAACTGATCGCAGCTTAGCAACTAGGCCAGACGATACTGGGATACCTCCAAACGCGACTTTTGATGAAGGAAGTGTCACACTGATGAGAACTGGAAGTCCGGCAAGGCAGCAAACGATTGTGTCAAGATGACGTCGGTGACTTTCTACGGGGACGGACAAGTATCACTTACCAGCAATGGGTTCTATCCTAGTTCCATTGATAGTGAACTGTATGTAATTGGTGGACGTAGTCGGGGGCAAATCACAACGGACGACTGTTGTCCAATGTTTGACAGCGTGCTGGACAACCAGTTGTCCAGAATGTCTGTTGGGATCTGCAAGAGGACCACGGAAGGGAAACACAGGTAGGAGCTATAAGAAATTAGCCGACAAGTGTTGATCGAGAAACGGATTCAGAACAACATTCGACAGAACAGAACAAAGAACGACATTGGTGGGAACTGCGCTTGGGCCAGACCAGAAACCGAATCGGGCGGGAAAGACAACGCTTTTACAAGGTCCGTTAGAAGAAAAAAACTGGTAAGTGTTGTATCGGTACTGGTTCCAGTACAAACGGGAAGGACATCCAGAGAGGATTCAGCTGTAAACGCGACTGAGTTTACTCATTACAAACTCATACACACCCTTTCGTCTAACCGATTGACCTCCTGACTAAACGATCAGTCCGTTGCTCTTCTATGATAATTTTTTCTGTAAGGTTTACCTGCCATTGAGGTGGTCCCATGTTTGAAGCCGATGGGACCCAAGTCTGTTGGAGGATAACTGCAGTTTGGAGGCGCGCGAGCTACAGGATCGAGTAGCGTTGATTGTTGTCCAAGCTCCGATAAACAAAACTACATAAAAACGAGGATAAGTTAACCGAGGACCCGAAAGCACCCGAACCTATCGAGAAAAGTCGTAGTCAGCGGTTTGATCAGTACCCTGAGGACCGCGTGCGGTATCGGGAGGAGTTTTCCAGGATGACTGATTTACATCATCATCTTTTGAATTAGACGAGGGATTACGAGAATCTGGGATAGAAAGAAGTTATTACGGACAGTATACGAAAGCCGTAAGAAGCTCCCAACAAGCGGCGTCACAATGGTAGTTCTGTACTGATTAGGAAGGTCAATTTTGCTGGGATAGTGAACAGGAAACAGTAAGGGACGATCTACATCTCTGCCGAGCAATTTCTCGATCACGTGGACAGCCAACAGCTGAACTGAGGTTGATAGTCACAGGCAAATACACACTAATTCCTCTAATGTGACTAAAAAATTGTTGAGTGGCACATCGGAGTTTGAGACCAGTTGGCTGGAATTTCGTACCTTCATCTCAGAACGTGAATGTTTCACGTTTGATTTGGACGACCCATTAGATGCAACGAAACTATCCAAACAGAAGGAATAACAAATTGAGAACTTGGTTAAAAAGACGTGCCAGAACATAGCAAATCCGTTCCAAACAAGAGTTGATCGGAAATTTACTTATAATCGACTGAAGATAGTCTCATGAACGTTTGAAGTGAGCAGAAAACACTAGGCGCTACAACTTGGAAAAGTAAATTCGTTCCATCAAAAAAAACATACTACGAGACACAGAATACCGTACTAACTGAAACACAAGGCGGTTTTTGTGAAGAACACTGAGCTGAAGAATATCAGGAACGAGAGAATAAGCTGGATTTCAGCTGAGTTTCTCGTACAAACTAAATTGGTGTGCACTTGGTGAATTCCGCCTGACTTGGGTTCAGGGACTGCATCTTCCTGATGAGTTCCAAGAAGGGCGAAATTTGTCCTGAGTTTTCAGCATGCTTATGAGCAGCGTTTTTTTCTCAAGAAAATCTATTGCGATGTGCTCGAATACCGCAACAGCTGAAACAAGAGGCGTCCTTTGTGCAGTACGTTTAGTTGAGTGTTCCCTTGACATTGTCCTGAGTTGCGCAAATGAGTGTTTTTCCAAAGTAAAATCAACGTCAGAAAATTGATGATGCTAGAATGGAAAGCGACAGCTTTCATCTATTGATCTAGTCACGACTGTTTTCATGTGAACCGAGTGAAAAAGGCACATACATTTGCCGACATCCGAAAGACGTGACAAAACAGTGCAATTCCTGGTCTTAGATTTGAAAAAATCACTCAGCCGTAGCACCCTTTCGGTGTCTAACTACCGAAGGAAGCACGAGGCCTGGGATACTGGCAGGTTGCCCAAGCTTAGACAGGGGAAGTCGAGAGGCAGAGGTCGGGTTCGAACGACAGATTTTCAGATCAGTAGATTCGCGCCCTAACCACTGAGCCATCTCGTCCCTAGCTTAGATTAGATAAGATTAGGTTAGACTAAGGCCAGCCTAAAATGTTTATCTGACATTTTCATTAGACCAGAGATGTGTGTCGGGTTTCTGGAATAAATTGCAGCAAGGAGCAGTCTAGCAGTATAAATTCACAACACATTTGATCAGACTTTCTAAAAGAAGCACAGCCCAAAAAGAAAGCAACAACCATAGGATATTTGACCTTACCAACTGAATGCAGGAGGCTTGAATTTCTCTCCAAGGTCAGTTATCTCAAGTTAAAGTTGGGAACATATGTATAGAACCCATATGCAACTCCATATATAAATTCCATCCACCTAGATACCGTCTAGTGTTTCACTAGCAAAATCATGAGGTATATCTACACAGTAGCTTACCTGCTATTACGACGCGGTATGGCGGACTTAATACTGCACCAAACTGTGTGCTCGCAAGACAGTGTAAGTCAGAGGACCCAAGAGACCGTGCACTATCTGTACTGGAGAGGATAATCGTTGAGCCATTACTGTCCATCAACGAGCTGGCTAATGGATGCAACGGGATCTGATAATGCAAACGAGGACCCAAACCTCCAGCAGTCCGGCTGGCTCTCGTGTAGTAGGTGACATTGCCAAGGGGTGGCGGCGGCCAAGCGTGACAAGTGATACGAATTTCCGGTAGGGGTGCGTGAGAACTGATGTAGACTTGTCTAACAGGCGGTAACGAAACAAATTCTGGCAGGACTGCGAAGCATGGGAGGGAACAGGAAGACACGGGGTGTGTGTGTGCAGACGATGACCGGACAATAGAATATGAATACGTACCCGCTCTTTGTCTGTGCACATGAATATGAACGCCGGCGATGAAGAGGAACGGAGTGATGAAAAATCGGACATGTTATCATACTGCAAATCAAGAGTGCTTAATGCCGAACAAATAGACATCAAGGTGATGAGAGTTTCCAACAACAACAACCTATCTGTCAACTACTCAGCGTTCTGCGGAAATCCCCAAGGCCAGAAGAAAGAACTCTTGATGTGTGCCGCGGCAGCGCGCAAAGGAAGCGGTGGACACCGGAGAAGCGATAGTTACCAGTTTGTGACCGCGTCAGCATGAGTAAATGAAATCACTTCAATCCTACCAATGACACAAACAATTAGACGTGCTCAGATGGTTAGTAATGGCGGGTGGTGTTCTTGTGGAAGTGACTCACAGGTGGTGACGGCTGAAGACTTCGTGTGGTCACAAACGGGTCGTGGCACAACAATATGGTGGCCACGTCCACCTCAAAAACACAACTGTGAAAAGAAACATACATCTAAGAGACTAGCCATAAGCCCTAGATTGCAAGAGAAATTCTCAAGCTCCTGGAAGCTCACTCTGTGGACCCAGTGACAAAGTTTACAAAGAGTCAACTCAACTACCCGCATCTAGCTCTCCCCAAACTGGTCTACAGGACATGAGTGCTAATCACAACGAACGAACAAGTACATGAATTGTCTGAAGATCGGAAACTGAATTAGATAATGGCATGTCTGGGACGAATTTCGCAGCAGCTTTGCGTATGACGGATGCAGTCACAAGCGAATAAACAGTGGTGCAAGGTAAAAAACGAACGGTAGCGCATAACAGATGTCTGGGCAGGTGGACGTGTTGTACTGAGAAGGATCAGAGAAACGGACGAACGAGTGGGTAAGATGGAGCCAAAAACGATGCAGCCATGAAAACACGCGCATCCTTACAAATGTAAACAACCCAGAAGGTTCAAAAAGTACAAACCCCCTGCGACTAGACCTAAGCAAAGACTAAAAAAGGACAACAACCGACGGAATAAGTGGGAAATTTGCGTTTCCAATGCGAACAGAAGTGACGAGCAAATGGAATCTACATACTGGCTTCGGTGTATCCGGTTAGACTGTCAGCCACTGAGCTTAGGATAAGGCTCAGAAATGAGAGAACTATTGTCCGGAATGAAACGGAGATTTTAGCGAAAGTCATGGACGAAGAACATGGATGGATCTCTGCAATAAAAAATGGAACCACATATTAGCGTGTGAAATAAAATAATAATCGTTCAGCTGTAACACCTTTCCAGTGCTTGGCTACCATGCCATCCGAAGGAAGCACTAGGGCTGAGATACTGCCAGGTTGTCCAAGCCTAGAGAGAAGAGCAGTCGAAACGCAGAGGTCGGATTCGAACCATAGACCTTCGGGGGCGAGATGGCTCCAGTGGTTAGAGTGCGAATTTACTGGCTGTAAGGTTTGGGGCTCGATTCCGACCTTTGCCTCTCGAATTACCCTGTCTAGGCTTGGGCAACCTGGCAGTATCCCAGACCTCGTGCTTCCCTCGGGTGGCATGGCAGCTAGGCACCGAAAGGGTGTTACAGCTGAACAGGGTCAGTAAACTCGCGCGTGGAAACCTATGTGTGGGGAAGTTGGAGAAGAGTTCTACACGCTGAAGCATTAGCCGACCGGCATGCTTTGACTATATGGCTGAAGAACTTCAGTGATACACAACACGGGCCAGACAGCAGAGCAGTTTACGTAGTACACTATCATTTCAGCCGTGTGGGTTCGACCCATACAGATGCTTTTAAACCAGCTGCCAAGCTAATTTTGACAGTCTGTGCTTTTGCGACCTCAAAAATGAACAGAAAAAGATGGCCGAAAACTGGCAAAGCATAAGTAGGATTTGATAAGATAGAAATAAAAGCAATCGCTTAACTGAAACGAATTCTCGGTGCATAGCTGCCATGCCATCTGAAGGACGCAAGAAGGCTTGGATACTACGAGGTTGCCCAAGCCTAAATAGTAGTCAGGATGTCGGGGTTAGGTTCGAACCACGAACTTCCAGCCAGTAAGTTCGTGCCCTAACCACTGACCTATCCGGAGCTCAAAGCCATATCGTAGGCCAAGAAGGTAGAAGAGAGGATAGAATCCAAAATTATGGTGACCAGATGGAAGCTCCAGAAGTTCCACCGGCCACACAATCCAACGGCCCGGGTGAATGTCATGAATATTCTTTGTGTTCGTATTATCGTTTTGTATTAACCATGCTTTCGCCTTCACTTTCAGCTCACGTACGTCTATTCTTAGACAAGTAAAGCGCTATTCATTCTACTCTATTCACTCTTGTTCTCGCACTCAATCAGAATCGATATTCTATTCGTAACAGACAAGCAGTGTCCGATTAGATGAAAACGGTTATTGGACTAAACCCGCTGACCCTGAGGTGGTAGTGAATTTATCCATTCTGGAGAGACCAGTCCACGGATGGGATAACTTCTGACTGACCCGTTCAAGCATATTCCACTGGAAGCCTTTTCCAGATGGGACCATTTCAGTCGCTGCTTCCAGATGGTCCCTCCAGAGGACACTTAAATGACAACAGCAACAATATTACTAGTTATTTTTAGTAAAGTTAGTGGATAGTTCGATTGTGTGGGGGAGATGTACAACCCTACTCATCATCATCAAAGACAGTAACATCAGTGTTGACACTGATGCTTCACTGTCGTACACACCCTACTACCAAACGCGTATCGATTTGCTTCCACTCACTAAAGATACCTGCTCAAAAACTTGGGACAAGAATGCTTCATATTATAAAAGAAACGAAGTTAAACAGAAGTGGACGATAAGTGGATGACACTTTCGAGAAATATGAAGAGTTTTTGGACCAACTCGATCGTATCCGATACGGAGAAATAGACGAAAATAAGTTCGTTGATAACAACAGAGTCAATCTAGCTGATAAGCATATCAAGTTCCGGGAGAATCGCAATACCTAGCGGTATTTAAATCATACTTGGAAGACAGCGGATAAAACGCGACACAATGTGAAAAAGCCGACGACCCTCAGCCATCAGCATCACCATTATCTGATTTTCATCTCTGTCCATCTCGTCATTATCACCATCATTGGCCGCTACGTCAATACTAAACACCAGCGCTTCATTGCCATGCACCTGTTCTGGAGCTACAGATGCCTCCAACTGGCCATCAACATACCACTTTAAGGCACATGCCTTGCAACCGTGAAGTGTAAATTGATGCTTTAGAAAGCTCGAAACATGCTCCTTGGACGTCGAGCAGAAGCGCTGGAGGTGGTAGACCCTTTTATAAACCTCATGGTTGTGTAAACGCACCTTAGGAGGCCGACGCACGAAATCTGGAGGTCCGAATGAAATATGTCAATTTGCGTCAATTGTGGCGCCAAAAGGGCTCATAAATGGATCTCAAGGGTTGCGTCTGCCAGGTCATAATAAAAGTTGCATTGTGGTATCTCCACTTCTCCTATCTAGTCTTGGATAACCTGGCAGTATCTCCACTCTCGTGCTTGTTTTGAGTGGCATGGAGGTGGGCACCGAAAGAGTGTTGCAGCTGAACGTTATTTTCTGTTGTATGGAGCTCAGAGGTTAGAGCGCGAGCGTACTGACCGGAAGGTCCGTGGTTCGAACCCTGCCTCTGCCTCTCGACTTCCCCTGTCTAGGCTTGGGCAACCTGGCAGTATCCCAGCCCTCGTGCTTCCTTCGGGTGGCATGGCAGATAGGCACCGAAAGGGTGCTACAGCTGAACGATTTATGGCTGCGAGACAAGGCCTCTGCGGATAGATGACGTGCCTACGCGCAATCCGCCCAACCCTGTGCACATTCGATCCACTTGGGAGACGGAGTCTATTCCTTTTGACCGGGGTGTTTCGATTTTGCCTTCAACCGCGAGGAAGGTAACAAAATGGTATGCGAAGATTATCGATGGCTAGTCTCACAGGTACTGCTGCCAAGATTTTTGCTCCTGTACTCCCCGAAAAATTTTCGAAAGTGAGAGTTTTTCCAACACGACCCAATCACGGTGATTTCACTCTAAGAGAAGCTGCGTGGAACAGATACTCATTATACGTCGATGTTTGGAATACCAGCACACTCCTACCCGCTTCAAGAACTTTCACGCTGTGTCCGACCCTATCCACCATGGGTCATTACGGACTACCTCCTTGTTGATGATGCACTGCTTGTCAACGAGTTTACGACCAAGAGACCCCTGTGTTTGATTTCGTCTCCGGTATTACACAAGGATGACCTTTATGTTGTTATTCAACTTCGTAAATGAGTGATGCAGTACGCATAGGAGGTACTCTGGAGTCCATCTGAGTCCAAAATTTGGAACACAGACCTTATATATGTCGCAAATGTCGCCTTACTAAGAGAAAAAGCATATGTACAGGGTCTTCTTGGTCGAGTGGTGGCCATGCAGGACCAAATTTATGTTATAGACTATGTATCACGGGTACATTCCAGCCGCTATTTTCAATCACCAAAAAGTTGGAGAGCGTGAGATATACAGCCGAACATTGAAGGCCATGTTCAGTTAGTTCGGGAACTGGGTACCTACGCATTGAAGGCGATAGCTTTGGTGCATGAGCACCACTGGCTGCGCGATTGAACCACTTCTCTTAATGTCATTAACCATAGGTGAGTTGGGTCCCGAGGTCCCCATCATGGGAGGTGGCAGCTGTCAATCCGACTGAGTTTACCGGTTATTGTTTTCACACTTCGTTGGCAGGTGATATGCTTCCACCTCTCGGTCGCTTCCCCTCAACAAAGGGCTGGGCGAAAAGAGTTCCACGAGGCAAACGGTTCTCCAGCATGCGGAGTAAATGGCCTAACCAGCGTAACCTATGAAGCACGAGTAATTCATTTATCGTGGGAGAGTTCCTTCTTCCTAAAACCGTCTGGCGTACTTCAGCATTGTTAATCCGATGTTCCCACCAGACCTGATCAATGTTTCGAATACATCGACGGACACACACTGACAAATTTCGCATATCCTCTGCGTGCAGAGGCCACGTGTCCGATCCATAAAGCAGTATGAATAGCACTGTCGCAGTGTACACTCTGCCCTTGACAGACAAACTGACGTCACGTCGGCGCCATGGGTGTCGGAGGTTAAACAAAGCTGCAGGACTCATTGTACTTAGGATTATCACGCGTGAGGAAAAAATTCTTGTCCATGAAAGCACATACCCAAAGGATGAGCATTGGCATAAGAGGTGATGGAATTGAACGTGTCGATGCGTTTCGATACTTCCGTTCTACCATTCTGCCTAAGAGGGAAGCCAATGAAGATACTGAACTCCTTGCCGACACAGAAACATGCACTTTTATGCGAGTTATGCAGTGGAGTTAAATTAAGCACAGGGATTCCTGTATTTAGAACAGCAATCCACCCAGTCCCAGCTTCAGATGTAAAACTAGACAACTTCGTGTAAGAGACCTCCGTAAACTAGAGGTTTCCTCAATAGTGTCTAAGTTACATCCTGAACATTCGACGGCTCGGTAATGTATTCAGCTCAATGGTTGGTGAACACTGCTTCACCATCAGCCGGGTCGTCTTACCTGCTGCATACAACAGAGCGACTAAGCAGAAAAGGGTACTACTAACGCCTCCCTTCTTTCTCTTTCACAAAATATTTCTTATCTCTCCCCATTCCATGAATAACTCCTTCCTTGTAGGCCCAGCACTTAGGACTGATAATTCCGTTCGTCCTGCATCGGTTTTGGGAGCAACACCTGTGCGTCATACGACGCCGACATCCTCAGGCATCTTCAAATCAATCTTCAAGCCTCGACGCCTAGCCTATCTGACTGCCTTCACTGTTCGGATTCTGAGGTAAGCCGCTCTTGCTCTTACACTAGACTCGCTCGCCATTGATGTGTGTTGCTTATCAGAAGCAACAATTCAAGATGCAAGCACAGTGGTTGAGCTAATCGCTTCATCGCTCATCACTCACTTCCGGCTGCTAGTCACTGGCGATCCAGAGTCTACTGCAGCAGGATGTGCAGGAGTTGATAACGTCCGAAGTCACCGGCCGAAAGGATCTTTGCATGACTGGATACCAGTTGATAGTCGCTTCTGTGCGGTTCGTCCGGCAACGTCTGTGATGCGGTCACACAAGCAGGAAGTTGGTCACTGTCTGTTTGTCGTGTCTGCTAACGCCCCAACTGACGCTCTGAATGCCCTGTTGCGGCGAGCTTAAAGTTCGGATACCGTTGTGTTTGCCATGGGCAAGATGGCCCAGTGGTTAGTGCGCGAATTTACTGACCGGGAGATCCGTGACTCGAACCCGACCTCTGCATCTCTAGTCCTCTTGTCCAAGCTCGAAAAGTATCCCAACCCTCGTGCTTCCTTCGGATGGCATGGTAGTTAGACACCGAAAGGGTGTGTTAGCTGAACGATTATAACAATAATAACAATGATGATAACAATTATTATTACTGTGGTTGCCGGAGATCCGAATGCACAAGTGGGCTGGCTTATCACATCTGAAACTCAATTAAACGGTAGACATGGATTGGACTCGGTACGTACGGACAATGGCTTCAGCTGTGTGCTGAACGTAGGCTGATTTTATGCAGTATTAAATTCCGAAATGGTCACATGGTATCTTCCAAGCTACGAACTCAAACTGATGGCGCGGATCAATAAATGACTGCCGCTCGTTTTTAAACACATTTGTGGATTCCAGGACTCGTCCAGAGTCGCTTCTTCCTTCGTTTTATGGGGCCGCGTAAGGTGAGGACAAATCGTTTGGCAACTGAGAGATTGACAGATACGGATGTTAGACAACTTTACCAGAATCGTTGAAAAACGCTTGAAACAGATTGAGTAGTCACCGTTTTCGGAAAAGTCTGGTAACAATCGGTAGATTTATTGCTGGGTAACGTTTCGCTTTTGACACAAAAGCTTCGTCAGGCCAATTGACTAGGTTACGAGGTTGGTCGAGATTTAAGGCGGAAGGAGAGCCAATCAGCCAAGTCAAGCTAAATCTCTGTTAGGTGTCTGCCGAGGGATTTTGTGTTAGGGTGGGTGGCCAAGTGTTAGGCCGGTGGGGAAACCTACATGGATTTGGGTCCAGTCTAGGGTCTAGTTTTTCCGGTTCGGTTCACGTGAACACCCTTCTTGAACTAGTGCTTTCGAACAGTAACACTGCTGAAATATCGGAGAAATTTCCAAGCCGGTCCCGAACATAAAATAACCCGACGAGTTATCAGACTTCAAGCGAAACTGAGCGTGCGGGAAAACCTTGAAGTTTGGTGGACACGGAAGGGAAAGGAAATGGAAGAGACCCAGAAAGCCGGAAATGCCCGAAGATTATTTCAGTTGATCTATGCGAATAACCCCCGGGAAAGCATCTGTGAGCGAAACCATCAAAGACCAAAATAGCGCGACCATCCTGAATAAAGAGCGTCTCGACAGTTGGGCCAAATACTTCGAACAACAGTTATCGTGACTCTCAACTGCCACTAACCTGGAGCCTACAGCCGGACGGTGAACGTGGAACAGCCTACGGCCTCGGAGGTTTATGACTGCATACGTTACATACTTGCCACCGAGCTTCTGGTTCCGATGACCTCCCGCCCGCATTGTTCAAAGATGGCGGTGAAGTGCTCAGTCAGCGCTTGACTGATGTGTTAACTTGCATTTGGGAAAAAGAGACTACCCAGACAACTGGGGAGAGTGGGCCACAGTGTCCATTTTCAAAAACAGGACTCGTAGTTGAGTGTGGTAATAATAAAATAAATCGTTCAGCTGTATTCGCCTTTCGGTGCCTGGCTGCCATGCAACCCGAAGAAAGCACGAGGACTGGGTTACTGTCCGACCCTGGACAAGAGAACTAGAGACGCAGATCTCAGGTTCGAACGACGGACCTTCCGGTCAGTAAATTCCCGCTCCAACCACCGAGCCATCTCGCCCCACAGGGGGATCAGCCTGACCCTCGTTAAAACGAGACTTTTTGGGTCACTTGTGCTTCCTCGCCTTATGGTGGCTCGTGCAACACTGACTCGATAGCAGCAAGCGGGATTCCGGCCAGGTAGGGGTTGCATTGACCAAGTCTTCACGATCCGCCAGGAGCTAGAACAACGTCCTACATACAAACGACCCATGGATTTAGTATTCCTGAATTTACATGGCGCATTCGACTCGGTTGACCGAGCTGTCCTCCTTGGCACACTTGGCTTCAAGATAAATGAAACTTAGACCAATCATTCCTGTGTGCCAATGAGCAAAATTAAATTGCAGTTCCTTTTATTCTGCAAAAGACTAAACGAACGTCGGTCCACAATAGCAACAAAGGAAGGGCAGTTTCGGCTTGGCCCGGACGTGGAAGAACTCGCATCCAGCATGCCTCTCGGCAGTCGAATCAATATTAGCAACGAGGCGCGTGCACTCATGAAAGATCCCGAAGGCTTGTCAATGAGCGAAGTGCAAGATAAGGCGCAAGTGCATTTGGACGAACTGACCACAAAGTGCAAGGCGGGATTCAAGACCAAGTAGACGTCGGTAATAAAGTTAAAAGCACGATTATACGACAAAAGACAGATTCGTTATTTAATGGACTTAGTAGTGTGGAATATCGGTTTTTCACGAGAACATCCTGGCCGGTCTATAGTCAAGGGGGAACCCATGGACTCGGATGTTGCTCATCCTAACACTGGTTGGTGGTGCACAGCTACGGCAGCTCCGCCAATTTAACACCGGATACCTTACAAGTAATTTGGGTATAGACTTTTGCATCGTTAATTCTGAGCACCTCCAGCACTGCTGCGAGCAAAATCCGAGTCTAACATTCATCCTTTTTGTGCGAACATATGGGGTTCTCACCGTAAGTGAGAAGGACTGGGGTTTTATTACAGACTGAAATTACTCTGTAAAACTGATCGATCCGGTCAGTTCCACAAATTTTGTCGGACTTCTGGTAGCTCACACAAACATTGTAAAATGGAACTCTACCCACCTGAACCTAAGTGTACCTTCCAACGTTTTTATTGTCACCGACCGCAAAACCCATGGTGCGTATAAAAAACTCGGTTGATATTGGGGTGTTATCCACTAAGTCACTCTCTCTTTCGGTCACATTGCCACAAATCTACTCATATCCGAAGCGCTTTCCGACAATTTGTTCCACTCCACCCGCGTAACTGTCTAACATGGCCAGAGAACCCCGACTTGGAGCGCCTGTCATACCGGCTGCTTAATCAGATAGTCAACTGGGATACCTACGCGATTTTTCATTGTACTGCCATTCTATCTTGGAGTGTACGTGGTCTGTTTGAGGGATAAAAATTATCCGCTTTATTTTCTGAAAGATTAGGCGTCTCGTTCTGCAAAATAGCGCGGCCGGAAAAAGCATGGCCGCCAAAAGTTCTTCTTTGACGAAAATGAGGAGTGCTGTACTGGTAGTTTCTATTGTGTGGAAGAACGTCAAACTCACACGCATTGTACTGATGCGCCGTATCTGGATAAAGGGGATCATCCGAGTTAGGGTCCGTGAAATGCGGACATTGAAGGCGGCCAGATACACTGGGCGTCGAGGCTTGAAGATTGCCTTGGAGCTACCTGAGAATGTCGGTGTTTTGTGACGAGCAGATGCTACACGCAAAACCAATGCAAGACGAACGGAGTCATCAGTCCTAAGTGATGGGCCTATGAGGAGAGAGTTATTAATGGGATGAAGAGAGGGGGGAAGAAGAAGTATGTGAAAGAGGAAGAAGGGAGGCGTCAGCAGTAGCCTGGTTTCGCTTACCCGCCGTGCTATATGCAGCAAGTAAGGCGACTCGGCTGATGGTACCACGCGACGGCCGATGTGGCATGACTTTAGTTGTATATGTGCAGTTCCTGGTTGTACGTGGGCTAAGATGCTGTCAGGGCGCCCACACCGAGACAGGAGGACGATTAGGATCCTCAGCCAAAGCCTTTGGCTCAAAAGCCTAACCGCAAGGCAGCGGTGTTGGGCTGGAAATTCAAATGCATTACCATTGCTACGAAGAAAGTCGATACATGTTCCAGCCCTCAACCTGGAGGACGAGGAGACTGTGTTCGTCAGACCTTTAACCATCAGCCAACCTTATATGAGACTCTGTGAGTGTCGCGGGGATACCTCTCAGTATAGCTCTATGGGTCGCTGAGGTGCGCAAACCGTTACACACCTAACGGTGTATTTCTGCGGCAGATGAACGGATGGAAGGCGACTTCGATAAAAAAAAAGCCTAAAAGAGTTCTGTTTACCGGCTGCAGACAGCCTTACAATAAAGCCTCTGACGGGCCCCTATTCATAACAAACATGAACCTATTTCACTGTTCCGCATGTCTGTCAGGACCACATCGCAATGTAGCCGTTTGTGTGCCTCCGTAACTCACTGAGACATATTGAAAATATTGGCAGATGTCGGAGTTTCTCATAACAGTTTGCCATTTGTCAGTTACATGCACCATATACCAAAGGAACTCTGGAACGGATGGAATCGCGGTTCATCAGAAACGCCATCTTGAACGATGGGATGAAGACTTGAAAGAGCATCTCAAGTGGCACCCATCAACTCAGATTTTTAAAGGACCAAATGAACTTGAGTAAAACGTTGACCAAAGTCCGAAGTCGACAATAGGAGTCCAGCGTGCAACTACATGGCTTCGGTGCAACAAAGTACTTCAGTTGACTCTTCAGAGGTAGCGACTTCGTGGCTGACGACTCCACCCTTAAGTACCTGGAGCGAGGAAAGAATACCGACAGTGCTTTGACGGTTATCCTTATATTCAAAAAGGGTGCAAGAACATCGGAGAAAATCAATGGAGCATCAGTCTAGTGGCCACAGCTTCCAGTGCTCTATGGTATTACCCTGTGCAGATTGACCCATCATCGGGGGTCAGATCTGTGGTCGTCGAGGTTGTGCCCATCATACCTTCACTTTGCGAACCTTGGAACTTTGTAAGTCCTTCCGAAGACCACGATCGCTTTTCTCGATCTCAGATCTGTTGTTGAATCCGTCGATCGTGTGGAATTTTGGCAGTGTCTGGCGATGGAGGCCCCCTTCTAAATTCTCGGCTGATAAAGGCTCTGTATGCCTCCTCTCATGGGTGGGTATGTGCCTACGGCGAATTCTCCCCTGAGTTCACCAGATACAGTGGTGTTGGGTAAGGATGTCTTCTGTCACGCTTTTCTGATTAACTTCGTAATCTATGTGTTGCTTAACCCTTTTTTAAGTACCTCTAACACCTCGGGAATCGGAATAATCCAGGATTCTCGCGCAAAGATATTGTATTCGCCAACGATATTCCTCTTCTTGAATCAGATCGTTTGGAAATTCAAACCACTTTGAATAACCTAAATGATTCTGCTGCACAGCTCGCTGCGCACCTGTAAAGTGTAAAGCGCTACTTCAAATCTGGGTGGAATCAGACCCAAGCCTCATGCTTGCAGTTGAACTAACCAATGAGGCAGAGAAGTGCGTCCATTTTGGCAAGTGCATAAGTACCCGCAGACTAACGAGAGACGAAGTCACTTACCGAATTGAGAAGCCCAAGGCAGCAAATGCCAACCTCCGACATTGGTGGCACTGACGTGACGTCAGTTTGACTGTCAAGGGTATGGTGTCATCGCCATTATGTTCAGCTATAAAAACTGCGTACTTCTTGTACAGTGGTTAAAGCTGCCACGGCTTCGTTAGTCGGTGATCTAGGGAGATAGGGGTAGACAACTAGGCATTGGGAGCGGTAGTTGATAGAACTGAAGCGCGAAGACAGGGGCGTTAGGAAACTTTTCATTGGGTAGATCAGAGAAGTTATGCGTTGAGGGCTACACCTTGGATTCATGTGTGTCACTGAGTGGGCCATTGGGCTGTATCTGACAATGCCCCTAACCAGTGATGTGTGTAGCACCTGTAAACTGCTATTTCATTTTTCATGCTCAGTATCATCTTCCTTTTCCCCATCAACATCAGTCACATCACTGTACAAAAGTTTGTTTTACTACAATACAACCGCTACCTCCCGCTTTTGGGGTCCAACGTGACTTTGAGACTTTTGCTGAGTGACTGTTGTTGTGACTGCCGGTTGGCTATAATTAGCTGCTGCTAACTCTAAACGTGAACAAAAATTTTAGCTACAAACGCTGGACTAATCTATCCACACCTGTGGATTAATATTGCGATCACCGGAGATTTGGAATACCTGGAAGGTGGAACTTCTCTTGGTGTGGTGGTTCAACGGAATACGGAACTACGGAATCTCCTATTTTGAACTGTGAGTCAAGATTTACTGGACTTTTTCTCCTTGTGACTTTGTATCTGGATTACATTGTTAATTTATTCTGTTCAATAGAGACTCCTTAGGGCCGTTAACCACTACATGTGTCCCATCCAGAGGTCCCCATCCGGGTACGCGGCAATGACTAACTCAGCTGAGTTTGCTAGAAATATTTTCGATACTCCTGACCAGTGTGATCAGTTTATCTATCATGGATGAGTTGTTTCTTCCCAAAAAACATCTAGACGTACTTCGGCATTGACGATCCGGTGTTTCGCCAGACACGGACAATGCTTCGAAGACATCGATGGTCAAACACTGGAAGATTTTAACGTCCTCAGCGCGCAGTCGCTACGCTTTGGACCCATATAATAATAGGACGCGCACTTCAGCGTTGTAAGCTAGATAAATGACGGGTAAGCTGACGTCAAGCCCGCGCCACGGGTGATGCACGTCAATATCATCATCAACAGCATGACATCAGTGTTCAACACCGATGCTTCGCTGCCGTACAACCATGATTTCTTTGAAAGCCTTATTGTGAAGAAAAGAATAAAGATGGAAGGAGAGGGGACTTAGCTACTACAATTATTCTGATGTGCATACACCTCCATACACTCATTCAGGCAATCTGGATACAAACTGACAAGATCACCACTGATATCGGTTGGCAGCCATATCTTGTAGCGTCTCCAACTAGGCGCAGTGAGGATCACGTGGTCCCATCCTGGAAGGCGAGTAGCACCGAAAGCACTCAAGCGTTTCGAAATCTCCTTCATACCCCCCTCTGACAGGTCAAGGGTTGTCCATCTTTCTGCTTTAGCCACTCCGAATTGGGCATGGGAAACAGCACTCTCTTCGACAAACGATGGTTCGGCATACGCAATACATGTCCCAACCAACGCAGCTTCTGGTGCTGGACACATGCTTCAATAGAAGTACCCGTTGCACAACCGAAAACTCGCTCTCTAATCGCTTCAACACGGATTCGCCGACACCAAGCCACGTGAGCTATGGTTCTGAAACAACGGTCATCGAACACCTGAAGGCGTCTCAGTTCCGCTATTTGAACACGCCAAGCCTCAGCCATACAACAATACAGCCTAATAGACACGTCCCTCGAGATTCAGAAACAGACCGCTTCGACACCATAGGTATCTCAAATTAGCAAACGCGACGCGGGCCTTACAGATTCGTGCATTGACCTCATCTGTCACATTGCAGTCGGAGCTAGTACAACTTCCAATTTACGTCGAACGCTCCAAAACTTTTGGTGGCTCTCCGCGAGTTGTAAGTGACGTATTCAGTGACTGCATGTCCATAAGGATGACCTTGCACTTTGTCCATACGAAAGGAAGGGGAGATTCCGGCCAGTTCATCCAAATTAAAGTGGCGTACAAACGAACAGTACCCGTTGAGAGTGTTGAACATACTCACCTCTTCATCGATTTCTGCACATTGTGTCTCCAAGGTTGTAATAAACCACACGACAGTCTGGTCAGACAGATCTCCGAACCGTGGTATTACCCAACGGTCCATGCCAATAGTTTCCTGCACTAGTTGCAAACATTGGCCACCTTTCTACTACAGGGTCATGAGTACATTAGTTGCGTTAATGTGATTTCGGATAAATCGACGAAAAGATTCTTAAAACCCAGATAACCTAGGTCAGCGCGAACAAAAATGAAGTGCAGATTGGTCTTCATTTTTGTGCTGTAAAGCATGACCACTGAAATCCATCTATAACGAAAAGGATGACATTCCACTAAGCGCGTCTGACTAAGGTAAGGACAATTGAATCACAACACGAAGATAACGATGAAGAAGAGAATGCAGAACGAACCGTGCGGCGTGACCTTTCCCTCACACTCACCAAGCTTCCCACGCGCAGGGCTCATAGGGTAAATTTCTTGCATCCTGATTGGTTCAAAGGGTGCAGTGCGTTCACACGCGATTAATTCAGTGGTCGTATACGGCGCTCAGTATTCGCACAATGGAATTGAATCTTCGAAAGCTATTAAGTATCTCTAATGGACAAAAACAGACAATCAGTTGAGTTAATAATGCCAATCCAAACCTTTGAGCCCTATCTAGGCGTCCAGTGGTCCCAGTGGTGCTTGGAGCTTACGGATTCACGGACTGATACACAGGAGCGAGAATTTTGCCCAAGTTTCCCGCGTCGGTTTTGTTCTTGTCGTTCAGCAGCTGTCGTTCACCTGAAAGGCACAAGTGAAAAAAGGGTGTAGCACTGCTCTTTAAGTTCTCAGCGCGGGGCAGTATGTTTGCCAGCGCGAGGACTCGCGTAAATAAGTGTCTAATAGTGTTTTGAACTGAGTTCTAGAGGGAGCGTGGACAACCGTCTCAGGAAGGTTATTCCACGCAGCAACTACCCGAAATGAGAAAAAAGTTTGCCTAATGAAGGTGTGCGCTCTGAGCTTAAAAATCTTCTTACCGTGTCCCCGCCGTGTGTTTGCTGGGTCAACGGTGAAAAACCTGTTGGCCAAGCCTTGTTCAAACAGGGCGTAAGTAAGAATTAAGTCCCCTCGGAGGCGACGATACTCCAAGGGAAAGAGGTCGAGCACCACGAGACGCGTTTCGTAGTCCATGGACTTGAGACCGGCAACCATTTTCGTAGCAGCTCGCTGGACACGCTCAATGAGGATTACGTCTTTCGTGCGTCCTGAGTAGACAACCGGGTTGGCATATTCAAGGAGCGGTCTGACATAGGCCCCATAGAGTATTTGGAAGTCCGTGCGAGTAATACGAGAGAAGGTACGCCGAATCATCCGTAGAACAGCGAATGCCTTCTGAGCCGATTTCTCAAGGTGCAGTGAGAAGGACAGGTTTGGAGAGAGCCAGATACCCAAATCTTTTTTGGCATCTATCCTCGTGATGTCTTCTGGTCCTTTCTCACCATGCATGACAAAGGAGTTCGCTGAGTCTCCTCCAAATGACATATGGACGCACTTTTCGTCATTCAGAGGAAGGTGCCAGTCCAACGACCACTGCTTTGCGGCGTCTACATCAATTTGGAGGGCACTGGCATTGGAACTCCACGATTTCAAGTCGTCCGCAAAAAGTAGACATGGACTTGAAAGAACATCTGGAAGGTCATTGACGTATATCAGAAACAGCAAAGGTCCCAAAACGGAGCCCTGAGGAACTCCAATGGAGACCGGCGCCGCAGAAGAGTAGGTCGAGCCTACTTTCACTCGGAATGATCTGTCTGATAGGAATGCCTTGATCCAGTGTAGGATTTTCCCTTGAATCCCGTAAGACTCGAGTTTGTGGAGCAGAGGGACGTGTGGGACTCGATCAAATGCTTTTGAAAAGTCGAAAAATATGGCATCCGATATGAGTCCCTCGTCCTTGGCTTGGGTTAAGCTGTCCATAAATACGAGCATGTTCGTCACGCAGGAACGGTTTGGGAGAAATCCGTGTTGAGCTTGAGAAATCAAGTTGTTGGAAGTAAGGTGATCTAGAATGGCTCGCTTCAGAATGCGTTCCATCACCTTGCATGGCACGCTAGTGAGGCTTATAGGCCTGTAGCTGCCAGGCGATAGTCGGTCACCAGTTTTGTAGATTGGCGTGACAATCGCTTCCTTCCAAACAGAGGGAAGGTGGCCTTCGTCAAGCGACTGACGAAACAGCAGATGGAAATGAGTTGCCAGTGTGTACGACGTTTCCTTCAGGATCCTTGGGTGGACTTCGTCGGGCCCCAACGCGCAGAATGGGTTGATCTTGTGCAGGAGTTGACGAATGTCCTCCACCGTGAATACCAAGTCGGTTAGAGGCCGTTCGTAGGTACGCCTTGACAACGTTGGATGTGACGAGGACGCTGGGACTGAATACAGACCTGCATAGTGATCTCTGTAGAACTCAGATACCACTATTGGGTCACTCGTGGGTTCCCCGTTCCTGTCCCTCAGGGAGAACGCGGATGGTTTGTTTCTTCGGCGATGCCGCATGTATTTGAACAGCACATTTCTGTTCTTCCGGGCGAGGTCTAGAATGGTGGCTTGTTTTCGTATGTTCCATTGGCGGATTTCCGATTTACAGCGGTTCCGCATTTTACGAAATGCCAGCTCATCTTCTGTGTCTCCTGTAGTCAACTTTTTGAGAAATAGTTGTGACCTCTTTTCCAGAAGACGCCGGATCCTTTTGGGTAGTTTACGGCTCATCCGACTGCGTGCTGGTTTTTTTGGGACGAACATCGCGTCAGCCTCGTGAACTTTCTGGACAATAGTCCTATATAAGTCTTCCACTGAGGCTGGCCCCAGTTTAACTTGGTTAAGAAAGATGCGCATTCCCGAAAAGTCTGCACGGCAGAAGTTTCGAATCCACGTTTGGGGTTCGGGATTTCTGGCCCAATAGCAGATGAAATCAAAGGTGAGCACACAGTGGTCGCTATGTCCCAGTGGAGCGTTAATTGTCACCTGATCAACGAAATGTCTTTCGTTGGTGATGACCAGATCCAGGAGGGACGGTTGTTGGCCCGCGCGGTATCTGGTGGGTGCAACGACATGTTGAGTCCAAGCGCTCTGTTGAACGACTTCGGTCAACGCCGCTGCAAAGGGTCCACTTGATCCGACGCACTGGAGCTCCGTCCAGGGGGCCTTTGGAGCGTTGAAGTCACCTACCAGCAGGAGATGAGTGAAGTGGTAGCTGGAGGAGAGTTGCCCAAGGGTTCGTATGAGGAAGTGGTCATCTTCCGGAGGACTCGAGGGGCTACGGTAGACCACACCGAGAAGGAGAGAATCGGACCCGCGCAGCGGGACTTGAAGCCACAGTGCATCACAAAAAGGTGCAGGAGTGGTATCAGAGAGGACAATCGGGATTGGCAGGGCCGCATGTAAGTATAAAGCAACCCCACCAGCTCTCCCTCGTTTTGAGTCAGCTCGAAAAATAGAGTAGCCGTCTATTGAGATCTCCGCGTCAGAGACATCTGGTGTGAGCCAGGTCTCTGTGAGTGCGATAATGGACGGCTGTTCAAGACAAACTGACTGTTTAATATCACAAAGTTTGTTGAAGAGGCTAAGACAGTTTGTGGACAAGCATTTCAACACTGTCTCTGCTGCCTCCGAAGGTGAGGAGCCGAGAGTTGTGTAACCAGGGAGGTTAGCAGGCTTAATAGCTGCACGTCGGGTTTGAGTCGAGGGCTCCGAAGGGACCTCTGAGGCATATTTGTCTGCTCCCTCGATTGGTGGTTTCGTGGGTTGCTTTTCATTTGCAGGGTTTTTTTCGCCCTGTGGGAGCCCGGTTTGCGCGGGCCTATTAGTTTTGGTGGACGAAGTTTTTTTCCCCGTGGGCGAAAATTTCGACCATTGCTACTTGTAGCCCTTTCTTTAACTTCTTCTGGACGGCCAGGTTCGCTGTTGCTCAATGGGCGATCTCGCGTCTGTTTGGCTTCTTGGGCATTTTGGCGCGATTTGGTCGGAAAGGTGCCTCTGTGATGCTTTGAGCGCTGGGTGGCAGCACCGGGTAGTTCTTTTGGTGGTGCTCCCATGAGGCTGGTTTTCTCAGAGGACTGCACCTTGAAGCCAGCCAGCAGTTTTCTGATTTGGCGAGTTGTATATGGCTTGTTTGGCCGCAGTCGCCTTTCTTTCGCGCCTGTGTGGTCATCCGAGTCACCCGCGATCAGCGTGGCCAACTGGGTGTATGAGGGACTGTTCGGCTCGCCGTGGTCAGGCTTGTGGCTTTGATTGTCATGGTCCTGGGCAAGAGTTGTGTCCACAATCAAAGAGGCTACTTTAGACGGAGTGGAGCTAGAGATTGGCAATTTCACAGCCTCAGTGGATGTACGGTTCTCGCAGCATTCCCCGATGTCGACGTCAGCGCATGTGGTTGGTTTGCCGGTAGGCTTCACCACTTGACTCCGCTCGTTTGACCCAATCCAGCTCGGTTGTAGCTTGGGTGTGGAGTTCTCTGTTGCACCTTTGACGTCTGTTACGGAAAGAAGTGCTGATAACTGTACGTACTTTGGGCGCTCCGTCCACGTGAGACTTGCCTCCTCCAGAGCGTCACTGCCTATAGAATTCGAGGGGTCCGCGGTGGTTGAGTAGAAACTGCTGTCCGGAGTCGCGGTCGTTTGCCTCGGCGTGCTTTCAGGAGCACAAGGGGCTATAACTACAATCGGTTTGGCCTTAAGTTTGGGATCGGCCGAAATGGCGCCATCCGGAAGCTTTTTCCGCATCTCTTCCCTAGAACTGCTGTGGCCTGGCTTCCGTGCGTCTAGAGGGCGATCCTCAGATAGACGCCTGATCGTTGGATTTGCCTTTTGGACGCTGACAGCCTGACCCAAGATCTTCTGTACGGCCGACGGCGAGGAAAGGGTAACTAGAAGCCCGAGTGTTCGCTTGCTTCCTTTCTGGCGTAACCAGTCTGCGTGAAGCGATTCGTGGTCAGGCTTTGAGAGGACACTGCCAAGGAGCGATTGTGCCTGCTTCGTTGGCGTGACTTTTCTAGAGAATGACCCCCAGATTATCAGTCTGCTCTCCCTTACGCGTCTGTCCACTAGAGACGCCGTGGCGGTCTTTATTGCCGCATCGGAGAGCTGGATAACCTTTTTCGCAGCCAGCAGACCAGGGGTGGATAGTGCAAGGTACTCGTTCAGCGAGGAAAGTTCCTTGTCAACTTTCGTCCAGATCGCTGCATTTTTAGTGTTTGCGTCTGTCAGAGCTTTAGAGAGAAGCTCGAGTTTCGTCGCCAGTACATCGATTAACGAGGAGCGCTTATACTGGTCTGTGTGATTCGGTAGTGCGGAGTTGGTCTTGTTTTTTATGGCTTTTTCCCTAGTTGGGGAATGCACTGCACCCTTAATGTAGAGGCAACTAGCGCATACAAACGGGTCAGGAGAGTTAGCCAGTTGGCTTACCTGGTCGTCCTGTAACCCGTGCATTTAAAGTGCCACCAGGCCTTGCAGGTGTGGCATTGCATATTCCTCCAGAATTTTTCAGCCAGGGGTATGACTGCTTCAGTGGACACTGAACTTTGGTGATCTGCGAAAGTATGAAAATGGAATAAAGTGATTTTCTGTTCGAGCACATACGCAACAAAATGCAACGTTTGGGCGTAAAAATCTTATTCTATTCAAAAAAAGTTTTTGCAGCTAGGTGCATTGTGCTGCTAAGGAGCCTCCACGAAGAGACTTTAATACTTCAGTTGTCGAAGTCGGTCACCAGTATTCAAGTTTACCACAGTTCACATTTTAATAATATCCAGAGTGAGGCAATCTCCTGGACACCATTGCAAGGTCAATATGTTTCCCACCTTACCGTGCGCGCGACTTGTCGATACCCCTGTTTTCAAATATATTGCGGTAGTATGTTAAAAATATAGACTACCTAGCACGAATATGTTTTCGTTCTCGCGCGTGTGCCCGTGACCCCGAAGGGGGACAAAATAAGGGATTCCTCGGCAGAGAAACGCGAATCGCTGTCAATAGAGCAGCCGGGCGACGACTGCTAGCACCGATCCTGCGCTGTTACAGATTCACAGGAGATATGCATTTGATCGCCAAACATTGCACTGAGCTTGGAACGACCTGCTCGCGGGCGTCTTCAGGGTTCGTTATTCCGGCGTATTTGTTAAGTGGGGGTTTCCAGCCCTGCTGTTTATTCTTAGTCTTATTCCAGTTGATTTCATATGATTTCACATCATTTCAATAACCGCATACCAACTATAGACGCGTAACCATGGAGCCAGTCTGGGGCTGCGTAGCAACAGGAAGAGCAACGGCTGACGTTTGGCATGGCCAAAAAATAGATTGGACTCAATACGGTCTAATTAGATTCAACACACTACCAGTGTATCCTACTCCTCCGTGAACTTTTTAGCTGGTGCCGCCGTTTCTGGCAGCAGAGATATTAAATTTTTCCGGCAGTTCAAGCAGAAATGCCGGAGTTTGGCGGTAGGAGTGGGATCTACCCAGCCACTAATTTTCTGGGATACGCTTCGTAGCCGGATAGTTGGCCATGTCGCTACGCAAGCTGACATATTCTTACTACAACATCACTCCGATTCGCCACACGATCACGAGGGGGTAACGTCATCCCCATGGACTGCCCTATCGCGCACTGTTCCGTGCTGGAAGCATGTATATTTGGGAGTAGACTTTTCGCTACTTCTAATTGTCAGAAGCGGATCTCGACCGGAAGATTATTATTTTAGCGTGTATTACCCACAGCATGTAAATAAGCCCATCGAGCGCAGTAATCGCAAACTATTCGACTCCACAATCTTTGTGATAAAAGCCCACGCAAATTCAACGAAACATGTAGACCTGCGTTTTTGAACGTTAGATTCTTAGATTACTGAATCTTAATGGATAGCGATATGATTCTCCATTCACATACTTTCTCCGCTTGCATGCTTACTGACCCCCATGTGCTGGGCCACGCCACGGTCTGCGTGACCGCCATTCACCTTGCCACTAAGCCACTCCATCCGGAATCGGTATGATAGCATACGTGTTTCCACCATGAGTACTTGTTAACTACTCCGTGCTGCGTCTGCTGGGCTGGCTGCGAGTTTTCGTATCGTGATGCACGTATGGTCATACCTCAGACCAGAATTATGGGACTGACCTCAAAAGAGGTGACCGAAACCACTGAGCCAGTATCCTGATGTGCGAGCTTTGACGTTGCGCTATGGCGGTCACTGTCAGACTAGCGCACTCATTGAGGCCTCAAAAGTCGACAACGGATGTTAGTGGTACATTTGCTTACTGGCATTTAAATATTACCTTCGCGTGGTCATCAAACTTGTGGCGATCGCATGATGGAAATCTTAACGGTGGTGAACTGCACGATCATTTGCACTCTGGATTCACCCACATCCAGAGACCACACCACACTGAGTTCAATCATTCGCCTTGAAGATCCCGTTGGCACATGCAGTAAAGTTTGTCTCAGATTAGCTTTTGCTCGTGCCTAACTTGGTCGTTATTCTTAAAACAAACTCGCCTAATTTCATACGTCCACGTATAACCTATAAGTAGCCCTAAACGAACTTTAGGAATAGAGAGCTACCCTTTTTAAATGTTCGTTTCCATTGTTAATTACAAAGCCTCCTAACAGTTTTACTGATCCTGCAATTCGGGGTGTGTGAAAAGGTACATTTACTTTTTAGAGCAAAATTGAAATTCTCTCTGAGGTCGCCGATAGCCAAAACGATAATCGGACTGGTCCTGAATTTAAGCAGATATCTCTTTTGTGAATTCTCAAGAGTAAGTAGCGGTGGACATCCGAGTGCGCACTTCATTATTTCATTTATTAGCATGAAGACTATGAAATGTTTTCTGGACGAACGATACCACAAAGTTTTCTGAAATCTGTCAATAGCCATATGCAATCTAACTGAGATCCCAGGTTTGACTTGTTTTCTGTGGCCCTGTTGGTAAGTTTTTATTAATTTATTAAGTATTCAATAAACCACCTGAAATCGTGTATATTGTTTAAATGTCGATTCTCCCAGCCAGTGGTTCTCGTTCTTTAACCCTCACATCATGATTTAGCTTATCCTTGTGGATTCCGCTCGCGCGGAGCCATGTGTACTCTTGCTGGGCTAACGAACGCGTAAAAACCAAAGAATCAAAATTGTGTTACGAAACTCCAAGCGCAATTGGTCCAAAAGGACGGTGTCTACATATCCTCATCAAATATCCCAATAACAAATGCGGCCGCGCACTTTTAGTCGCAGACAGACTTTTGATGATATGGGCGCGCTAACACATCTGCCGCGACAAAAATATACCCATGGCAGGGTAAAGCATAGATCAGAAAAAGAAGCACGAGGAATTCTGGGTTTGCGTCCGTAATTGGCTTTAGGAAAACCAAAATTACGTGGACAAAAGGCGCCGGCTGGAGAAGGCCATCCTCACAAAACCAGAAATCCAGTGAATGCGTATTGAGCACACCATACTCTTTACTTTTTTGGCATAGTAAGCGAACTTTCGAAGGTTTTTGCTCATCATGTTTCACAGAGGTGATTTAGAACCAACGTATATTATTCTTATGAGCCAGCGTTTTTTGATTTTTTGATTCTTTAAGTTCAGCGCGCAAACTGTCCTGGCGATGATGAAGCCCTTCATTTTTTCTCTGTGTTTCATGTCAAGGTCATGTAATGCGGTGACGCTAAATATGTCCGACTGCGCCATGGCTTAGGACCATATTTCTTTGGTTTATACAGTTTTCAGTAAAGGCTGTTGTGCACAAAAAGAATGTTTAACCAAAATGTAGTAATGCTCTTTATATTCTCCAACCAAAAGGCACCTTGTTCTGCTCCACTTTGTTGAAAGGTAAGTTGATTTGTTGGCAGTTAAGGTGTGTTTGGTCCGTTGGGATATCCTATGGGAGCAGCTTGAGTCTCGTACCAGGAATCCTTGATCCTGGGTCACATGTCAGTCACGCATTTGAGCTTAATCCTTTTGAACGTATTGGGTGGGTAACGAGAAACTGTTCTAGCTGCATAAACTAAGGGTGCGAGGTTTCAGTTCGACGGAGGGTGGAGTTCAACTTATGCTCAGCAGCTCACGATATCTACTTGTAATGTGAGATCTCATGACAGCTCCCAGACACCGACCGCAAAACGCCTACTACTGGACGCATTTGAACTGGAAGACTGCTGGCAGTAACCATGGCCTGAACGCTTTCAGGTTGATAGCAAGCATTTTGTCATAGAAGTTTGGACCTACGTGGATGCATCATGTACATTATGTGGAAACTTCGGTGCATTCAATCCATCGAGTTGAATGCAACTCAAAACTGTCAGGAATTTTCTCTCTTTAACCGCGTTCTGATTGTCAGAGCTTAGTGATTGTTTCTATCAGGGCGACCATTCTAAACGGCTCTTCTTAATGTACAAGGACACAGGTTTCCTTATCCGTCAAATCAGGCAGAGAATACCAGATACAAATTTACATACAGGAGTGATTCTCCAGTATATTTTTGCGTTGACCGGTATGTTGTAGCCCTAAGGCTCTCCATGAACCTTTGCAACTAGAGGTTTATCAGAGTAATTCATCCATTTCAGGAAAAAAGAGCTTCCCTGCTTGTGCCAGTTTAGTGGTGACCACGTTTAAATTGGATAAAGCTCACCGCCTATGACGCTGTCCCCTTTCCCCACCAAACCCTCCTGTACTCACAGTCCCCGCCAGTCATGCCTTTGTTCCGACTGTGACTTTATGATCACGCCTGACGGCATGCCCCTACACAATTTGGGAATAAACATTATTATTATCACATCTTTCGGAATTTCAGATGTTGTTTCATCAAACACCATTTTATTCCTCGGTGTGTTCGTTAACCCTGAAAAACTGTTCACTTAAAATAATCGCCCGTATCTAGAAGTAAGAGTAGAACAAAATACGCATGAATCTTTTTGTCAATGACATGAATTTTGAAAAATCATTCGCGTTTGTCGAATATCGATCGGTCCAAGATATGTCCTACTTAGTGGGAGAGAAGGAAAACGAAATGAGCATTAGGCCATTGAACTTTTACATTCACAAGCACCACCATTAAAATCCACACGCTTTAAACTTAGGCTGTCTGGAGCCTCCGAAAATGCTATATTCGATCAACTGTTAAAATGCGCTATCACATACTTAAGCGAAGAAATTTTTTAGGGTATATCGCAGAGAGATGGATATAAGCTACATGGTTACTCAAGCAATGAACTCCACATATCTTCCAGGGGAACCTTTCTCCTGGAAACAATTTCGGGTCATACACCACACGATCATCTCCCAAGTAATCAAAAAGATAACGAAACAGCTTAGAATATCATTCTGATGTAAATAAAAGGAAAACCAAGTCAGAAAAATCGAGGCTCCGGGCCAGTCCTGTGAAGAGTGCGGCACTGCGGATTTTAATAAAGCAATTATTGCAATTATTTTCATGGAAGTTTGCTAAATGATTAGGTTTTTCGCCCCAGACTAACTTTTGTACCGTTTAGAGAATCTTATTTGAATAAACTCACTAGTAATCTCAGTGAGTCGAACAAGGCTCTCAGAAGTAAAGTACCTAGTCCGCGGCATCAAAATATTTGACAGCGTATCTGTGGAATGATTATGGATAGGCAACCAAATGTCGCTGGCCTTGACACGCATTTACTTGCGGCGTTTGGTTAACACATCTTACCACTATTTTACTCTAGCAGATACATTGGTCCCGAGATGAGTTAATACGCAACGCCTTTACGCCTACACGGCAGTCAGGTGGACACGTCAACTTAGGTACGCAGACTTGTTAAATAAAACCTGCTGCACCTAAGTTTGCGCCACCACGCCGGCTGCTCCGTTACTTGCGATCAAATGTGCAATGTCCTGAAACCCGAACCTCATCTAGCATTTGGTGTGTTCATGAACTGATTTCCATGTCAGAACTGAGGTAAACATTCAGGTTTCCGGGCCTCAACGATACTTCTGAGGCATTTTGATGTGGTAATTCTTCTTGAAAAGACTGTGCGTTATCACGGTGTGTCGTGCACGAGGACAGTAGTTCATGAAGCTACAGTTGGGGGCCACCTCAACTTTTACTTAACTTTCCAGACTACGTTGGCGAATTTTCAAACGGCTGACAAACAGGGACATCTGGCCCTCCAGGTTGAGGCGCTGAAAGATTGTGGCAAACTATTCCTTAAAATGACATGACTAGTCTATTATCGCGCCTCAATCTGATTAAGCGAAAGCTTTGAGGAATTACTACAATGGGTGTTTTTCCCATGTTCGTGTATCCTGTTGGTGTTTCATCCCATATGCAGCCATGATACCCGCAAGAAAACCTGCCCCCATGCCACACCGAAGACATTAACGGGGTCGCCGCGTACGCTGAATACAATGCCGCTAGCAAGCGAAGACATTCCATTGCTTACATTTTCCGAAGTCTTTCACTGTTTTGCCCAGTTCTTGTAGAAATTACTAATCGTGATTATATGAAGCTCAATTGTGGGTAGAATGCTAGGACGAATTGGAATTTGACGAACTGTGTTTTGCTGCTCATGTCTGTATGTTTGCTTCTAGACCTCATACTTTAAACGATATCGCAAACTTTAAAACACGAAATTCTGCATAACTTTGTGGACAAGCCACACGTGCATGCGCTCCCGTTAATTATTTTGTAGACGTCTGCCTCATTTCAGAAAGCGATTACAAGTCGAGAACACAGACGAGTGGGTGCCTTTGCAGCTGCTGCACCGGAGTGTGCCGATCTTGTCATGGCCCTTAGTTTGCAAAAACGCAGTTACTTTGCTTGATAAACCGCAGGTAAACGGTTGAATCTATTTCGTGTTGTGGTCTGTCTGTATAGGAACTGGTATATATCGAGGTGCCGAACGCACCCGTTTGCTTTATCTAGTTGTGCGCCAACCAGTTTAAAACCACACTTGACCAAAAGCAGTTTGAGAAACTGCTTTCAGTCGCAGCTTTCGAGAAATCAATTTCATTGTGCAAATACTGAGCGGCCAGTTTCTCTTGAGGACACTGCACCCTCCCTTCAACCGGGAGATGCAAAGACACGCTATTCATGACTGCAAAATTCAACACACCTGTAGGCTGGCTTAGTTTGGCAGAGGTACACTGATCCATAAACGGCTTTTGGTTCCAAGCGTAATGACAGTAGCATCTGCCTCCTGCAACTTTGTGCTGCCTAACAGTTGTTTATTTATACAAATAGGTTTAGAAACAGCGAGTGCCGCTCCATATGCTGGAGTCTTTCTCTTGATTTCCCCGAGCAAATTCTGTTGGTCCTTACTAGCGCCTAGATGGGCACCCCGCGTGCACATGTAAAGCTGTCCTAATAAAGACGCTGCAATGAGGCTTCGGCCCCTGGGTACCGATTTACCAGCCAAACGTACTGTTTCAGCCTAGTGGCCTAACCTCAAGTGCCAGGATGTCAACAGTGATGAGTTTCTTTTGTTACTGCTGAATCAAACTCATTTTCCTCCGGATTCCGGCTAGGGTTCAATACCGCTCTGGAATCTAAAATTGCGTTACGCGGAATGACGCATATAACGCTCCTTACTATTTGGCACTCTTGGATAGCGAATACACGCTGCAAGCATGGCCCCAGCGTACCACAGGTTTCAGCGTAAAAACGTGCTAATTTGTGCTGCTTTGCCTGCGGAGGGCCGGATTTCCTCCAAGTTGTCAGTTGCAACTCGTAGTGTATCAGAAAATGAACGAATAGCGCCTTGATAAACGCGGCTGCGGGACCCCAAAGCAAAGGCGTCACACGCGTGGATCCCGGGGATTTGCGGGGCGGATCCCATGGACATTAAACGCGAGTAGGCAAATAGTAACAAGAGCACGCGCCATGATCATTCGAAACGGAACTCAAACCTGGTCGTGATTAGTTGTTTTCATGTGCATCATTCGCCTTCATTTGATCGGCCTTGCTTGTCTGTTAGAGAGCACGTTGATTGGCAGGATTCTGAAAGCGAAAAAAGCGGAACGGGTTTGGGAGGTTCTACCAATGAGGAGTTTACTCTATTCGCTGCTAAAGCGCACCCCGGAACACACTTTGGGCTAGTGAGCATTAAAATGCTGTCCGATTTGATTAACCGATAAGCCCATGGAGTGAAATTTTTAACATCATGACGTGGAAAATGAATAGACACTTACTGGCCACAGTAAAGTCTAGAATGATATCTGTAAGATATATGGACTGCCCATCATTTAAGCTGCCCGAGACCCGTGAACCAAGAACCGGAGTCATTTCTCAACACTACAATCCTGAGCATCCGTCAACTGCGCGTGAGTGGGTGTGTGAGCTCCATGTTTTAGGTGTTTTATCATTAGAGGACACAGGACACCTGCCACCGTAGTGTGTGGGCTGCACTTCATGTTTACACATTAGCTGTTCACGGCGCCGAGAATCCAGTGCTTGTTCTGAGATATAAAGATGATGAGTAAACTCGGCCATTTGTGGTGCATGTCGCGTCCAGTTAAGATGAGGCTTCTTACTCGCGGCGAACGAAGTCGCTGGTCCGTTACAGAAACGCTGACGTGGCCAATTGCTTTCTTTTGTTGATCTTGCAATTTCCATCTTACGTGCTAATTATGTATAGCCTGCTCCGTAAGTCGCTATGGTTAGTGATCTGAGTTGACGTATCTTTATTAGGTGTGTGTTATCTTGTTGGTGCCCCCGAAACAAGTAGTGTGACGGAGCAGCTTCATCTCGTCCCACCGGGCACTCGACAAAGAATGCATGTTTTGGAAGACTACACGTATGTTACTCTTAATATACACTTTCTCAATGATCCTGGAAGTTAGCCCAAGCGATGCGTCCGCATATTCACAATCAGTGGCTTGATCTATCGCCCGAATGGAGAGGGGCACGTTAGCAGGTCAGCCAGTTTACGTGTTTCCCAATGTGCCTCTAGATTAACGATTTGGAATTTAGGAACGCTGCAGACTGACCAGATGGATTCCACAGGCAGCGTGTCCCTCCGCAGTGGTGTCAGTGCAATCCTTCTCCTACCGGCCGAAGCGACCAACTCGCTGTTCTTGGGCAATAAGGCGGCTGCGCAAACATCGCCCGAAAATATATCGGCAGAGGAAATTCATATGACGAAAAACTATTGTCACTCCCGTTTTGCAGTCCCAGATGGACCCTTTGTTCTCCTTTATGCCACCAGGCTGCTGATCAGGAATATTATAAGCGACGTTTATACAGCAATATACGTGGAGATCTTTTACCTCACTTGGCATTAGTTGAACTTTTTACATTGAGCAGACATATTTGGCCGCGAATCGAACGGAAGTGACGTGCCAAACCTTCTTCATGAATATTCATGTCGAAAGAGCAGTAATATCTATAGTCGTACATCCAGGAAAGACGGAGCGTTCAAAATTGTGTGACATTTCGACACATGGACAGCATTTCCCGCAAAATCTACCGAACCTCCAGCAGTAACGCAACAGCAGAACGCAACACACTACAGTGAAAGGGTATCGCGATTTTATGGGCTTCACAGAGTTGTTTCAGGTCAAAAGGAAAGTATCTTCAAGTATCTTTCGGGCCTAAAAATTTACAGGACACCCGAACATTGCAAACTAGATGGCTTTGATGAATCGCTAGCGAAGCGCTCGTTAGGTGTGCGGACAGTGACAAAATGAAAAACAATTACACAGCATCCGTTTTCAACCTTCTACCTTCTGCCCTCCTACATTTGGAACTCCTTGTGTCTTTCAAACTGCAATAATTAGTTGGCTACTTTCATGCGGGTGGAGCAAATTGGAGGAGCTTATTCCAGCCTGTTGACTTCCCCACACAGAATGGATGATACCGCAATAGTGTCGACAAGTAAGGTAACCCGCACTCTGGCTGGATCAAACTTGATATGCACCTGTGGTTTCCCGTTGCATGCGAGCCTACGATTAGGCTTTCTCCTGTAACGAAATTCAGGTGGAATACTGATTGTTTTTAGTAAGCAGTTGGGCCAAAGTGTTGCGCGCAAAACAAAGGAAGTTAAGTCGTTCAATTGTAGGTTTATCAACAAAGGTGGCATAATGAGTAGAGTGACAAAATAATAAAATTGTGCAAACCTCAAATCGTGGTACCACACGGGCTTCCATACACCAGTTTAGGAACTACCAATTCCAAATGCGACCCCGAAGTTCACCTTAATTAAAGAGAAAGTGACCACAAGATAGCGAAACTCAAGTGGTTTATTTAACCGAGACGTGTGACGACAGTGTCAGAGGGATAATAATAATGCTTATCCACAACTGATGGATGGCATACTGTCGGATATGATTATACTGTAACAAGCAGAATAAAATCATGACTGGCGGGATCCGTGGGTACCGGGGTTGTACGACAAGGAATGAGTGTCACAAACAGTGGACATTATCCGATGCAGACGTGGTCACGCCCAATCCCTGGGAGGCGCAGTCACTAGGACTTTTCTCTTGGGGAACATGTCAGGCTGAATCATACTGTTATGATTTGAAGGTGGCGGGCAAACACAAAACAAGGGGAGGCAAAACAAGAGGCATCCTGCCTGACACATGACAAGAAAATGCAAATTGTGGAAAATGAGGAACCAGAACAACGGATCTGGTGAAACAGCAGAGTTGGCGTAAGCCAGCCGGACAATTTGAACTAAAACCTAAAACCACCACTTAAGACTCATGGCCCTGGACTGTTGGGCTTACGGCCAGGGTCACAAAAAGCGTAAGTGGCGGGTGTAGCATTGCAGATGAATGGTATCAGGAATCTCAGGATCAGGGTGCGCAGTGAAACTGTGGAGACTCACTAATCTCGCTATTGTAGTGGAGTTGGGTATAAAAGTTCCTTGGAGAAGTGAGTTGGTGGCAACACACAAACCGGAACGCGAACCGTACAGAAAATAATTGACTTTGTGAGGAGTGCAGACTAGAAGTCTACCGAACGGTTAAATCCGAATGAAAGGCTCAGCAGATTAGAATGAACGCATCTTGGAGGCGGCTGGGGCTAGGAGACGAATTTGTTCGTATTTGCTGTTAATGGAACGAGTGGGCGAGAGGGTATGGTCAAGAGCAGGAAGGAATAGTTACGGATGTGCTAGCAATCTGGGTATGTCAGTGCCGTGCCAACATTCGCCTGACATATTTCAGTTTTTGGACAGCCCGTAACGGACGTCATATCTAAGGTCATTGGGCTGGGATGTGCATTTCTTTGAGCAGCGGGATTTTTTCAGGTTTGCCCAGGAAATCCGCAGAGGTAAAACAAAGCTGATGTAAGATCACAGGTACTTTTTCGGTCCGGTTGGGGATCCCTGTGAATGCAGATTACAGGCCAGATATAGTATATAACGGTCAAACAGGGCGTTCAAACCCGGTGCTGCCGAAGGTCAAACTTGGGTAGACGAGGGAGTGGGATGGGATTAGTAAAGTCTAGTGAGTTTCGGCAGACATAATATAGGATAACGTGCATTATTAGAGGGGAAAAAACGTCACGTTCAATACAATTAGGGTGGTGAATATAAGCGATTTAATGAGACAATTTGGGAGTGGATTTGTACTCAATAGACCAGAGAACGAGCAGGGCTCCAGTTTGCTAATATACTACTGTAATATAAAAGATCTAGAGCAAACCGGTGTAAGCACGCAGAGATGTGGTGTGATTATGGAACTCAAACGTATAAGGATGACAGAAGTTGACTTTTGGACTGGTTTATCTGGAATTTACTACGTAACTTGGACGGTACCGTAATCTAGGAGAGAAAGCGAATGCAAGAGAAATAGTCCTTATCAGCTTCAATTAACCAGTGGTGCATGGTGCTAGTCTTGAATACTAGTGGAGGATTAGGGATCTCATCTATATGCATATAAATATATATATTATTTTGTGTCCACTGCTGGAAGCAGTAGGTAGGTGCGTGTGTTTTTTGTGGTTGACGAAGTGAGTTTGTCGCGGTGCAACCCTAATTATCACGAAAGTAGCTATAGTTCTGCACGCTGATGTAAGCCGTAGGTATCGCAGGGTGTCTTCAGGCTATTTTTTCTTTTTTCTTTTTTAACGGACGAATATGTTTTTCACCGTTTACAGTTTACAGCGTTGCCAGTTAAACGACACGGCCAGGACGAGTCCAGCCCAGCAGAAAAAAAACAGAAAACAACAGTGTTTTTTATTGAATTCCTAAATTAGAGACCACGCTCAGAACGACCGGCGATGGACGAAGCGTCCATGCTACTGGAGGAGTAGTGGGTATACTAACGCAACGTTGTGAGACGCAACAGGGAGACCCTCCCTGCAGGACATACCGACTACCACATGAGGTTTTCAGCCCTTGCGCATGCTACAAGATCTGCTTAATGGCATGCCACTAAGCATTCATAATTGCGGCTTGTGCATCAATAAGGAACTTCAGCTACCAGATAACTTTATCCGATAGGGGAAAAGCCAGGCTAGGAAATCAGCTCAGTCATTTTGAACAAGCAAACAGCCGCTAGAAAATGCAGGTCTTGGAGAACGCAATTGAGGCAGCAGCTACCATTGAAACAATGAAAACAGAACGGAGATGCCCAGAGCGTGTAAACCATAGTTGAATCATGGCGGAGCATGAGCTACCGAGTCAAGCAGAGGCGTACCGCAATGTTATGTGTATATGTGCCCAATGGGTTGTGTGGCGTACAATACGTTCTCAAGTATGAGAAACACTGACTACTTTGGTTTATGTTGGTTAGGGCCGGGCAAGACGATGCACTACGCATTGAACAGAGCGGATAGAGTAGTCCAGGTCAGGGACCGAACTGGTAGAATTAGACTCGGGAAAGAGCGGGGGCAGATATAGGGCACACTCCGACCAAGCAAGTACTGCGGGTAATTGTTGCTTCGAGCAAGTCAAAGAGGCAGCAAGGTATAGTAACGGGGTGGTTTTATTCTTTAATTATTGTTTTAATTCCTTTTTCGTTTTCGTCCAATAACTATACCTCAGTCAAAATCAGAGGTGATTTGTACTCAATGTAGG
The DNA here is from genome assembly GCA_003604175.2 of Clonorchis sinensis. Lineage (NCBI taxonomy): Eukaryota > Metazoa > Platyhelminthes > Trematoda > Opisthorchiida > Opisthorchiidae > Clonorchis > Clonorchis sinensis. Next base: position 4,207,535 of record CM030371.1, read on the forward strand.
AGAAATCTTACCAAGAATGTGCTCCTGTTCCCCACCGTATGTGACAGCCAATCCCCATACTTATTCTTCTTCGCCCGATGAACTGAATCCCTCTTGTTTTAATGAACTATTTTCATAACTTCTACGGGTTTTGGTCGAACATTGTTTTTTGTGGTCACTCGCCGTCGACTTCTGTTTCCTTGTGACGATATCGAATTTGGGGTGAGGTGAACTGCGATTTATCCTCGAAACGGTGGTTGTACCGCCATATTTTGTAACTCTTAGGGTATCTGCAGTGGAGAATCTGTTGAGGTTTGTTGAAAATGTGTACTATTATCTTTGTAGTAGTACCGTGCTTCCAGAAATCGGACTTCTTGTTCCTTTTTTGTGAATTGGCAATGTCACTGAAGCTCGAAAGGCGGATAACCGTAACATTAGATTCATAAAGCAGACAAAAAGGTAGTTGAGTACTAAGTAGGGCGGATGCGGCTTCAAATTTGGGAAGTTATCTACAGACTGCAAACCGTATGTTGATGTGTAATATTTCGAAGCCAATCCGGGAGACTGTTCCAGATGCGAGTGCCGTGAGCTAGAAAGATGCAGTGGCGTAGTTCTGTACTCACTGGAGGGTCCACTAAGAGGTCTATGGATTGCGAATATATGACTTTACGCTTGGCCTAGCCTTTGCTATAAAATCATTTAGGTACAACGAACGGTGTAGGAAAGTCAAACTTGGCTTTAACTATTTGAGCCGTGGAGACTCAAGGCCCAAGATTTTGCAGCGGCAGCGGTAGAAGAGGGGCTGAACTGTGGGCATAAATGTTTGTTAGGGAGCTTTAAACTTCCTCAAGTGCTAGCCTACAACAAAGGAAAGGGAAACAGAACAGAATTTTACAATTGGTCGCACGTATAACCTGAAAATTGCTACCTTTGTGTCGCGAAGATGAAAAGAGCGTAATATCAGAAAACAGAGCCTACGTGCCCGGGTAGCCTGGTACTGGACTTGGTGAGAAAAGCCAAAGGCACAAGGTCTTTTATCTCTGATAAATGAACGACAGGTTTCCCATTAATTGTGAACGCATCAGCTGGGGCGGAACAGCGGCAAGGGTCATTACAGACTTGGAAGAAGAGAAACTTAGTCTATAGGCATTTAATTGCGAGTCAAGGAGTCTGAGTCTTGTGTGATCCGGCAAAAGCGAATATTTTTAACAGAGGGAGGAAACGTATAAGCGATTTCTATATCGTCCGCAAAAAGGATGGGTTTACCATGGGACACGGCGCCGAAGAAGTCGTTGGTATACGGTAGAAATGGGATGGGGCCGAGCAAGCTCCATTGAATGACCCCACTAGTGTTCGATAATGGGAATGACTTTTTGTCACCACTTAGTGCTATCTGTGCCCTATCACATAAATAGGAGATGAACCTCCAAAATAAGGATCCAGTGATGTCGAGAGAACTAAGTTTCTTTAACAGGGACGCATGAGAGACCTGGTCAAAGGTTTTTTGGATATCCAAATAGACTATTGCAATGGAGTACCCGGCATCGTAGGCTGCGGCGACGGTCTCAAAGAAGTAAAGCTGGCGGCCATTGACAGATCTCTGAGACCGAAATCTGTACAGTCGGTCATCTAAGTCATTTGCAGCTAGGAGGAACCTGGTCAATGGGCCTTTGACCAGCGCTCAAGGATTTTCATTAAAGGAGGGGTATGATGGATCCCTGTGTAGTTGGAAGTAATTCACCTAGATCCGGGTTTGTAATCGGGGCGGACAAAAGAGTTTATACTGAGAGGAGACAATTCCAGATTTGACTAAGTGAGTAAAAGATTTGGGACGGGGATTTTGACATCTTGAACGCCACGTCTCAGAATACGGGATGGTATGCCGTCGCCCCCAGCACGGCAGAGTACTTGAGAGTTGGAAGAAGGACCGATACATCAGCCAGGGGGGTTATTACATTGCTGAGAGATGGCGGTTACTCTGTTATGGAGATTTCAGAGATTGTGGGTTCGATGATGAAGTGGCTGATGAGGCGCAATAATGAGAAATCCCAAGATTCCCGACATTCTCTGCCAGCTCGATGGGGTTTATTATCCAAGGTCCCTAGTAACTTTTCATGGTGAGAGATGGCGAGAGGAAAATTTTTACCGGGGAAGCAAGGCAGAGAGAGGCCAATAGGTTTTGGTAGAACATGTCGCAAGTGCGTTGTGTGTTTGTTGAGAGAAAGAAGTCGCTCCAGTCCCGGGAGGCCAGCAAGGATGAAAGGGCCAGTAAAATATCTGGAGACAATAGGTGAAAGAGAGAAGGACTCGGGGGAACAGTTGCGCCATAACTGACTGCGTTGCAAAAAGCGACGCAGTGGTCGCTTCCTGGGGAGCATGGCCCAATTGTGTTCGTAGCCAGACGACCCGCATTTGATGATATTAGATTTAGGGTACGTGGCCCACGAGTGGGGCGACGCACGATCTGGGTCCATCCCTCTTCACTAAGTTGGGCAAGCAGCAAGGCAGAATGAGTAGGGCCCAAATTGGGAGAGCAGGAAATATCCGGTAGTTTGAAGTCACCAAGCACGAACATAGACGAATAAGAAAGTGCATGTAGTGGAGATAATACGGAGCAAGTTAGCACTAGGGGCGATAGAGGGGGCAGGTTTTAGATAGGTAAACCCTACTAATACAGGTTGTTTGGTCTGCTCTATGAAGATCCGGATGGCGTCTGGAATCCCTTCTGGGCTAGAATCACCAGTGAGGGTTGCACAAAGTTCCGATTTGGAATAGATGACACGGCCTCCACCGGTAATTCATGATCCGACAGCCACCTTTTGCGAAGTGAGAATCAACCTAATGTCATTCGAGAGACAACTTTTGGGGCGTAGCCGTCTCCCTCCAGGATTTCCTGTCGGCCGTAGTGGCATGATATATGTAGCTCACATTTCCACATGAGCCACTCAGCGTGCCGGGTTGCCTTTTTACAGCATGTTTGAGTATGTGCGTGGCGCTCCCGGTTTTTCAGGCAACGGTTTGCATTCTTCCGATGGTTATTTGTCACCTCATCAGAATGGATTATCCCGGGTTGTGCGTGTACAGCTCCTGGAGGGTGCCAAACAACAGGTAGGCCGTAAGGTAAGAGACAAATCGTGGGTCCGTGCGGCGCAGTAGTTGCACATCTTGGAGAAATCTGTGTTTTTGTATCGTGCTAAGGAAGCAACCTGACTCATGGAATTGTCTAGGCAAGCCATATGGTGGAATACGTGCCGGCAGTTTGCAGAATATGTGACCACATGCTACATGATGCGTACGTGCTTCCTGACAGCTTTTCTAACATTTAAGAAGCACAACCTAGCATCGCAGCCGAACACTACTCTCGCTGCCCGCATTTGTGACGTCAACTCGCCTATGACAAAAGTCTTCACTTGATAATACCCGTTCGTCATTTCCCTGAATAAGCCGAACAGTTTACTTATGGCAGCAAACGGTTTGCTTTCCACGAAGACATACCTGACCGGACGCCCGATACCCATGCCATCCGTGATCTGGAGGATGTACAGCTTAAATATACAGGCCAAATAGTAGGAGCCTCAAAAAACATACGCAAAACGGTTTGTCGCGTGCGTTGCATTGACATTTACCACATTCGGGACGAGTCGAAAAAGAGCTAACTGCCGCCATCTGGAGAAGCATACCTGGCCAAAATAACCTTCCCATGAGCGCAGCAGAAGCAGGCGTCCGGTGTCCTAAGGTTTTTCCAGAAAAGGCACATCATCTGCTACAGTAAAACCAAGCTATGCCTCACTATCTCAGCAGAGATGGCCGATACATCCGGCGGTAGTTGTATACGCCTTGAGCGTTATGGACTTTGCCGAATTCATCGACCAAAAATTGCCGTATTTTACATGGTGGCGTTCTATACTTTAGCAGAGCCCTGCAGACCTCCAGTTCCTCTTCGGTTGGCCGTCAAATTACCGCAAGCCGGTTGTACAAAACCCAGAAACCTTGAGGTTGTCCTCAAAATAATCAGAGTTTTCCAACAAGCGGTTCCTCTACCTCCTTAGACAAAAACGATCCGGACAGCTCGTGCACCGGGCACTGTTTCTAATAGCAAATGGCTCAGCTTACAGGTTTCTTCTGATTCCCCGTCTTGCGGGTCGCCTGCCGCATTTAAGGTACATCCATTTATTACGCAAAATAACGTGAACGGTTCGTTTGCTGGCTACAGGGACAAATAACACATTGTTCTCCTCCAGGTATTCATTTAAAGCTTTCTCAAACGTCACAAAGAATAAAAAGCACATAACCTCTAATTTATCAACAAACATATGAAGCCACTTCTGAAGCCATAACGCAATAAGTTCAAAGTCAAATGCGCACCAAAAATTTGGGAGGGGGGGGGTTACTAAAACGAATCGCAAAAATTTGAAAGTAGATAAGAGTGATTGTTAGTTAGCATACACACGACGAAATGGGACATTTTCATGTAAGATGTTTTATTACAATCGCAAAAGTTTCGCAGATCAGAGCACTTTGCAGCCAAGGATCACCGGTCGATTATCAGACCCACACCTTAAATTGCCCGAAAACGGTATTTCTAATGAAGGAAACCTTAACGCAAATTATTTATTCGAACCCCTAAAGTCTCTCCATTAGACCGAACGTTCGTTGGAGTCTGTTTACACGTACTCATGTTTCACCAAAGGCGCCGGATTCATATTTCAATGGCCGCCTGTGTCTTGACATGATGCCTCCATGAAGACGGAAGTTGTGTGGAAAAGTTAATCCCTTTACGTATTTTCTTGTATATTGTTTTTGGAAAAAATTTGAGGATTACATGAATAGCAATTACGTCCCTTTTGTTTGCGCAAACTGAAAAACGGGGCAGCCGTGCGCGAACTGTATAGGAAAAGTTTTCTATCGTCACAGGAGTGGCCTCGCTAGACAAAGTCGAGGAATTCGTTCCGGCTGGTAAGTTTTTGTTTTTTAATATAGACAGCATAAACTGCATCTTGTGCACAGCGAGGTTTTAACTTAACACTGTATTGACTCCTTGCTGGTGCCATAGGAAGAATTAGTGGATTTATTAGCAGAAACAGCGGAATTGCAATAAAGTTGTCGGTGCTTTGGGGTTCTGGCAAAAATTCATCTTTTGGGATGGTCTCGTGGACGTAAGTAACACGCCGGTCGGGAAGCATGGATAAGTTGAACTGCGGGCAAGCCATCAGACCGGGTATGGCAGCTGCAGTACCCCGATCGCGACGCCATATTTGTGTTCGTGGGCAGACCCTTAGGTGAACATATTTGGTGAATCAGTTGGAGTCTTCACAGCATTTAGGACTGGCCAGGGAATCGTAACAAATTAAGACCAGCATGTACACCGAGGGCGCGACGTGTTTTATCGCCGCCACCCAAGCGAGGCAATAAAACAGCCGTGTCTATATTGGGGACCTGAAATAGAAAAAAGCGTAAAAAGACCTGCTATAGGGCTATGTGGTATGAGTTAGACTGTGGCCCGACACAACAGGCAGCAAAGAATAATCACAATTTCTAACTGCTGCGGTGAGGTGACACTACCTGATTTCAAAAGCCGATAACCGTATTCAGTTGCAGCTAGCAGGTAAGCGGTCAATGCGAACAGGTGTGGGCACATGTGATTTTATAAGGGACGTAAATTAGCTAACTTGTGCGCAACTAAAGCAGTTCGGAGCATGCAGGGCCTATAAATTTAACAAAAACGTGTGGTGTCTGGTGAAGTCACGTGTTTGGACAATGAGGTGTCCTCCGAATGGCGCAGTGACCACCTAGAGAACAGCCTGGCTGCCATGCAAAACGAGCTGCGTCTGAGGAGTCATACCGTCATATTGTGTACGGCCAAGAGCATGACGGGATTTTGTTGGCTATTGGCTTGTGTTACCAAGCCCTGTTGAAGCCTTGAATTCATCGGTCCGCATAAATGCCGGTCTGGGGGCAAAGCGTACAATTATAATTATGACATGTCTTCACTGATCACTGGATTATGTTACAATGCATAGCTGAGGTCTCATAATTAGCGTCGCGCATAGCCATGGGTCTAGCAGCCACGATAAGCAACCAACGTAGGCAATCGCGCGTGAAGTTAACATGATGACCGGCAATGGTTGGCTCTATTTTCCGTCAGTGTGGTTAGGATCTATGATGTATTGCTAACGAGCGTGATTATTTCCAACGTGAAAGATGTCGTCGTGTTAGAAACTTACACGCAGATATCCCATAAAGCTGCATTGTCTACTGGCTACTTGTGTACATCTAAGATTGTGGGTCAACAACAGCGGGGCATACAAGCATCAAAACCACAAATTGCATCAAACCTGTGTTGTGCTGAAGTTTGCTGAACAAACTCAGCTAATTTGTTACGCTTGATGGGTTGTATCCATGCAACTGCTAATTAATCATTCTCCTAATTGGAATTTACACGGGATATTCTGTAGATGTTATCTCACTTGTAAAAGGCACTGTGGAACTCTTAAACGTGCTAAAGTTGAAATTCGTGTTTATCTTGCAAACCGGTAGTGAAATGAGAATTGGTGGTGGTCGATGACCTTGAGATTTAGCTCGCCCCAACCGAATGTTATGAAAAACAAAATCGAAACGCGCCAGGAGACTAGAATAACCCCTTGTAAAATCCGCAACTTCAAAAAACACACAGGTTCGGCTAAAATAATTTTGGTTTGCATCTTGCAAGCAGCGCTGCAATATCTCGAGCCCGATTGGTCTGTGAATGCGGCAAAGGAATTCGTAGAGAAGCTGTGTTCCTATTTTCCCTTCCTTACATTTGAAAACGCTTTTAAGGAGTACATAAACAATAATTAATTCATTTTTATCCGCGCAAATTGATGGTGACACGGAAGAGTACCCTATTATTTTTTCAGGCGTCCTCACGAGGCCGATGCTGTAGATTTGCCGCAGCTTATAAAATTGGCCGATTTTTGTGATCGGTGGCGGACGGTGTATCGGGTTCCCGGCGAGGTTCTGACTATCCCAAAATCACATCTCCTTGAAGTTACCCCCTCATATCTTGGAGCAAAATCACACGGTCAGAATGTTTCTTTTTCGTCAGGCTCTCTGTCAACCAGGTTCCATTTTGCTACAGGTCAAAGCGTGCAACCTCTTGCTAAAGAACCAGGCATCGTCATCAAAACTTCAGTGATGTGGTTCGGACATATTTGGAAGGGTTCTGATCACCCAAGATACTTACACCTACCATGCCAAATGCCTAACTCTATCGTTAAGCGGATCAGTTTTTACGTTATTCCTTAGTGAGGCGGATGCCATCCGTCTATTATAGCTAAGGGTCGGGAAGTGGCAATATTCATTTTGGGGAACCTGATGGCCGCTGTCTTGTTTGCCTTCGCCCGCACGCGACTAACAGTCATGTTTTGACGTTTTACTGACGTCTACAACTCTGAAGCCAAACAGGACATGAGTTTTTCATAGTATATTCTTTCAGTGTATGACGTGTTATATTTGGATATAGCGCATGGCATAAGGAACGGGCGATTGGTCATACCTGCCCTCGTGAAAAGCTGGCGCCTTTCGCCTACGACTTTAGTGTTAAGGTTGTTTGTGTACATGATGGGTGAGCTGTGTCGCATCAGGACTTTTGTGTCCGATGGAACGATTTCAAAAATGCGGACCACCGAATCTGTGTTTGACCGCGACATTATATCGTGTTATTTTTGTGCATAAAAATAGGTCAGAAAGCGCGTACGCCCCATAGGCATGTTGTGTTTGTTTCAGACTACTAGTAGCCACGGCTGACAAAGATTCCACCTCATGGCCCGCTGTGACTATTCACATGCTAATAAGGTTTCAAATCCTGTGCAGCACCTACCCACACTTTGTCCTACATCTAAGTGAACACTCTCTGCACACCACTCGCAGTTTGGCTGTCCAAACAAGGAGCAAGCTGGTAAACTTTGAAAACGTGATCAATACCCGTGTCGATGTTGCAAACGGGCGTTTGAAAAAGCTTACGCACCAAGTCGATAACTTGGCACGCACCATCCAGCAGATCCCCTGTGAGAGCGTAAATATACGATGCACACGAGCTACCTCTGTAACAAAGAAGAATTTCCGAGGTAGACGACGTATGCCACCAAACGGGTTCTTGGGTGCATGAGCCCATTCACGTGAAATGAATGAGGCGAGGAGAGAAACACACTGATCATAGGAGTTAGTTTTTGGTGCAGCAGCCAGATATTCTCAGACGGTTTACCCCATGAATGGTACGTGCACTTTCTACCAAACCGAGTGGTTGCCGTGCGTGACAACACATCCCTGAAAGTAAGTTAAATTTTCAAACGTACGTTTGCCTCGGTCGGGTTCCGACCAACCGACGGGGGTTAGCGTATTACAGCCTTCCAGAGCAATGGATACACTTAACTCTGACTCAAAAGACAGTCATCGCACTACCTTGCGGCTACCTCAACGCGGCTGGGGGGTCGCGTGCTGCCATGACCCCTCGAGCTGTTCTGGTTTGAAGAAAATTCTGCAAGATTCAACTATACCTGAATGGTTAACGGATAGCGGATAGATTTAGTGTTTTCACTGCGCCATCTGACATGTCTCTACCTGATTCATCTTGGTAATAATGAAACTTAACACAGATGTCACGGGGCCAGAAGCGTATCTGAAACGAAGCGGAAAGCCTCCCAAGTTAATGCCGAGCCTTAGATGCACACCCAAAATTTCTCTGAAACCATAGTTCGGAGAAGGTAAACTTTAACATAAAGTTTCAGCATTTAATGGCAATTGTTCGGTCACTTAAGATCTTCCCATGAGGGTGCAGTCCTGTTGAAAGTTGTTTAAACGTACTCGAGGTCCACCATGGGCGCGGAATTTATGCTTTAATCGCTGCCAGCGGCTTCGCGTGAAGTACCGGTGATGAGGGTGGGGAAATTTGTGGAAGAGCCGGTTTCTTCATGTGTTTTATTTTGCATTGCGTTTGAAAATAATCTCGAAACGACAAGGATAATAATTTCGCCCTCTGTGTCGTCGCACACTCAAAATGGAGCAGCTTTTAACGACCTGTGTATGAAAAAGTCTCCTGTCATTGTGGGAGCTGTCCTGCAAAACTAAGCCAAGGAATTCGTCACAGCTAGTAAGATTTTTTTGTTTTTATTTGATGGCCAGTACATGCTATGTCAGGCGCAAGGCTACACCGAAACATCGATAGTGATGTTGGTAGAATTAATGTGTTTATGGGCAGAACAAGCATACGGCACAATAAGTTGGCCAGTGCTTCCAAGTCCTGGCACAAATCAGACGGATTGAGGCCATCTTGTGGCTGCCCGTAACACCCTTGTCTGGTAAATATTATGGATATGATGAACTACGGGCAATCCATCAGACTGGGTATGGTAGTCGCGGTACCGTCATCGCAACGCCGTACTTGGGTCCGTGAACAGGTCCGTACATGAACATCTTGGGTGAGTCGTTCAGGGCTGTTATTGTAGTTAGTATTCGCCACAAATTGGGACCGGCATGGATTAAGGGCATTCTTGGGTCCATTGAGGGCGCACGGTGTTTCATTTCTGTCACTCGGACAATGCAATAAGACAGCCGTAACTACATCCGGCAAACTAAATGGGAAAAGTCTCAGAAAGACTTCTGGAAGGCACGATGATGTGAGTTAGACTCCGGCCCGAAATAACAAGCGGCGAAATCTGGTCACAATTCCTGACTATCTAACGTCTTCTGGACACCGGTTTCCAAATATCTGAAGAAAACCTTGTCGATATGGAGCATGCAGACATCGTTCTCATCTTCAAAGAGGAGGAAAAGATGCAGTTGTTTTTTAATGAACTGACCAAGTCATCCCGTCCTTTGGTATGCACCTTGCACTCAGAGTGTAAGGTAATAATTATAATGTTTATTCACAACTGGTGGGTAGCGTGATCATAAGGTTACATTCAGAAGTAAGCATGAGTTTGTTCGTAGTTGTAGCTAATGGGCCGAGTCGGCGTGAAGGTATAGTCACGGGTGGGAAGGGCTTAGTTGCGGGTGTGCTAGCAAACTGGGTATGGCAGTGCCGCGCCATCATTGCACTGCCGTACTTCGGTTTCTGGACAGCCCCGTAACGGACGCGATGCTTGAGATGATTGGGCTGAGACGTGCAATTCTGTGAGCAGCGGGGTTTTTGAGTTGGCCAAGGGAATTTGCAGAGGCACGACGAAGCCAATGTAAGATCGCAGGTATTTTTCTGGTCCGTTTGGGAATCTCTGGGGATGCAAATCACTGACCAGGTGGGGTGGATAACAGCAAACAGGGCGTCCAAACCAGGTACTGCCGGGTATTGAGCAGACTTGACACCAAGTACCCGCCCACTGAATAGGCCTTCGTAACCCCTGCATCCATGGGTGCACATACGATGACACACGTGTTCCTTGGATCCCAGGGCTCAAGTACATACCACTTGGTCCACGGCTGACACATATGCACCCCACTTAAGCTTTCACTTCGCTGCGCTCAATAATACATATGGTTGCCGAATACCGCTATTGAATAATCGATGTACACACGGGACTAATTGAGCAAGCGGTGGGTTTACCCTTATAACAGTAAGACTGCAGCTTCAGCGTGGACACCTATTTGGAATTGTGGACGAACGGATTTGGTAAGCACTCGGTGAGTTGGCCACTACAACTTTGTTTAATTATATGTTTTAAAGGATGTGTACGGAGTGTGCACGGGTCGTAATTGATTATACATTTTTCCTTTCAGAAATCCTGTCGAGTAAAAGCGGCTTCTTGAAACTGAAAACCGGATCGACCAGACATTACGTTTGTACCGATACAACCAATAGAAACATGATTTTTTAAAGGTGGTTGTGTATTTTTAGGCATGAGGTTGGCACACGGATGACATGTACGGATATGAAAGACCGCCGTTTGTCGTTGGATTGGTCCATTATGTATAGTTGGGGCATTAGTCAGTTACGAACATGTGAACGGGCCCCTCAGTTACTATGAGTAGCCACGATAGGCGACGTCGAGTACGGTTATAAGCGTGACGGGCCGTCGTTGGCCATCGAATTAGGCTGCTGAGCCTAGATGAGGCCTCATATTCGGCGTTGCACATAGACACGGGCCTAGCAATTACCATAAGTAGCCAAGGTAGGCGATATCGACTGCAGGTATGAGCATGACAGACCCACGTTGAGCGTTAGATTAGGGTACAACGCGTAGTTGAGGTCATATTTTCATCGGCCCACATAGATTCTGGCCTGGTGTTTACTATAGATAGCAGAGATAAGCGACATCGCGTACAAGTGTGCGTGAGAGACAGTCGTTGGTCATTGGATTAGGTTACTGTACATAGTTGAGGCCTCATAAGCAGTGTCGCACATAGAAGTGGGTCTAGCAGTTACAACGAGCAGTCGAGATGATTGAAAACGCGTACAGTCATGATCATGAAAGACCGTCATTGGCCATTAAATTAGATTGCCTTGTATAGGTGAGGCCTCATAATCAGCGTCGAACATGGACACGGGCCTAGCAGCTACAATACGAAGCGAAGGTAGGCGATATTGAATACAGTCATGAGTATGGCGGATCGTCATTAGCCGTTGGATTAGGTTATCGTGTATAGGTGGGGCCTCATAATCAGCGGCGCACATTGACAGGGGCTGCAGTGACGATAACTATTCGAGGTGAGTGACAACGATTACCGTTATCATGATGAACGCTTTATGGCGTATTTCATCTATGGTGAGTAATATTCCTAATAGAAGTGATACCATTGTGTTGGTAATTTACCGAAGGTTACTTCCTGTATTGTCCACGGGCTAGTTGTGCATAGCTGGGAAAAGCAACCATCCACAGAGATGGCCCTTGCATGTCCGTTGCACAGTTCATGCTTTTTTTGACAACGTTATACCTAATGGAAGCTAAGCTCCATGAGAAAAAGTGTTGTGATGAAGTTCGCTGAACAAAATTATCTCGTCCGTTAAATCTGGGGGGTATAAAGCAAACAAACGTTGATGGCCGATTTTCCTGGGTGGAATTTGCATTGGATATTCTATAGATGTTAGTTGATTCTTAAAGAATGCCAAAATATGATAAACTGCGACTTCGTGTTTTGCCTCTCGTAAACCGGTAGCAAAATGTGAATCGGTGATGGTCCGTGACCTTGAAATTTCGCTCACCTAAACAAAATGCTATGAGCAACATATCACCTCAAGTGTAAATGGATTAGACTAACTCCCCGTAAAAGTCACAACCTCGAAAACCCTATAGTTTCGGCAAAAATAATTTGGGTGTGCTTCTAGTGAGCGGCCAAGTTAATCTTCCAAGTGTTTCATGGTTCAAACTTCCGCTCTGACGAATCTGGTCTGTCAAAATGTTCCCGCTTACCTAACGACTCATGGTTACGGCGACAAGTACGGGTGACATTTGAAGACGACTAAGATCCTCTTATCCTCGAAATCATGTTTCGCAACCGTATGGTTGAACCGCCCCATCTGCTACCTTGTATACACTTTCGTTCAGATTCGACTTTTTTGATCGTCTAGCCTCGACAGCGCCACATCGGTGTAAACATTTATACTTCACTGTAAACGACGGGACTAATAGAGCAATTGGTAAGTTAGCCCTCATAGCGGTAAAACGTCTCAGAGCTTGTAACAAAGAAATACACAAGATTAAATTAGTTATACATTGTTCCCTTCAGAAAACTTGAACGGCGAAAGCAGTTCAAGGAAGGTGAAGAAAGGAATTATCAGCCGCCATATTTGTTGCCATGCATCAGATAAACAAGAATAGTTCCGTCGCTAATGTTTCATTTTATTCAGACTTGGGCCTGCCGGGGCGATATTGCTGTCGTGGGACACATTTTCTAAAGACATTTCCACAGAACTGAGTTGCCTTGACGTCGTACCCTCCACTAGGCACGATTTTTCACGGGAATGATTGCAATCCACGGTCAACTTGTAGGGAAAAACTGCATCGCCTCCTGACTAGTTGCGCATACCTGAAAGGATTATTCACGGCGGTGCATAGTTGCATCAGTATCGCACTATGGGCTTGAGTTTTACTTCTAGTGCCGCTATCAGGTTTCATTTTACGGACACAAGAATTTCCACGTTCTGCCACCAGCATTTGTGGGTGGGTCGTACAACAGGACGCTTATCGGAGAGAATGCGAGAACACAATCCGGTGTTTCTGAGTGCTGGCTGGAATAGACCGGGCTCGAGTGCAATTGCAACATACCTGGCCGAAATCAACAAGTAGCATGGCTTCGGGGTCACATACCGGGCACCCTTGAAGACAGCACGAGTGGTACGATCCAGACGATTATCGATCGCAGACGGACTGACAGATCTGACTTCATGACCCACAGCTTTGCGTTTATGCTACCCCCAAACTTGCAAAAAATCCGATCAAAAAGAGTTGTCTGTCACTGAGTTCACTCACTTGACTCCGTGATCCATTAACCTGCGTTCCTTCCATCCTATCCTTCTTTCTTTGAAGATTGCATCCCCGTGTTTTTACAAGGTCTATCTGGTTTCCGATTTCTGTCATCATATAGATCGTGGTAACCAAGCATTCTTCTAATTACGTTCTTCTGGACTTGATGGAATTTGTGAATAATGAGATTCGCTAGAGTGCTGTTCCCTGTCCGTCCTTCCCCAACGATGCTCTATTTCGCCTCGTATTCCTTGACTATACTACACGCCATAGTGTAGTTATACCAGTTATTAGCTGCGTAAATCACAATAACCAGATACTAGCACAATAATCGTTAAAATGTAGACGGAAATCTGATGGAGCTTGAGTTGAGAAACGAGTGTACGCGTCGTATGAGCACGTGGGGACGGGCACAAAACGCCAACTTCCAGCTTACTAGATGCAGCTCTACGTAGTCTTCATTCCATGTGTCATCCAGTCCCCTGTTACTGTCTACTAGTTTACAGGCAGTGTGACGAACTGCCTATGAAGCATAGTTGTATAAGCAGCTGGAATCCTCAGAAACCAAGCGGGTGGAACGTCTTTCAGTTCAGTCGGAGGTCGCTGGACCGATTCGGTCCCCAGGAGTATGTTTTCGTTCATGCTATATATTTGTTTCGATTTCTCGGCTTATCCACTGAACGGTATCCGAGGGTTATACCTACTCCTTTGTTAGTGGTGGTGAGCACTATTCAGGGGCCACGCGGTATGACATGTTATTCATGCAATCAATGATTTGGGGCATGCGACCTTACAAGGTTCTAGAACCAAACCAAACGCATATCAATGAATATCAACGTCGGCATAATCTGGGTATTAACTCCAGGTTTTCTATTGGACTCCTCCAACAAGTGGGCCAACAGTACAGGTTAGCAACCCCGTAATCAAAAACGATTCAGGGGTTCAACAACCTAAACGCAAAGACACGCAGGCACGGACCTCTAGTTGCTCGGTCAAACCTAATTCATATCCGGATCAAACGTGAGACAATTTATTTATGAGAAAACTAGGGGCTCATACAGCCCCTTATACCTTGTCATGGTCAACTGAACTTGATTTTGAAAACTTGTCACCCACAAACAGCCGCCTGTAAAACTGAGCGCTTGATGCAGAGATAGGTTAGGCGATCTGGATCAATTGCAGCAGTTTAAAAACGTGAGCACGAGAGAAACTCCTGAAAAAACGACAAAAATTGGAGGGAAACCCATGTGCCAATAGTTGTCCATTATACCAAGGCTAATAAAAGCTTGTAACATTGTGAACGACTAAGTTGAAATCATACCGATTTGTACTAATGGAAAATTCTCCCATCGTTGACCGAATCGGTCACATTCGGTCACATTTTAACGAAATCTGTCCACAGTAACGGTAAGGATGCTGAAGCGGATGGATCCCGCGAACGTCAACGGAAGCTAGTGGTTCAAAGGTGTGCGAAATTGAACTCCCTCCCCAAAATTGTCAAGAATATCAAACCTTTTTAAGTTAGCGCAAAGGTAAACGTAACAGCTTTTGAAACTACGTCTGCAGACTGCAAAATTGAAAGTAAGGTGAGATAAGGCCACTTTGTGGCATGAAGCTTGGTGATCCAGACGTTTACATGATGTAGATATTCCCCGTCGTTTTCGTGGTCACTTGCTCAACTCGAAACGCTTTCTGATATGAAGGGTGATTCATGAATTGAAGATTTATATGTTACTATTTCCTTGACGACTGTGCTTCAGTGGAACATTTTAAGAAATAAAATCGCAGTGTTTAATTTTAGCATTCTCAGCTGAACCATTCTTTTAGCTTACAACCAGCTATTTCAATACGTCTGTGTCTACAAATTTGTTGCCATGGCACACCTAAATTTGCCGAAAGGTGGCGGAGGGGTGTATTGAATAAGGTTTTGAGCAGAATTTTGCTACCTCGACACAAAGCTGACCGGTGATAAAAGGACCAACAAACGTTTTACTTGGTAAATATCCAAAATAGGCGGTGGATTCGGAGACCTCTCTGGAACAGCAACATTGCACACAGAGTCGCTCTGTACCATGCTAACGTAGTGTTCACGTTTTTATGCAGTAAGAGTACAAACGGCACACTGCTGTCGCACCTGGGTCGTTGTCTGACGCCTTTCAGCGGCCATCTCAGTTTGTGTACTGTGCCTCTGTCAGCTAGTTAAATAATAAGGTAATAAGAAAATATTTCAGCTGTGACACCCTTTCGGTGTCTAAGTGCCATGCCACTAGAAGGAATCACGAGGGCTATGATACTGCCAGGTTGCCCAAGCTTAAACAAGGGAAGTCGAGAGGCAGAGGTCGGATTCGAACCACAACTTTCCGGTCAGTACATTCGCGCTCTTACCACTGAGCCGTCTTGCCCTATTCGAATGAGGCCAAACAAGTCTGTGCAACTCTTTTCTTCCAAAAATAAATAGCGTAGACATTTTCACATAATTCAAACTCCAGGAACAGCATACAGTCTGATTAGTAGTATATCGACCACAACAAAATTTGTTCGCCATTGTACATCCATTTCAAGATCTGAACGAGCGATAGGAGGTGTTTTGATTTAGACTGGTTACGACCTCTTTGACATGAAGTAGAGACACTCTTCACTTTGAACCTTGTTGGAGCTCATCAGGGAAACACAAGCCTTGAGTTTTCGTTAACCTTATGTTCCGCGTGACCCAGATTGGACAGATTTTAAAAAATATTCTCATTTTCACATAAATTTGTCTCTGATAGCAAACTCAACTGAATCCAACCAAATATCTCAATTAGGATGGACCGTACTCCAATATTTTAGTTGTATTCAGGTGAGTCTCTTCTCAGAACAAAATTTGCGTGGAAATGAATGTTCTTGTCAAAATCTGTTTAATTTACATTTAGGTAAAATAAAGATCTGGGGAAAGCTCCGGAATTTTGTCTACCTTGTGAGCCAGATATATGGTTAAACCAGTCGCAAGTTGTCGAATAGTTTCCAACAGCATTGTGAGTAGTATCCCTCAAGAAAATATCCTGTGCTATTATTTAGTAAAGTGAATAAGTAACTGTGCAGCATATTTGGTTGAAGAACTACATCATAATCGAGAGATTCGGTTTGGATTCAGACGAATATGCCGTGAAGACCAAACTGGTGTGACCAAGCTGTGTGTATTTCGTTAAATTTAATTTCCTTTTCTGTATTGGACAGAACGTTTTTTTATCTGACTTTACGCCGTTTTCGTAAACTAAAATCATGGTAAGCCTTAGTCTGCTTGTGATATCCTCTCAAAGTCCCCAGTCCCACTTATTCCTCCACTGGATTGGCATCTTTTGTGTACAAACGCACACTGAGCAACATTCACAACAATTTCGTCTGCACCAAACCACTTTCAGTCATGAAACGTATTTGAAAGAAGTTTTCATTTTCCTCACGGACCCACTGACGGAATCTGTGGGATTTACTCACCTGAACTTTGTTCATCAAACTTGTTCCTGTCAGGGGTTGTGGTATATCGTGAGCGAAGTCAATCAACAGTATTTAGCATCACCTTTATGTTATTTTCTTTGAAAATTTGCTTTTGGTGAAAAGAAATTCTACTTTCTTGTGTTTATCTTCCGTTTTTACCCATGATCAGAGTATGAGACCATTTAACTATTCGAATGAATCTGCGAGCTACACTGTTGCGTTTAAGTTCGAAACAAAACCAGTCCTGGCGCTTTGCCAAAGCATATCTATAGTCTTTAATGCGTCGTTAAATTTGATTTACACGTCTTGTTGTAAAACAAACTTGGACTAATCTGTTAGATAAATTTTGACTCTGTCATTCGGGGACTTAAGGAAGCTGCTGGAGCGTTTTTCTGTTTGGTGCTAGTCACGACCAAAATGGTAGAATTTCAGCAGATACCCATCGCCAATTTCGCATCACCCTCAGGCGTCTGGTGCAATGTATTTGTTCTACAAACGTCTGCGTTTTATTTGTTTGAGAATGATTGCGATAAACCCCTCGTTTAGTGAATATTCTGTGCCAGGATTATCTTTTTTTTCAGTGAGGTTTGCATAGTCGAAGACAAAAACCCAATGTAAAATCGCAGAGATTACGGTAGTATTTCCGCTTGTCATGACATGATGACTTGCAAGTAGTATAGTTGCTCTCCGTTAATTTAATTTTAAGGAGAAAAAATGGACTTCAGGCTTTTCAAATGACGGATTCAAACCGTGAAAATCTGTGAAATTAGCTTGGTTGTTGTGTTGACCGATATTTCTCGCCCTTTATTTGAATCCAGTCTAGACTGAAAACCCTAGAATCATGACCTCCTCACTAGTAGTTTTACCACCTAAAAGGTCGATCTTGTGCAGCTGGCCAGCACTGGGTTCAACTCCTATAATTAAAGAAGATATGGTGCCAATCAATATTATTTGATCATGTGATCTCATCACTTCACGTGACCGGCTCCCATAGTAACAGCATCCCAGATGGAAGTTTCTTTCTTCAAAATTATTATTCGTTTTGAACTACATACAGACTTTTTGTAGTGTGAGAGGATTTTGGAATTTTCAAAGTCAATCCATGCCAAAAAGCCGAGATGTACCTTTTGGCTTTTTCGTCCTTTTGCGCACTTTGCCGCAAATGCTTTATTTTGCAACCTGAAGATGATTTCAACTGAGCCACGCTGATTGAGTGAATTTCCTTATAACCTTGAGTAAGGAAAGTGTATTCATACGAGCCGCTTAGTGTAATACTTCGATCAGACGCAAATGCTTTATTTTGCAACCTGAAGATCATTGCAACCGAGCCACGGTAATTGAATGAATTTCCTTACAACCTGGAGTAAGGGAAGTTTATTCACACTTCGAGCAGACGTAGCACACCGCACCGACTTGTGTAAACGCTTCTTTTGGAGTCAGTGTTTTTTTTTCATCCAACTTGTGAAAAAGAACTCTAGTTAGACTGGGATCATTTTGTTCAGTTGCTAACTCGGCGAGGACACTACTGTCGACTAGTAAATGAATGGACATCGGTCAGTAAGTGTTTTTTGTGTCAAACACGCGATCTTAATAACTTGAGCACGGTTATTTAAAGAATTGCTGGCGAGTCACAGAGCTATAGTAAAAGCCCTGATAGTGGATGTTCTCTCTCTTAATCAACAATTGTTCAGCTGAGTTCGTGTTCGTATAAGGTAGACTCGAGAACACTTTCACCGTAAACTTCAAAGAGAAAACCGTTACACTGCTCTGATCAAGGAGTATCCGGATTTCGTCTCCAGTACCGCTCAGATGCATCCTGTAAAGGCATGGGTAGACTCCAGGTTTTTCTCTCAGCTGACGTTGAAGTAACCGGCAACCAACTGATAGGTGTTTGACAAGGTAGCCATCAGCTGGACAATACAGTCCAAGTATGGGATTTATATATGTATCAGTGACAGTGCAGTTGCCTTGAATCACATCGTACTTCGAGCATCCAGTTCATAAAAGAACGTACGTTTGGACGAGCTAGAGTCCCCTTACCTCGAGTAGACTAGGCACATAGCCCCTTCACCTGATGTTGAGCCTTCAATGCTTTCTTTCGTGCACTTTTAGATGAAAATACGTCAGCAAGTGAAAATGAGGGAGAAGAAACCTGAGGAAGTACACGGTTAGACTGTCACTTGGTAGAGTGTAAACTTGCAGCCGGGTTAACAGAAACGAACTCTTGAACATGAAGCCACTGTATGTCTTTCCACATTAGTAATTTTGGTGTATGGTACTTGTAAATGAGTTGAAAAGACTTTTGTTCCCAAATGAAGTTTAATCACAACGGCTTAAAGGAGGGCCGACAACGGTCGCTAAGGGAAGAGTTATAAGGTTGCATGACTGACTGACCTTAGCGAATTTGGGTGGACGATCGCGTTCCACGGGGTGGTATCATATGGTGCAACAAGACCTTATCAACTATGCGTCAGATGTTAGTATGGCGGTTCAAATGCATATCAGCCAGGATAATAATGATCAAAATTGCAGTTTTTATCAAAATACCGTGCCATTGCTCTTGGAGGAATATCTACTGAACAAATCTACACACCGTCCGTTTATTCAAAACTGCCACAGTAAACACCCTAACACCTGCCGATGACGTAACCTCGCTTGATGACGGAACGTCCGCAAGCAAATTGTCAAGCTCGGCGAATGGCCGCCTGATTATCCATCGGTGTAACGGTGTATACTGCTGATGAACCATGTGAGTAGTGTATTGTTAGGTGTCAGAGCGCATTCCCCGAATCTGATGGAATGCTGGCACCGAAAATATGGAACCACTTTGTAGTGCTTATTCATTATTGTATTACACTCAAAGAATCTCCGAGAAACTTCAAGTGAACGCTTGATAATGTCCAATTTTTAGATTCTTACGTTCTTGTCTAGTAGCATATAACACGGGATCGTGTTGGTCAATAAACAACTCCACACTGAATGTCATTCTCCTTTTCACCATCACTGAGAAGTCAGAACTTAAAATGTCATAATGATCCATACAGACGAGCATGTTCAACAGTTGAATGCGAACTGTTCGGTGGGTTCCCAGCAAACTTTTTCGAATGCTGCCTTGTCTGACTAAATACTTTAGACGCATAATCAACCATTAGTGTTTTCGTTAATTTGTTCACACTGTTCGTTCCTTGATGTCAATTTTGCTCTCGTGTTTTACGCTCCGTTGCATTTAGGTGTATGGCTTTTGTGCTGGTGTCAATTTGTCCCATTTTTACGTGTGTCTGCTCGCCCGCTAAGGGACAGTATCGATGCTGCTGACGCCTACGTCGAATTATTATATATATTGACTCTGAACTACTTACAAAATTTAAGTAGCCAAATAATGGACAGATTATCTGAATGGTTCAGGAACACGTAGCAAAACTACTGAAGATCAGTTAGGTATTAGCACTTTTTACATTCTCATTTGTGTCATTTTTGAATTAACGAACCTCGACATTTGAGTAGCCGCATATAGTGCGCTACTTACCCTGTAGGTTTATGCAGATCTCAAATGGTTGTGGATTTGCACGATGGGGTAGAAAGTTCATCTATTTTCAAAGAATTTAACTCATTTCGTCAACCACTAATTTGACATTAGCAAATCATATTTAGTGGAACACGCTAGTCTACTAAAAAATTTTCACGACAATTCTCATAGAAACTTTCACAAAGTGCTCGCGTGAAACAGTTTGCCGAAGAACCAAATTCCCAAATGTTTGAATAAACGCTAAATATAAGAGTGCAATGGGAATTTACGTACGAAACGTTATTCCCCACAGTGTAAAAATTCCCACTGGCGAGAAAAAATACCGTGCAAACACCTATTGGACATAGGTGCAAATATTCATGGTCCATGTTCGATAAATCGAGCATTCTGCGCCAATAAGGCCATCACGGACATTTAGCAGCTGCAAATTCCACCAGCTTGCGAAACTCGTTGTAGATGACGTATCTGTGACGATGAGCAGCAATCCCGAACCTCCAAAATCTTTCGTCACTTTTTGAGCTCACAAATACACTCATGCATTTACCGTCGGTAGTCTTTGTGAAAAGAGTTGAATATGGAATAGAAGGGTGAGAGAGAGAGAGTCTCCAAACGATGCAAAGTTGCACGCACCCTAATAATGAGTATGTGTAATTCTTTTAGGCTAAATTCATGACTACTACGGGTTCAGCAATAACTGAGGTAAAAACAAGTTTGTGAATAGTCGTCCACTGTATTTGTAAACTTCAAAAGTGCTGACCTTGAGGAAAACTACAACTCCTACTCAGAGTTTTGTATAGCACTAGGTTTGCATTTAGCAATATGAAGATGACATACGTGCAGCCTTACTCGGGCTAAACCCGGAATGCCCCTCTTGGATTTTCGCCTCACTTATCAGATTGGACGTCTCAAGACACTTGATGGCATGATGTGAAAGGTGTAAGGCCTACAAATTTAATGTTGGAGACTTCGGATTGTGTTATGACGATTTTCTGACCTTAGTGGTCCAGAGAACATCTTTTTGTCCGTAAAAATGTCCAGACTGTCTAGTGAGAGCGAAACTCAAACGTTCACAACCAAAACGACCCCGTATTGTTTCATTAAGTGCGGAGAGATTTCAACCGAGTTGATCGGACCGAAGGACGTGTAGAGCCTAGATCCGTCTAAAATTTTGTCGCAAACTTTGTGCTTATAATTAGTGACACTGATTTTCGTTGTATATTTGATTGTCTTGAGTCATCGTGTGCAAATCATCTGCATCGGCTTCTTCCATGCCCCATTGTCTTATCCATCAATTTCGCGTCTCCCCGCGTACCTCCACGCTCATTAATGGACCTGACAGAGCTTCTACACGAATAACACAGTGAGTTCGAGGAGCCAAACGTTGTAGGCTCCGGCAAAGTTTCAGAGACCAAGCCCAAAAATATCACTGTCGGTTCCTCAGTGGTGTTCAAAGTAATTGTCGCACATTTCTACTTCAGCCCAACTTGGACAGATCTCGACAAGTACACTCACTGGCATGGCACAAACGAGAGTTTCGGTTGAGTTTCCCTTGAAAACGCAGTTGATATGCGAATGAGTGTACTTGGCAAGTTAGTTCTCCTCACTTCATCCAGCCTCTATGCAGCAAATTCCTGAAAATAATGCGACAATTTTGTCCAAGTGTACCACGCTACTCATAGGGTCGCTGAAAGCTCTTTGGCAGCCCACGACACGTCTCGCACTTCTAGTCGAATATTGTACCAACTGGAAGATGGGGTGTGTATTTGGAGCGGACCGTCATAAATGTCATATTCAGCTGGATTCTGCTGAGTTTCCTGGCAAAACTAATTTCCTTTGAAACTAAGAATATTTGTCGAAAGGCATCAATTTATCGTAGTATTGACGCATGCATTCCACCTACCTTTATCACGTAATCATTTGGAGTGAACTTGAGTTCTTCAAACGAACCGGAAAAGCTGATGGTTGGGAGTGCCAGCCACGTATCGCAATTGACAAAGGTAAATGTACCGGTGCTTTCCACAGGGTCAATCATGCTATTGATCTCGGCAACCGTGCGCTCTGGTCCATGTATGTAGCCAGTACTTGTGTCCATGATGACCACGGTCTTTTGCGCATCAACAACCCAGTCGTTGACGCTTACTCTGGAGAATTGTTATAAAATGTCACGAAAAATG
Source organism: Clonorchis sinensis (assembly GCA_003604175.2). Classification (NCBI taxonomy): domain Eukaryota; kingdom Metazoa; phylum Platyhelminthes; class Trematoda; order Opisthorchiida; family Opisthorchiidae; genus Clonorchis; species Clonorchis sinensis. The sequence continues at coordinate 4,230,121 of CM030371.1, forward strand.
GCTTGAATAAACACACAATTTTCGGAATTCAAGAAGCAGCTGTGTAACGAAACAGTTATATGAATCTTTCATTGTTAAAGAATGTTTTACCGAGAAATCCAAAATGTAGCAAACTCAAATTTTGCCCCCCCTTCCCTTTATATTAGCCGTGTTCGATCTAACCACTGAAAAAGAGTTTCCCAGCTCAACTCTTAAAATACCTGCCGACCTGTACCAGTAGAGAAGACTTCACCCCTTTTTCAAGTTTAGAAAACAACTGGACAAGCAGCTGTTTGAAACAGTCTGCAAGCCGTTTGTGAGAGCCCCCTTCTGAAACGCCAAATCGCGGTTGCGACCAATACATGTAAGAAACTACGTCAGTTATTAAGAGTATGTGTTCACAAAGTAAAGCTCCCTTTGCACCACACCTGGCACGTAGGTGTGCTTGATTTTTCTTGTTCTTCTCATTTTCACCTTGTTTTCTATGATAATCCAAAGAATATATTAAAGAATGGAGTTGTGCACCACTCTTTGCACTACAATGCCTCGGAAGAAATTGGCACCAAAATGGCATTGTCACAAGTTCCAGGAATCCTAATAGAACTGTGGTCTCAAGCTTCGAGAACTTGGAAAGCAATGGCCTTTCAGACCTAACCAGGCAAATTTTTAACCCTTTGAGCAAGTTTACACTCCCGAATTCAACAAATGAAGAGACGTTTTCAGACGCTAGCTACTTGCATGAAATCCGCCCCTGAAAAGGGTAACCACCAGTTCATTTGAAAAGACAGGTTTTTTCGCCGTTAGCAAGCTGTCCCCTCAAGGAGTGAAGAACTGCTAGGCTTTTCCTTCCCCGAATCCTACGATGGGATTGTCAGCCTCTGTGGACAATCCCTTTCTCTCAGGGAGCGGAGTTTTTCCCTGCAGCCACCACCTGAATCCACTTAAACTGGCGAAATCATGTCTGGGAAATGACGACAAAACACTTAAACAGTTCTAGTTGACACCAGACGATGGCTTCAAAGACGCAAGTAAACTTCTGGTTTGTTCCATTCCACTCCACGCAATAGATGGTGGAGAACAATATCCGCTTCTTAGCGGAATACACTCATTTGCAAGCAAATTTGGTTTTGCGAGAGACTCATCTAAAAAGATTCATCTGATTGGTGCATTACGAATATACGCGTATATCTCGATATCTCGAATATCGTAGCAACTGAAACATGAGGCGGCCTGCTGCAGCACACTCAGTTGCCTGGAAACATCACAAACGAGAAATTCAGTCGGGTTCCAGATGAGACTCCAGAAAAACGAAATTTGTTTGCAAATGAGTGTACTTCGCTAATTTCGTGTAATTTGGTTTCAAGCAGACCGTAAGGTTGACGGAAACTCGGGGACTGCGCCTACCTGATGAGCCCCAAGAAAGGCGAAACCGGTCGCGGGCTGTCGAAGAATTTTCAGCAATCTTCTGAGTAGTGCCTTTCGAATATAAATATCCACTCCTCTAAAGCATACCGGGTGCTAAGCACCTTTGTTTCCGAGGGAAGTTTGAGGTCTTATCCCCCAGAGTGCTATTCAGGAAAGCATGAGTAAACAGGATTTTGTCGGGATAACAAGCAGCAACTGGTCATATTGAATGAAAAGTCCAAGAGTTCCGATTATTGTTCTACCCTAGATAATTTCATTGGGTTGCTTCGACTGGGAAAATCATTACATGTTTACCGACATCCCCAAAAAGAAAACATGGGTTGTAAACCACACATTGTTCCCCCCGACACATAACAGGAACGACAGAAGGCTCAGGGCAGTTCCATGATTGACCACCCACAAGAGGAGAACAACGGGAAAATCCCAGCTCTTATAAATTCGTCTGTTTAGCAGACCTGCACCAAAATACCACACCGTCCCACAAACTTGGGAAAGACATGACAACTGCAAGCTGATCTCTAAAACTTTTTAGTTGATCATGTTTGGCTCAACCTATACAGTTTGATCTTGAGCATCCCTTTCTTTGTATGTAAGAAAACGCGCACTCACCCCAGAGGTACTCATTCTTGGGATAATTATTTTCTAACGTTCGCTGTCTATTACATTTCTGACGACCTTCAAACGTTTCTATGCGGTCCCGAATGTAACTCTGGTCAGCGCTTTTAAGATTTTACCACGGAATCACATTGGTCTCGCAACTTTGTACACTTGACAAGCCAGGAGGGCATCGATAATTTCCAACAGATCAAACAACCGGAATTCGTTAGGAGATTTGACAAATCCCAAAGTTCGTCGGACTTTAGAGTTCGCGTTCAAGGCATCCTCGTATGAACAGTCCTTCTTCTCCACTGAAGCAGTCAGTCTGGTTGAGCAAAACCAAACGGGACAGGGAAAACGATGGACTCAAGGTTCGGTCTTATTAGAGCTCACCAGCAGACATATGATGTGCCAGTTAAGTGTGTTGCCGCTACCCCACCAGAGCACGCTGAACGCATTTGAATTTTCGCGTCTAAACAAGCGAATGTCTTCACGTGATTGAGCGGTGCAACTAGTTTGCTAGACATCACGTTGTGTCGGTCGTTTCGCCCATTTTCAGAACTTCACAGGAAGGTGGTGCCATGGAAAGCCATAGTAACTCTCATGTCACGCATGATACAACGTTTTTCATCGTTGTTTCATTTTCGTTACTCCATAATTCAAAAAAAGAACTTTCGTGTGTGTGATTTGTACTCCACAAGAAGTACATGTAGACGCATTCCAACAGCTTCCTTTTAATAAACAAAGTGATGTTGATGAACAAACTAAATAAACGCTCGTTTTCACTTCCTTGGAGGACATTTTTTTCACAAAGCTTCATGCAAAATACTCCCACTGTGTGGCCATCTCTGCCTAAAGTCCGTCTTCCCAGATCAGTCTTGGCATTAGTAAAAGCTCATGGGTCTGAACTAGTTGTCGTTCTGAAATGAGTGATCAGTCTCCTTTTGCTTTCCTTACTTTGTTGTATTCTAGTGAAAGGAAGAAGGCCTTCGCTGCGGAGTTGTCTATTCGAGAACACCAACTTAACAGTTACAGGCTATTGAACAGGGGAGCACAACTCTCATATGCATCTCGTTTACAAAACTGAATATCCACTTTCTCCTTGAAAGCGTCTTGCTGAATTTTTCTGGGTATTCATTGACTATTACTCAAATGCAGGCAAATGCTACAAAGAGACTCCACAAATTCCGTAACAGATCTCACTTTTCAAGAGACGCAAAGCGGATTTACGAGAAGACATGCTACTCACATACCTCATCAGTTGTATCCACCGTTGCACTAGGAGTGCACTAACCGGCTAACGACACGAGTTGCTTTCTGAGGCCGAGGAGGCCAAGCACAGACGAACTGTTTTCACTGTCAACTACCCAGTCTTTCCAACTTCTGGAACATTCGGCATTTCCTCGGAATATATAGTCTATGCGTGACTCGATACATCAGGAGAAGCCGCGCCGGAATCCTTTTGTTAACATACTAAGGTAAGTCGCCACACCATTCAATTACAAGGTTTGAAGTATGAATTACCTAGTTGTTGACCTGGTGTTGGTTGGTACATTTGCATGTAAAATTCCCAGTTTGAGAACAGGTCGATTGCCACTCAAACCAACAGCCAATCTCTTTCAGTTCATCTGTGTTTCCCAAAGATTTTCTGCTTGCTTGCCAGTGTGTACAATATGAGTGGACCCGAGAGAAAAACAAATCATCATCTGTATCAAATCGAATGACTTACTGTTCAATTTCAAATGACCAGTAAGGTCCCGGTAATAAATGGAACTGCGTTATTGGTCCTTTCTTGCACTGATGACAAACAGAGCCCAGTACAAGTTCCCCCGTTCCTTGGCTTGGATCCTCCCGGCTTAATGGCGGCAAGAAAAACAAGGAAGATAAGCAAATCCTGGGCGAAGGCGATTACGACAGTAGCGAACTGACTATTGTTCAGCACAGGTGACGACGGATTGATGAAACTAGGAATACCTAAAAGAGCACAGGACGGTATTGATCCAATCCGAATTGCCAACTGTACGAATTTGATCCGAGAAAGACTTTAACGACAGAGCAATCTCACACTAATAACCCAGCTCACTGAAATCATCCGCAGGAACAGCTTTGATTCGCCTCATTTTTGGGATCATCATCTGATTTGACCGTTGCGAAATTTGGAGTTACATGTCAAGAGAGCAATGAGCTAGCATCTTGTTACACTAGGCAGTAGATTCTTCCAAACGATTGCAGTCGGGTTTCACCAGCCATCATCCTGTCATCAAAAAGTGACATCATGTCACTGATTTCACCTTGGCAAACTAATGTGACCTCTAAGAGACCCGCAAACTCTCATTCGAGGTTAAGACACTCCTTAATTTTAGTCGATAAGATATCATTTATCGTTCCCTTAACCTTGTGTAGGATTTCCGGGCCAACCTTGGCTCGGAAGCTGTTAGACAGATCACGTGCCATATAATATGTAAATATTTAAAGTCAAAACAGCGCAGTGGAATAAAATGTTATAATCCGACGTTTCGGTTGCCGTTGGCAACCTTTTTCAAGGACTTCTACAATCTATTGAATACCAGTCAAGTGCAGTATTTTCTGGGTCCAGTACCTGTTTGATCTCTGGTCACCGTGTTTACTACGCTGTGCATTAAGTCCATTGGAGATAGACTGTATGCCGCCTCCATCAATACGCAGTTCGGTTGTATGGACGTCTAGTACTTCAGCGCACGTCCGTTCCACGTGTGACTTGAACCCTGAATGGAGTATACATGTACCGTCGAAGTTGGTTTGACTCAAGTGCGTGGAGTGCAATAGCTGAATCAAGTTCCACTTGATTCAATTCTTTTGGGTTTCTTGAGGAAAACGCGCATGATTTTGTGCTCCGTGATTCGTACATGGAGTTGCCTGGCTGTCTGGGCTATGTATTTGGCTGGACCTTTTACACAAAGAATTTGCCAGGCGCAGTGTGTACGGTGTTTCGGCTTGATATGGTCCTCAGCCCTTGCATGCTGTCGTTGTAAGTTGTTATCGGTTCAAAAGAATGTCAAAACATCATAGTTCCGGAGGATATTTGAATAGCATTTAGAGGAAAGAGCGTGTGCTGAAGCACTAGAGATCGATACAAAACCGAAGCGCGACACCCCTAACGATGGATCCAGAATTTCGTCTATCTGGATTGGACTTACAGCACACAATAGCAGACACGGTGACCAGAGGTCAAGCAGGAATCTCACCTCAGCCAGAACAACAACAAACGGGGACGCATCTCAGTCAAAGTACACATACAATCAAGGTTACGGGCACACCTAGCTGACACGTCAGCAGGCACGCTGGCCGCATCTGACTGCCAACTGATCTCAGCGACTCAGCAATCACAAGACACGATAGCAGATCCCAATGACTCTGCACTTGTCTTGTATTTAGTCTATAGAAAAAGGTGGCCGGGATTAATGAACCTATTAGTGCACAGTTGATGATAGCCATAATATGATTCAGAAGGTATATATGCACTAATAACAGTCTTTACTATGGTTGACAGTAGTGAGTTGCAACACGTATAAAAATAAATACAATGCGGAATGTGGAGCAAGACAAAAAGGGAACTTATCGGTTGTGAGAGTCCCTTGGTGAAAGTCCGGACGGCGGTAACGTGTTTTCTCCGCAGCATAGTTGCTACACGTGTTCCATATTGTCCGTGGACTTGTGGAGGGCGGTTGACGTCCTGCTCCCTGCGCGCGCGCGAGTGTGTCCTGACTATGCTGGGCTTTCCTATATGTAGCTGCGTCTGCGTGTACGTGGGTGTCAGCACATGACTTGTTGCTACGCTTACTGGCCGGTAGAGACAGTCAATATCAGATGAGTCACCCTTGTGTGTCGCGATTTGTAAGTGTAGGGTAAAAAGCGAGTCTCGTGATCTAGGGACGATTGTGAGCTGTGTAGTCAAGTGAGTCACGATTGTGTAGCGTGGTTTGTGAGTGTAAAAAAAAGGACAGATCTCGTGATCTAGTGAGTGGCGGTGAGCTGTACAGTCATGTAAGTTTGTGAAGGGGCCGCTACAAACCACATTTGTGGGACCACGCCGTACTCTTGAAGTATACCGAGATTGCAGACGGATGAATGACTCAAATTAGTCTGTTTTCTACCAGTTAACCCATAGCATTGATCGATCTGCGTCAATCTAGATTAATAGAAACATACTTACAACAGTCGTGGAAACGATGTAGGTAAACAAGTTAGCAAAATTTCGCACATGTTCACACTGCCCAAAGCGCGGTAACCTAGTCAAATTATTCATTCCTAATATCATCTCGTGATCTAGGGACGATTGTGAGCTGTGTAGTCAAGTGAGTCACGATTGTGTAGCGTGGTTTGTGAGTGTAAAAAAAAGGACAGATCTCGTGATCTAGTGAGTGGCGGTGAGCTGTACAGCCACATATGTTGGTGAAGGGGCCGCTACAAACCACATTTGTGGGACCACGCCGTACTCTTGAAGTATACCGAGATTGCAGACGGATGAATGACTCAAATTAGTCTGTTTTCTACCAGTTAACCCATAGCATTGATCGATCTGCGTCAATCTAGATTAATAGAAACATACTTACAACAGTCGTGGAAACGATGTAGGTAAACAAGTTAGCAAAATTTCGCACATGTTCACACTGCCCAAAGCGCGGTAACCTAGTCAAATTATTCATTGCTAATATCATGAAATCGCAGTATGACGAAATGTGTTCCCTGAAAAAGAATGAAGCAAATACATTTTTTTTACCTGTTTACCTGCACTTACGGACACAGCTTTATTCCAAATATCGGTCTAATTAGCCCCTCTTTCATTTGCCGCCAAAAATTAACTTTTTCGTTTACCGCTGAGCTTGGTCGGGCAAGTCCCAGGACTCCATCGACAGAAGAAGGCAAGACGTGAGTTTCCGGGAGTTTCTCACCAAGAAGAAATATGAAACCGGCTAGTGGGTGTTCTCCAATCTAAGTGATAAACTGAATAGTAAACTGTGGAATAAACGCACCACAAGCTTGTCTTGGACTGCTCTTCCTTGGACAAAATCTGTGCCGTGAGGAACAGTCATTCCCTCTCTGGATTGCCTAGAACCGCTCGGATCAAACTTGTGTTTTGATTGCCAAGCATGCGATCTGACTGTTACAGATGCAACCCAGGTAGCATCGTTGAACGTGTCAAGTAGCATACAGAATCTTTGATATTGTGAACCAAGAAATATTTCCACAGAAACTCTAAACTGTAGTTTAATCAGTAGGTAGGAAACAGTGTAGTTACCTGATTGGCCCACTTCAGTTGGACTCGCTGTGTATTACGACGCGTGCGTATAAGCCTCTTTTCGACTAAGGTTTCATTGTCAAGTCCATATGAGAAATAACTACAACGGAAAATGGGCATGTAGGATAAAGTGAACATGTGAGATATTCAACATCTGAATGGATTGCGCATTCCAGACCAGTTTGAATTGGTCCATAATTCAGAGTCAGTGTTGCACTCAGAGAATTACTACGCATTCTCCATAACCTAATGTGCTACTATCAATGAGTTATTAGGATTATTTTAACCAGAAGTACCACAATGGAAAACCTTGTTGCCCGGATATTTCGCAGCACACACGAGATTCATTTTTGTAAGCCTACTGAAATCATTTTCAGTAGTATGATTTTCGTTGCTAGATTCAAGTAAAGTGGAGTTTATGGTTGCCCCCGTCTTACTCCATTGACGTTACTGTTGAATAGTCGGATGATGATAGTTGGCAGGCCATGGGACTTAGCTTTCCATCCCATTTTTCAGTTACCGTTTGTGATCCACAATGTTTCTTGGCACTGGTAATCAAACCGAACCTGAGACAGCACGTTGGTTAGGGCGCGAATTGTACGTGAATCCACCCCAACAGCGGCATCCCGACTGCTTCTATCTAGGCTTGGGCAACCTGACAGTATCGGATCCCTCGTGCTCCCTCAGGTGGCATGGCAGATTCGCAGCGAAAAAGTTTCCCAACTGGACAAACATGACTACGTCAACTGGACCGAGACCAAAAGGCAACTGATTTAGCGTTGAATCAAATTGCTTACAGTCATGGGGGATTCATGCCTTTCTGTTTTACAACTGGAAGGAATTCAAATGAGGTAAAATAATTTTAGTCGGATTAGCCGTTTCTCTTTCCACTCACCTGCTAGGTAGTTTATTTAAACACTCCATCTGTGGACTTGCCGGCTTCCCTCTACAAGTGCAGTATTCCCCCGATAAACTCCAAACTCAAAGCAAGATCATTTCTCAAACAGGCCATCATCCAGACGTCGTGGCTTGAAATTTAAAAACCATCCTGCAGAATCTGGGTGATTCTAGCAAGCTTGCCAGCATAAGATTTGAACATTGAAAGTTACTATAAGACCAAAGCACTCTATTACGTTTAAGGTGTGAGTACAATTCAGTGGATGTGTTTGGACAAGTTGATGCCATAATAAAAACGCCACTGAATACCAGGCAAAGTAAACTGGGTGTTGTATACATGCAGGAATTTGGCTGTTATCTTTTATGATCATTTTAAAGAACAAATTGGGCTTTGAATGGCGGTGACTCCAACAATAATCAATTTTTCCGTTGGCGTATATCAAGCTGGTTTACAAGGGGCTGGTGAGTGTTTTCTCCGAAATTAAAGAGCTTAACTAACAAAACCATGGCAAGAAATCTCAGAGAGTGTTACGAAATGGGACAGTAAATTAAAACGTCGCCTGATAATGACATGCTGCGCACACCTTTGTCGTTACCTGCCCAAGCGTAGAAGATTGACAGAATGGACAGTGGAAATAAATAACATAAGATCGTAGCATATCTTGAAATGAAGCGATAGTTTCTTGTGCGACTCGAGCTGGCACTTGCTGAGTGGTAGCCCCCCAGAAAAGATTTTAGAGTTTATCGCGAGGCAGTTTTGTGGACAATGTCAGTGTTTTTATAAGTAGGCGTTTGATGTTTGATGCTCATTTGGTCGGGAGAGGTTGATTTCCTTAGGAGAGATCGAGATCCCAACATTGGTACTGGTCGTTTCGTCAGGGGAGAACCAAACAATACCTACAAACCACGAGCTCCTTGTGGAGTTCCATCCGCAGTGGACCATCTTTTATTCCAAACCGGAGCAAAGTATCTTAGTGAACACATCTTAGCGCAGCCGAATCTGCCATAATTATGCAGTTGAACCCTGGACAAGGATAAAGGAAGCACAGAACTTCCCACTTAGTTCCGGATCAGCCTTTAGAGTAAGTCAGTGTGAAAGTATACCGCCGGTGACGAGTCGTCTCTCCAAATTAATACACTCATTTAACCGTGAACTTCATGAAATGTGGCGCTTTTGAGCGCTTTGCCACTCGCGAGTTCGCCCGTTACTTTCGTAGGGTTCGAATGAAATTTGCTAGCCTCCAGCACAACACACGCTCGAGCCACTCTTCAAAACGAGTCCATTTAATAGGGATTTTTTCAGGTTTATTATTTTATACTATACCCCATATCATATAGTTTGGGATAGCCTTCATGTAGACCTTACGTGGGGATAAGATATGCATTTTTTCTTTTTATTCGTAAAAACAACAGCGCCAAATTTTTGTGACCTAAACAGCAATTTAGGTCGGGCCATCATGCAGTCATTTGATCATCTGAGCGAGGATCATGCCCCAAATTTACATAATGCAGGGTTCTCCTTGCTTTCAGGTCCTGTCTGTGGAAGCAGCTGCGTATTTCACAAGAACAAACGAATGCACATTGCCATGAAATCTTTCATGGTTACTTAAAAACTGTGCGGTCACATTTGTCTGGGCATCCATTTGGACAATACTGGTTATACAGTTTTCCTGGTATACTTGTAAGCCAAGAGGCGTCAGTTTCTTCCCTCAACTCTGATACTTCGCTTTCTCATCAGTGCATTCTGCTGTATTCAATTTGTTTTTGGGTCGCAACGAAGCACCGCTTCCTGTTTAAACATCGAACTTTAACCACACGTTGCGATAGACCTCCGTTTTTGTAAGTTTGTTAGAGCTGCCTTCATCTTTCCAAATTTATCAAAAACCCGCAGGCTGTTGGTTAGATCGAAGTTGAAATTGAATCCGCGAGCGAAATATTGTTTCACTAGAACTGTCAAAAATGCATTACGCAACGTGTTTCCGCTGCTCACACAAACAATATCAGATTTGAATACGACGGCTAAGCGTTTAAATAATTTTTTGGTATTGGTTGACATTTAAACCCAATACTAACAGATATTTTTGGGGAATGTTTGAAAAACGACCGGTTGTGGATTATTAAAGAGTCCGTAGCAACCTTATAAAAAAATGTCTAGACATCTAGACATCCTAACCCCAACCTTTGTGTTAAAGTTGAATGTGAGAAGATCGACAAGCTACCTTATCGTTGATGATCATATTGGTAAACGTCCCGACAGGACCTTCTGCTTTCTGTCAACAGCAGCAATCAATATTTACGATTCTCTATTTACATAGCAACACCTCACAGGCGCGGGCTTCCAGAAAACCTTATTGTACAGAGCATTTGGCTAAGCTAAAACGAAAGGAGGAGGTTTTTAAGGCAAATCTGCTGCAGAACGGTTAACCAAAACGCTTCATTGAAATTCACAGCAGAGGAGAATGTTGGTAGCTCACGTAGCATAGACGTTTTTTGGTTACTTCACTAAGTGGGCCATTTGATTTCAAACATCTCATTACCAATGGAGATGGCATCATCGGTGCGTTGTTAGGGTGCGCAGTGGAGCGTAGAAATGGATCGATGGTGGCGATTTGAGAGGCTTTGCGTGTGTGTGTGTGTTGAGATACGTAATGCTAGGCCGTAAAATTATGTTGCTCCGAAATGTACCGATGCATGTTGAGGACGGAAGAGTGACGGGGAAAAGTGCAGGTTTGTTAGAAAAGCGAAATTTAAGGCAACACCTTATTTTGATGCACCAATGTTGGGTGCAAATGTCCTTCCTCAAAGCTACCCTGGTGTATGCAGCAAGCATCGGCAACAACGTAGCGAAAATCAATAAAAAACTGACCCATAGTAAAATTAACTTGATTCTACTTCATTTTTGTTCTTGCTAATTGGTACTTCAGTTTCTCAGTTTTTCCAAATCCGACATCATGAATCTATTTCGCATCAAGAAGAGATTTCGCTTGAAACCAAAAAGTGTTTTAACCATGAGTATAAATCAACTGTGGTTAGTATTTGAAAACGATTTAAGAACAACTTTGTAAAGATCATCTTGACGATAGATTTAAGACGCACTGCTCATGATTCCTAACACAGCGCCTCTCGGCTTTTCAGCATACATGGGTTTCACTGACAGGATGGAATTTCTACTAAATAGTAACAACTCCCTTCACGTCACTACGAATCAAAAAGCCGTTCAAAAAAGGATAACACCACTGGACTGCAAAACTTCCTTCTGAGTACTCCTCACCCGAAGAGCCAGTCAATACATGACCACGTGATTTGGTCTTCCAGTAGAGAAGGCTGAGTGGCGCTATGTTCTGTCTAAATGAGAGATAATCGAACTGCTGATTATCCACTCGTGGCCAAACAGTTAAGCTTTCAGCCACTGGCCAGAAGGTCACAGGTTACAAATTCTGCCTTTCATGAATTGCTGATGTTTCCTAGTAAGAATAAAACTGCTGTACAGACCTCCCGGATTTTCAGCATAGACTAGTTTCACTTACAAGATAAAATTTCCATTGAATAGGTGTAAACCGGAACATAAGTAGGCGATTGTTTGTGTGTGATACACTTGCGAATACACTTTTCCTCTGCTTGTCAAAGCACTCACGTTTGGAATCACGTTTGTTAGCATCTAGAAAGTTTTCGGAGCACCGTATATGGCGAACGCAATAGAGGAAGACAGTGAAAAGTTGTACAAAATTTGTGTGTATCGAATAAAAAACCGTTACCGAAACTTACATGAACAGAGCCAAACTGAACACAATATTGGTCATCATTGAACACCAAGCGATGTTCTCCTGGAATATCTTTGACGAGAGACCGCTCGATTTTAATAGTGTTTTATCGATCTCGTGGCATGAGAGAAAGTCCATCACATGAACCTATCCGACTGGGTCCTTGAAGTGATCTGGGCGTTAGGATTGGATGAGCGACTGCGTGTTTTCTCTGATGGATTGATTCAGCATGTATCACATTAGATTGATTCGGCATGCATTACAGATTTGTGCAGCTATACGTGGAACATCATCGGGAGATGCGAATGTTGAGTCGCTGTGGAGATGAATTGACAATGCCGAAACATCTAATGTAAGTTGGCACCCTCGGTGGCGGAGATTTTCATTATAAATTCTGCTTATTCTCCGCGATGTGCACTGAAACGCGAGCAAGATTTAGTGTCCCGGGGCGTTAACCACGACTTTTCGATTTGTCTAACTGCACGGCGTAGGATTTGAGAGTCAGAATATAACCGAATGAGCCTGAAAAACCGTCCATTCTTTGAAAAGCAGTAGACTGGATTCCGCTCGTAGGCCGGAGTATCTGCTTTGGGGCAATTTGAGTATGTTTACATCCGTCGACATTTCATGACTGCCAGGGAGGGTCACTCTGTTGGCAGACAAATCTCTGTTCATTCGACGTTCAGAGCGTTTCGAAATGCTCTCCAACAGCAGTTTCTCTCTCTCTGAGCAACGGAATTGGAGCGTTTAAGCACTTCTCAGTTTTTGCAATATTAACCTCATACCTCTGGACAAAATCGCAGCACGGTGACCTTCATTAATTATGCATCAACACCTCCCTGGAACAAGCAATCACCACGTATAGGTCAAGCTGATCGATCTGCAGCCGCTCATCATGTTTTTTGGGCAAAATGATATAATTACTTGTCAGTCGTTGATTTTCAGCTCAACTAAGATCGCATCATACATACGAATTCAGATGCGACTACATTGACGCAGTAAGGTAATAGCAGTGGTGACGAATCAGAACCTCTAAGCAGCTGAAAAACTTCGTCTTTGACTAAGATGCGAGATATTCAGAGACTCAGCGTATTTTTCAGCACATATATGGGTTTTGGGTCCACAATAAATACTAACTCAGTCGTGTGGACAGAAAGCAATAGGGGTTAATGCAAGGAAAGCAGAAAATTTATTGAAGCCATCTGTCCGGTCCTGATTCACGCTTACGGAATATGGCCTCCACTAGAACAGATTATCCAAAAGCTGTGAGTCTGTGAAAAGTAGTGTGCCCACAGTATAGCAAATAATTCGCCTTTGAGAGAGAGTTTCTGATAGTGAGAATCAAAATTTCTTTCATGATATACCACGATTCAATTTGTTCCTTCAAAACATAGTGGTTGTAACGGTCTGGGCGTCTGGTACTCAAAAACGAGGACATTGTCACAGCGAAGAATGAGTGAAGACTTGGGTCAGCACGACCAAGAGAAATATGAAGGAACGAGGTCAAAGTGGTCCTCGGAAGTCGTCACTGGTAGCGCGTAGGGAGAAACTTCTGAGGCCCTCTCAAATTCTGTTCCAGAAAATAGTCGATAGAAATTGAGGTTAGAGTCGCTTGTTAACCAAATCACTTTATCACTTCAGTAGAAAAACGAATCTTTCTCCCACTTGCCAGAGAGTATGGCAAATGAATGGTACATATTTTATCAACTCGTAGGTTTTTACGGCATAAAAAAGTCTATGGACATTGGAAAACCGGTCTGACGGAACCGCATTTAAACATGGGGTCTACACATGGCAAAGACCTAGTTGCATTGCATCAAATATCCTGGAAGACAAAGAATGCTAACCATAAACAACGATAAACTATCAGCATGGTCTTGACTAGCTTGGAGGAAAAAGGTAGAATCGTATCATTTGGGGAGCATTAGATAGACGAATCACCTAACAAATTCGTTCACTCCGATTTGAGGATTCATATGAGTTTCTGAGATGTGGTAGTTGCAACCATGCACTATGTGGCCAGCTTGACAAATCAGAAACAAGTATGCAGAGGACATAGGAGTTTAAGATCAATAGGAGAAGAGCGTTTTCCTTTAAAAGGGCCGCTTGGTTTGAAAATTAGAAGGGCTTTTGGCTGCCGATACCAGTGATTTGCGCTCGCAAGCTTTATCAAAAGGTGTCCGTCGGAGCAATCGGCCAGAAACGTTAACACCAGACTTCAATTGACCAAGCTTCAAGCAATATGTATATCGAGAGAAATAGGGATCCCACGGCTTCATACTTCCTGGCAGTTGTTAAACAAACCAACTATTTAGTACACGTGACAAAATCCAGGGTAGAAAATGGTCTTTGCTAAAAAAATATGGCGTGTACCTTCAAGCAGCTGGCCTGAGTCTGGTCTGCAAGTATTCCAGGCTTCCAATTTTAAACCGAAATTGATCTGGGACGCATTTTAGCAACCAATTATTTGTTTGAATAAGGCTGTAAGGGGCTTAGTACAAACATGCACATTCAACTTTCGCGGAAAAAGAGCCTGAATCAAGGCTGCATTCTCCGTTTGACTTCATCCTGTGCATCAAATCTCATAAAGTTTTCCCAGGTATTATTAGCACCAGTTAGGCGTATGTGTTACAAATCGTCCAAACGTTTTTCGAATCTGTCAAGCATGTGAATTCATGATTCAACTTGGATCCGGCGCTGCAGAGATTCTCAACAGCTACCTACGTATCAGCCGGAGGAACCCAAGAGGTATCGTCCATTCAATTCGGTCGTTTTCTGACGTGTTATACACCTAACCTTAGGATATCGCCTATTTACCCGTGCCATCCCTGGACCCTCTGCAACATGGTAGAAGACGAAAGTTCATAGTGAACGGAGAAGTGGCGATTACAGAGCAGTGTGGGATGAACCGGAAATGCGGACAAATGTTCAGAGGTTCACAGCGCTTCAACAGACGCTCGTTGCAAAAAAAAATGTCGAATTTCGGAAACTGGAATTTTATGTAAGCCCTGGTGACGGCGATCGGGTGGTGAAAGGACCACAGATGACAGACCACTTGCTCCGTCACCACAGCTAACATTTTGGTCATCGAGACGACTGGATGACCCCATCATCATCATCATCATCATCATCATCACCATCACCATCATCATCATCATTATCAACAACAGCAGTAGCAGCTGTAAATCAACAACCTTATGAGTAGTGTATTACCTCCATACTGCCATGGTAATTGTAAAGAATTAGCCGGTGCAGCTTCGATAATGTGGATGGCCTCGGGGATTGCCAATGTATATGGCATCATGTACGCAAACATGCGTACTGTTCCACGTCTGCGAGCCATCGTTAGAACTGAGATGCCACAATACTACTGATTTTTCCCACTGAAAGCGAATCACGCTGTGATGAACTGTAACCGGGATATTAAAAGGGGAAAACCGTTTCGAATGAACGAAGAGGTGTGGTAGAAACGCGTTGGGCTTCAAAACAGGCGAA
The DNA here is from genome assembly GCA_003604175.2 of Clonorchis sinensis. Classification (NCBI taxonomy): domain Eukaryota; kingdom Metazoa; phylum Platyhelminthes; class Trematoda; order Opisthorchiida; family Opisthorchiidae; genus Clonorchis; species Clonorchis sinensis. The sequence continues at coordinate 4,245,553 of CM030371.1, forward strand.
ATATTGTACCAAGGCTTATAGAAAATCACAAACCTCTCGAGCAAATAAGCTTCTTCGACGGAGGTTTTGTACTGTTAGTGAGTGCTCATAGCCAGAAGCAAAAACGTATGGAATATGTTGGCCACAATGAAGGGCAACTGGTGTTTTTCTCATACTTTGGACGGATTTATGAGTAAACACTCTAGCTTACTTAGGGGTTATTTTCAACGAACTCAGGTATAAGGTACATAACTCTTCAGAATATCGAGAAATTCAACGCAAAAGTATTTCATAGGCAATAAACACAGAGAAATTTGGCATTTCCGTCGCATGCTGAGTTCACTAACTAAACGCAATAGAGTTCAGTGTTTGGAAACTTCGATGTCAAGAAGACGACCGTAAAAGCACCAAACAAGGGGATACTTGGGCAAAACGAAATGTGAGCTTGATAATTGTTCCATACTGTTTGTATGAAAACAAAACGAAAACATTGTTGAACGTTCGTGCAACTAAACCTCGAGGAGGTCCATAGGCCCTGCTTTCCGGAGAAGAATATCCACTAGATGTTGCTTACGACAGGATCAGCTGGTCTCTAATTCTGGCGACCTTCTAGCATATTTGGTGTTCAACGTCACCTCGTTCTCTTCTGAAAATTTGGTCAGCAAAGACGGAATTGATTTTACGAGACACCAGAGGTCACAAAGTGAGTTAAAACACCTGTTAAACCACTTGCCACCTACCAAGGGATCGTATAATGCGCTGCCCTTAATTCCACATTCTGCATTGGTCACATCCTCCTAAGCAAAACAAATCAGGGCTTATTGTAGTTTGATTAATAATCTATTAGTCATATGGTTTATATGGTTTATTGAATAGCAATTAGCTGTGTTTAATAGCACCTTAAAACAGAGCGTCCATCGGTACAACTAGTGACTTCCCACCGTAGTTTTGTTATAAACAAAACCATATTGAAAGCAAGACCTTTTTGTTCACAGATCCAATCCGTTAATTGTTGGGATTAAACCTGTGCGATAACTCCGGTGCTGAATTGCTGTACAACCTAATGGGCGAGATAGTTCAGCGGTTAGAGCGCGAGCGTACTGACCGGAAGGTCCGTGGTTCGAACCCTGGCTCTGCCTCTCGACTTCCCCTGTCTAGGCTTGGGCAACCTGGCAGTATCCCAGCCCTCGTGCTTCCCTCGGGTGGCATGGCAGCTAGGCACCGAAAGGGTGCTACAGCTGAACGATAATCAATTTGGTTTTGGGAGAGACTCACCTGGAACCCAGCTGAATCTCCCGTTTGTGATGTTTTCAGGCAACTGAATGTGCTGCACCAGGTCGCCTCATGTTCCAGTTGCTACGATATTCGAGATATCGCGATACATGTATATACGTAATGCACTACTCACAAGGTTGCTGAAAATTCTTCGACAGCCCACGACCGGTTTCGCCCTTCTTGGGGCTCATCAGGTAAGCTTAAGTTATCATTGACTTGAATAACTTTCCCGCAAGCATCACTGTCGACACACTTGATAAAACCTTTCATAAACTAGCAACATGGCCGACAGCCAATATATTTAATCTAGGGGAGTCTTTTTGCGTACAATTTTAAACAGAAATTATCAGTTCGATAAGCTATCACTCACTTCTGTCCTGTTTGGTGTTAATGTGGGTTGTTCACGACAAATGACAACAGAATTTAGCAATTTTGAACAAAGATTTTACAGAAACAATATTTTTTTCGGAATAGCTACACAGTAACTATATACACTGCTTGTAAATGTCAATACGAATATACAAATATATATTTATACTATTTATACTATATACTATATATAATACATTATATACTATATATATATATATATTATATAATAATATAATGTACATTTGTATAATATACTCTACAAACATACAAAAGGTGCGGGTCTTAAGCAGTTTCGCCTGCGAAGGTTTCAACCCACGTTATTCTGCATTGCATTCGTTTAGTGGCACATATTACTTTAGGGATATAAAGTGAATCGATTCGGGCTACTCACAGCTAAGTATAAATGACTGTGAAACCAGGTTGAGACTTCCAACGTTGAAAGCAATCATGACACGTAGAAGTCTGGCCTAAAGTGAGGTATTCGGCGTCGGCTTTAAATCACACCAAAGAATTCTTGCAATGATGATCACCCGAAAAAAGGTTAACGACCTGGGGAACACGGACAAAACGAAAGCTCCTAAAACAAATGAAACCAAATGAAAATGACCGGTAGATTTCAGTGTAGCAGATTTGATTGAGCAAAGATAATGTGTTTGCGTTGTGGCCCAAGGTAAACGAAACGACGAGGTGTCAGTCATCTGAAGGGTGACCTGAGAGATGAGCCTCACGGATGTTGCCGCCGGTCGCACACAAGAAAGACTCCCCAATATCCCTGCATTTTTGTTGAGTCTCTGGATCCCTACTTGAAATAATTGATTTTTATCGAAATTGTGGATACATTTTCAAGTTGTTAAGTGTTCAAGTATGGTTGAGAATAACTGTCCTGCCATTTATGGGGATTACGGTTGCTTTCGCCTGACCACGCCCGGTGTACTACAAGGTTTTGCGTGCACACCAATAGGTGAAGTTTACCCGCTGGTCAGTCGGAAGCACAATCATATACTGAATTCCGTCCAGTGAAATGTAACTAGAATTGAATATCTTATACACAGAAGCTGGTGGAAAAGACCGACTGCATTCTGCCCCGGAAAGCATTCTGAGCAATTGAGAAGTATTCAACAAAGTTTCCGTTTTCTTTTGAGTGGGGACACCTGCTGACCTCAGTATTGGCTTAACGCCGATTTACTGTATTTAGTGCTCTCAAGGTCTTTCTAACGAACACGACTGAGCTCATTTGGGAATATTTTGTACGAACACCCAATGAGGGTAGTTTAAAACATTCTAAATCTATCCCTTCCGGAATACAAAAGGCTTTCAAGGTATCCTTAATTTGGCATGTCACTGCAGCGTCGTCGGCAGCCATGTCTCCCCGATCCTGTGCCTGAAAAACGAAGGCGAGTTTAAAATTTGGACAGCTAGATGATCTCGTTCCTAGGTGAGTGTTACCTAGAAATTGTTCTGACCCTGTTGTAAACTAGTACATTCTCCTGTGAGGAGTACTCATGCTAAACCAAAGTGTTTCTGAGAGTCGTTTGTCAGAGTCATACATGAACCTGTATGTCGAATTTAACGAACTGGTCAATGGACGTCGATGAAAATTTCTTCTCCCCTGACGTTTTCTTTCTTGCATAGTAAAGAAGCATACTTTGCTGCGTAGTTGGCAACTCACCACCTTCATGTCAACAACAGTTGGTTGGCCGGATGAACTCGTTTACATCACATCTGCTTAACTTAGCTTAACATGATTTTTTTGCTCTGAATCTTTCTTCGTTAAAAGCATCATCCATACCAAATTTATTTGCTTCTGTGCACTTTTTCGATGAACAAATCAGTAGTTTGTCAAGACCCACAAACAAGGTCACATGTCCTGAACTTCATTTCTTGGCGATTTTTCATAGGTTTCAATACACCGCTCTTTCCTGTCATAAATCCTAACACGTTTTCATCAGATTCGTTTGTTTAGTTGGATTAATTTTGCGGTTTTATCAAGACAGAGCTGCTGTAATATTGCTGGAAACCGGAGAAACGATAATAGTTTGGTTAAGCAGGTTTGCAAGGAAGACCTCTGCAAGGATGATTGAACAAAAACGGATGCAAATGTACAAGCATTTTGCGATAGCAAAGTGATGCACTTCACACCACAATAACATGACCAATCTTAACGAAAGTCCTAGTTGCTCCGTCCAGACACAGTCACATTCTGCATCCCGTGCCACATCTGCATAAAGCATGCATAATTTGGTAGCCAGTTGACCTCAATTTTCCACTCAGCTCAGACTGTTGCTACTCAAGTGCACGGGTTACGACTCGTGATAGACTTGCACAATAACCGAAACAGCCGAAAGCTTGTATTGAATACTGATGTGTTCTAAAACAGTATTCTCGTATTTTTGGTTAACACAAGGTTTGAGCATTAATCATGTAAGATTAATTCATTTGTGGGCAAGATTTATTGGTGCGACTTGGTCGGATGCGACTGATACTCGCGCAAAAGATAGTGGTTGCAATCTTGCTGACGGAAATCGATCAGGAATATGAAATTTGTGATCTTTGGTAGAGCATTAATCCTGTAGGTGTAGCCTATGATGACAAACCGATAAGGTTTCTCATCTTTACCGGGAGTCGTCAGCAGTGTGTGTCTCATGAAACTTCTATTTTTTCAAAACTACGACCTCATTTCAGTTGCAACAGTTTGTAATTATCTTGTCGTCAACCTCCGAACTGTTCTTGTAGTTGATATTTTAATGGACGTCGATGATGTAGTTAGAACAAACTTGTCTTCAACAACCATAGAAGACACACACTGGGGATTTCCGCAAATGCGTGCGATCGCAAATTTGGAGTTGACCGGACTACAAAGCCCCAAGCTAGTCACCTAATGTTTCCAAGTAACGCGGGTAATCTATACAATTTGGTGAACCTGCGATGGCTTCAAATTGTGAATAACGCGACAATATGCAGACTGTACCCTCAATCGTATTTGAAAGACAGTTCCGTCAGCTGAAATCATCCAACATACAAGTATATTGTTAGTAACATTTGGACTACATTTTTATTACATTCCTCCAGGATGACGGGCACAGTTAGACGAAGAGCCGTACTGCCCTCAGGCAATATGCTACCATTGTCAAAAAGACGGTGTCTAGCAATCTTTTTAAAAGTCCTTTCATTTGGTTTGAAGGAAACCCCTCGCTAATGAACCCAGTTGTATGTCCGTATCACCTTTTGAGGCCTGTGGAAGTGATGGTGTGGAGCATGCATCTAGTCGTCCTAGATAAACTTCCATGCGTCCACGGAGGGCTTCAAAGTCCCGGGTACCACATGCCTTATTCTTCCAACGAACCACTGTGGAATTGCTAATTTTATTCACTAGAGAGGGCCGTGCAGGAATCGTACACATGTCGCACACTCAAAGAAGCCCCTACGTTGCCGAAGACGAGATCAAAATGCTGAACCACTGTGCACCGTCCGCAATACGATACACGTGAATCGAGACAGCACCATCAGACGCCAGCGTCAGTCCAACTATTCACCGTTCCGACATGAACGTGCGGACCACATTGTGCCCCCGATCGTTCAATAGTGACAGTGGTACTTAAAGAGGTTTGGTTGTCCATTTTCCTGCTTGAAGGCATGCACCGTGGCCCATCTGCTGACCGTATAAATTTGTTTTCGCTCTGATAAATTTCATTGGGTGTAATCTCATGAAGTACTAGATCAAACCCTTAATGAGATGCTCAGGAGACATTGGCGAGCTGGTGGAAGTGAACCACATACACAGGAATCTGTTAGGAAAATCTCGGACCGCCAGTGAATTTTGGTAAATCAGCACGCCAGAAAGCAAGGGACAGAGCAATCTATGATTCTTGTAAAGCGAACAGACTACTGAGAATAACTGCTCCCGTGAACTGCATGCAAATAGAAAAACCACCAAGCACAGTAATCAATACCGCATGAAATCAAAGAACCATAGCCCTGGAGAGAAACAGAAGGGCAGTAAAAATTTTTGACAAATGAATTTTTCCACCAAAAAGACAGCCGACGGAACGAAGTACCGGAAACAGTAAACTGTCTCCTGAGTATAAACTAGTGGAGATATGCAATATGTGTTACAGATCACTCGGTCATGGTCTTTTTGTAGTCACAAGTTTGCATTTCGCAAAAGCCTTTACTTCCAACCGTGTGTTAAATAACAGCCTTAGAAACAACAATTTTGAGGCCCAGTAAACACCTGTGGTGCAACAGGACCACCATCTCACTGCGTGATGCAATCTAATGTGGCAAAAGCCGTAGAATTTTGTCTAAACTAGACGCGTATCCCTTATATTTGTTCATACTCCTATACATGCGCCGCTCTTTAAAGAAGCGTGTGGCGCCCCGCGCACAACATGAAATAAACTGCAAAGAAATGGGAGTAAACTTGGCCCTACTCACTGCAACCTGGCTCACAACTACGGCTTCATATGTAGACCTCTAACTGGACGGAATGGACTTCCATACAATGAATATGGATGTGTCAGGATAGAAAATATCTGTAAAAATTGGGCGGTGCATTCCAAATAGAATGAGACAATCTCTGTGATTGAAACGCAAAAAGGCCATTGGATATACTTGGATGTACGCAAAAAGATGGGGGCGAATGGTCCAAGTGGCTAGAGCACAAATTTACTAACCAAAAGGTCTGTGGTTCGAACCCAACTTCTGCCTCTCGACTTCTCCTGTCTAGGCTTGGGCAACCTGGCAGTATCCCAGCCCTCGTGCCTCCTTCGGGTGGCATGGCAGTTAGGCACCGAAAGGGTGCTACAGCTGAACGCAAAAAGATCTGGTGTGTGTCCGTGTGTGTCCATAACGGTCCTCCAGCCGTAGCTGACAAGCACCGTAAACTCCTCGATTTCTCGACCGTGCTAACAGTACATAGGGTAGACCACTAGAAGTTGCTCACCCCAACTTGGGTCCAGTATGGTGTCACTTTGCGTTCGTTTGCTCAAATGTTCCAGAGTGAAGTCCAAAATCAAGCTGGCCGCCGGTGGGCTACCTAACCTACTAGGATGACGAGAACATAGCCTTAAATATACTGCTTGCAAAATTTCTAAGCAGCTAAGAAGTGCTTGTCCTGGATTACCCCATAAAACACAATTATCTTGTTATAATAAGCAACCAGTTTACGTGGGATGGACTAACACATACCTAAAAGATAATATAACAGGGGTGGTTTATCCGGAGTGGGGTTTTACTATGACTTGTATCTGCAAGAACGGAAGACTATTTGAGATTACCCAAAGATTCTCGCCGCCAAAATTTCCCCGATCATTTATCCAGGATCTCTAGGTTTTTCTAGAGAAACGCTGATGTTAGCCTTGCTCATGGACCAAAGTTCACGACCTGCCTAGGACAGTGGACGACGAAGGGAAATCATAAGCTTCTCGAGTACATTGTGAGCTGAAATACCGTGACAACTTCAGGGCATCTGCCAGAGACTGGTTGAGATACATTTTTTCTAGAAACGTCAAGGCGATACCGAAGAGTTACTTTAGGTCCTTGTAGTAACGATATGTTCTCAGCTTAGTTCTTGGTCTGGGCCTCCCAACCGTGCGCGTCAAAACAAACACCGCCAGTCGGCTAATACTGGGTCATGATTGACTGTTGGGTCCAGATTTTCGACCAATCAGATTTGGGTTTGATGACGGGCCGGCAAGCGTCCCGAATTCCTGGCTAATCTTGCGTGGGAGAGGCTTTTCGGCCGTAGCAGCACCCGACTGCGGGCGGTAAAGCGGGATCTGTGTGGAATTCCGCCTACCACCTCCCCCTCAAAGTTTGTTGACGTAGCTTCGAAGCCGAGGGTTCACCTGCAGTGGCCTCACTGGCTTGCGGATCCTGTCTGTCCAGCGTCGTGGTTGTAATCCGTGCTCAGGCCAGGCCTCCGACGAAGCAGCTGATGGATTTTCTGGAATGGTGCCGAGATCAAATGTGTCCAGAAGCATCTCTGGACCCAACTCACTCGGTCCTGTGAGCAGGATCTGTGCATCTGTCGGGCGGATTTGGTTTTGTGGCGTATCCACCTGGCGGGGCCAACTTGAATCTCGTAGAGCACTTTGCCGTGCCGGCGTAGTGTGAAGCCTGGAATCCACGTAGGGTGCCTGCCGCTGCAGTCACGAACCAGCACTTTCTGACCTTCGCTGAAGGAGCGCGCAGTTGCTCCATGGTGCCGGTCTAACTGTTCTTCCATTCTGGTGTTGCGGTGACTTACCTGCATTTTTGCGGCCGGATAGTGTAATGCGGTGTTCGAAGCCTCTTCGGAGCAGTGCCTCTGCTGGTGACGCTCCATCAGGTGAATTAGAGTTTGATGTCATTCGATATGCCAGCGGGAACCTTTGTAGAAAAAATTTCTGTCGGTCTCCTGATGTGCTGGCTTTAGGGTGCCAGCGAAGAACTCCGCATGGCCGTCCGACTGTGGACGAAACGGCGGCTAGCAGACACAAGTTGTGTCATACTCCCGACAAAACTCCGTGAAAATCGATGACGTGAACCGACTGCAGTTGTCAGATGCAATATTCCATGGCGTTCCAAAGCAACTAATTACTCGCCGGCTTTCCAGGACTGTAGTGGCAGTTGTCGGGCTGTTCACTGGGGAAATTTCCGGCCATTTGCTGCAAGCGTTGACCACGACCCAAGAGTGTTGGCCACCCGCTGGACCTGCATAATCGATGTGAAGTCGAGACCTGGGTTGGGTCGGTTGCGGCCACGACCGTAGGTGGGTTTTCACGGGTGACTTGAATGCTTCAGCGCACCGCAGGCAACACTTTGAGACTTGCTCGACTTGGGAATCCATCAAGGGCGAGTAGACGCAACTCCAAGCAAGGGCCTCCATCCTGTTTGTTCCCGTGTGCACTTTATGAAGCTGGTTCAGGACGGCTGGTTGTAACTTCCTTGGGATGACAACGCGTTCTAAAAACAAAAGGCATCCGTCGGATGGTGATAGTGCGTCACGCCGTTTGAAGATAGGTCTCAGTTCGACTTTTGGGCAAGTACGAGGCCACTGATTGCGGTGGTACTAAATGACCTCCTGCAGCAGTTTCTTGGTCGGAAGCCTGGCGGACCATGTCGGCAGTCACTAAGAGGATGTGAATCGCCTCGGATACTACGTGGTTAACCCCCAGTTCCAGGACAATTGTTGTGACTACGGTATCTTCCGGTTCCGGTCTACTTGAACCAATGAGTGGCGACAGTGCATCGGCTTGTCCGAGGCTGGTAGTGGACTGGTACTTGACCTTGAAGTCAAATCCCAGGAGCAGAGTGGCCCATTGCTGGAGGCGGTTAGCAGTATATGCCGGGATTCCTTTCTTTGAGCCAAACACAGCAAGGAGTGGTTTGTGATAGGTCAGTAGAGTGAACTGACGGTCGTAGAGCATTTTATGAAACTTCTTCACGGCAAACACGATCGCCAAAGCTTCATTTTCTATCTGGCTGTAGTGACGCTCAGCTGATATCAAGAATCTGGCCGCATTTGCAATGGCCTTTTGGCTGCCGTCGGGAAATACATATGTGAGATCCCATAGTTCGAGGCATCCGACGCCATAACGATCTCCAGAGATGGATCGTAGTGGGTGAGTAGCAAATCGGAACTCAGCATGCACTTAACAGACTCAAAGGCGCGTTGACATTCTTCTGACTATGTCCACTTGCGGTCTTTGGTAAGAAGTTGGTTTAGTGGGCCTCGAAGGCGATGCATGGCAGGCAGGAACGAAGTGTAGTGACAGACGAGACGGAGGAATGACCTGAGGGACGTCACGTCTGTGGGTGCTGGCATACGTCTGATAGCTTCGATGTTCTCCGGGTCTGGTCGGCGACCATGTTGGCCGATGATGAAATCCAGGAATTTTATGGACCGCATGAAGAAGATGCATTTATCCCGGCGCACTCTGGAGCCATATTCTTGAATACGAACGAGCACATAATCGAGGCGTTGCCACAATTCGTGGGGGTTGGAACTCATGAAATTAGGCCGTCCAAATAAGCAGCAACGCCGGGGGCATCCTTCAGCATCGTATCCATGATTTGTTGAAATGTGGCTGGAGCTATTTTCACACCGAATGGCAGTCGAGTATACTGGAACAGACCGCGATGCGTATTAATCGTCAGAAGTCCTCAGGATTTTTCCTCAACTCCAACCTGGAGTTGAGCATCGGCCAAGTCAATCTTCGCGAAAAATTTGCCTCCGTTTAGTTTTGCGAATAGATGTTCTGGAAGAGGCGGGGAGTATTGAGTGGTTATCCAGCGCAGCATTGAGACCGGTGGAGAAATCTGCACACAACGGGATGGTCCCGGTAGACTTCTTCAACTACACGATCGGTGCGGCCCATGCAGAGTAGTTGGTAGGTTGGAAAACACCACCCTTCTGCAGTCGGTCCAGCTCCTGGTCAACGATATTTAAGACTGCATACGGTACTGGGCGTTTTGGCCTGAAAATTGGTTTGACAACGGGGGGGAGGCACGGTCTGGCTTTTGCTGTTGTGCACCGTCCAAGCTCGACGGTGAATACGGATGCATAGCGTTGTACCAGGTCCTCAAGTGAATGCGTTGTGTGGGTTGGTTTGAGGGCATCTCCAGGTGCTACATGCGGTACGCGGGACATTCGAAATTGGTTTCGTTTTCCCTCGTGCTAGTTCGTGAAAGAATTTTTTCACTGTTCAAACTATTTACAGAGTTTATACGTGTTATTTGTTGAATTTTCTCACACCAACATAACATTTACGTGATAATCCCTGTTACTTTGCACCCAGTTCCTACTCTGCATCTAGTCGCACTCATGTCACTAGTCAATGCAGGCTGCTCTCTGCAGTCATCGATGGTCCACAACAGATGTGGGCGAAATGGCTGTCCGTCGAACGTGAGACGGGGTATGCAATGCCACACCTGCAAGGCCTGGTGGCACTTTAAATGCACGGGTTTACAGGACGACCAGGTAAGCCAACTGGCTAACTCTCCTGACCCGTTTGTATGCGCCAGCTGCCTCTACATTAAGGGTGCAATGCATTCCCAACTAGGGAAAAAGCCATAAAAAACAAGACCAATTCCTCACTACCGAATCACACAGACCAGTGTAAGTGCTCCTCGTTAATCGATGTACTCGCGACGAAACTCGAGCTTCTCTCTAAAGCTCTGACAGACGCAAACACTAAAAATGCAGCGATCTGGACGAAAGTTGACAAGGAACTTTCCTCGCTGAACGAGTACCTTGCACTATCCACCCCTGGTCTGCTGGCTGCGAAAAAGGTTATCCAGCTCTCCGATGCGGCAATAAAGACCGCCACGGCGTCTCTAGTGGACAGACGCGTAAGGGAGAGCAGACTGATAATCTGGGGTCATTCTCTAGAAAAGTCACGCCAACGAAGCAGGCACAATCGCTCCTTCAGTGTCCTCTCAAAGCCTGACCACGAATCGCTTCACGCAGACTGGTTACGCCAGAAGGAAGCAAGCAAACACGGGCTTCTCGTTACCCTTTCCTCGCCGTCGGCCGTACAGAAGATCTTGGGTCGGGCTGTCAGCGTCCAAAGGCAAATCCAACGATCAGGCGTCTATCTGAGGATCGCCCTCTAGACGCACGGAAGCTAGGCCACAGCAGTTCTAGGGAAGAGGTGCGGAAAAGCTTCCGGATGGCGCCAATTCGGCCGATCCCAAACTTAAGGCCAAACCGATTGTAGTTATAGCCCCTTGTGCTCCTGAAAGCACGCCGAGGCAAACGACCGCGACTCCGGACAGCAGTTTCTACTCAACCACCGCGGACCCCTCGAATTCTATAGGCAGTGACGCTCTGGAGGAGGCAAGCCTCACGTGGACAGCGCCCAAAGTACGTAGAGCTATCAGCACTTCTTTCCGTAACAGACGTCAAAGGTGCAACAGTGAACTCCACACCCAAGTCACAACCGAGCTGGATTGGGTCAGACGAGCGGAGTCAAGTGGCGAAGCCTACCGGCAAACCAACCACATGCGCTGACGTCGACATCGGGGAATGCTGCGAGAACCGTACAACCACTGAGGCTGTGAAACTGCCAATCTCCAGCTCCACTCCGTCAAAGTGGCCTCTTTGATTGTGGACACAGTTGTCGCCCAGGACCATGACAGTCAAAGCCACAAGCCTGACCACGGCGAACCGACAGTCCCTCATACACCCAGTTGGCCACGCTGATCGCGGGTGACTCGGATGTCCACACAAGCGCGAAAGAAAGGCGACTGCAGCCAAACAAGCCATATACGATCCGCCAAATCAGAAAACTGCTGGCTGGCTTCAAGGTGCAGTCCTCTGAGAAAACCAGCCTCATGGGAGCACCACCAAAAGAACTACTCGGTGCTGCCACCCAGCGCTCAAAGCCTCACAGAGACACCTTTCCGATCAAACCGCGCCAAAATGCCCAAGAAACCAAACAGACGCAAGATTGCCCCTTGAGCAACAGCAAACTTGGCCGTCCAAAGACGTTAATGAAAGGGCTACAAGTAGCAATGGTCGAAATTTTCGCCCACGGGAAAAAACTTCGTCCACCAAAGCTAATAGGCCCGCACAAACCGGGCTCCCACAGGGCGAAAAAACCCTGCAAATGAAAAGCAACCCACGAAACCACCAATCGAGGGAGCAGACAAGTATGCCTCAGAGGTCCCTTCGGAGCCCTCGACTCAAACCCGACGTGCACAGCTATTAAGCCTGCTAACCTCCTGGTTACACAACTCTCGGCTCCTCACCTTCGGAGGCAGCAGAGACAGTGTTGAAATGCTTGTCCACAAACTGTCTTAGCCTCTTCAACAAACTTTGCGATATTAAACAGTCAGTTTGTCTTGAACAGCCGTCCATTATCGCACTCACAGAGACCTGGCTCACACCAGATGTCTCTGACGCGGAGATCTCAATAGACGGCTACTCTGTTTTCGAGCTGACTAAAACGAGGGAGGGCTGGTGGGGTTGCTTTGTACTTACATGCGGCCCTGCCAATCCCGATTGTCCTCTCTGATACCACTCCTGCACCTTTTTGTGATGCACTGTGGCTTCAAGTCCCGCTGCGCGGGTCCGATTCTCTCCTTCTCGGTGTGGTCTACCGTAGCCCCTCGAGTCCTCCGGAAGATGACCACTTCCTCATACGAACCCTTGGGCAACTCTCCTCCAGCTACCACTTCACTCATCTCCTGCTGGTAGGTGACTTCAACGCTCCAAGGCCCCCTGGACGGAGCTCCAGTGCGTCGGATCAAGTGGACCTTTTGCAGCGGCGTGACCGAAGTCGTTCAACAGAGCGCTTGGACTCAACATGTCGTTGCACCCACCAGATACCGCGCGGGCCAACAACCGTCCCTCCTGGATTTGGTCATCACCAACGAAAGACATTTCGTTGATCAGGTGATAATTAGCGACCACTGTGTGCTGACCTTTGATTTCATCTGCTATTGGGCCAGAAATCCGAACCCCAAACGTGGATTCGAAACTTCTGCCGTGCAGACTTTTCGGGAATGCGCATCTTTCTTGACCAAGTTAAACTGGGACCAGCCTCAGTGGAAGACTTATATAGGACTATTGTCCAGAAAGTTCACGAGGCTGACGCGATGTTCGTCCCAAAAAAACCAGCGCAGTCGGATGAGCCGTAAACTACCCAAAAGGATCCGGCGTCTTCTGGAAAAGAGGTCACAACTATTTTTCAAAAAGTTGACTACAGGAGACACAGAAGATGAGCTGGCATTTTTAAAATGGGAACATAACGAAAACAAGCCACCATTCTGGACCTCGCCCGGAAGAACAGAAATGTGCTGTTCAAATACATGGGACATCGCCGAAGAAACAAGCCATCCGCGTTCTCCTGAGGGACAGGAACGGGGAACCCACGAGTGACCCAATAGTGGTATCTGAGTTCTACAGAGATCACGCAGGTCTGTATTCAGTCCCAGCGTCCTCGTCACATCCAACCTTGTCAAGGCGTACCTACGAACGGCCTCTAACCGACTTGGTATTCACGGTGGAGGACATTCGTCAACTCCTGCACAAGATCAACCCATTCTGCGCGTTGGGGCCCGACGAAGTCCACCCAAGGATCCTGAAGGAAACGTCGTATACACTGGCAACTCATTTCCATCTGCTGTTTCGTCAGTCGCTTGACGAAGGCCACCTTCCCTCTGTTTGGAAGGAAGCGATTGTCACGCCAATCTACAAAACTGGTGACCGACTATCGCCTGGCAGCTACAGGCCTATAAGCCTCACTAGCGTGCCATGCAAGGTGATGGAACGCATTCTGAAGCGAGCCATTCTAGATCACCTTACTTCCAACAACTTGATTTCTCAAGTCAACACGGATTTCTCCCAAACCGTTCCTGCGTGACGAACATGCTCGTATTTATGGACAGCTTAACCCAAGCCAAGGACGAGGGACTCATATCGGATGCCATATTTTTCGACTTTTCAAAAGCATTTGATCGAGTCCCACACGTCCCTCTGCTCCACAAACTCGAGTCTTACGGGATTCAAGGGAAAATCCTACACTGGATCAAGGCATTCCTATCAGACAGATCATTCCGAGTGAAAGTAGGCTCGACCTACTCTTCTGCGGCGCCGGTCTCCATTGGAGTTCCTCAGGGCTCCGTTTTGGGACCTTTGCTGTTTCTGATATACGTCAATGACCTTCCAGATGTTCTTTCAAGTCCATGTCTACTTTTGCGGACGACTTGAAATCGTGGAGTTCCAATGCCAGTGCCCTCCAAATTGATGTAGACGCCGCAAAGCAGTGGTCGTTGGACTGGCACCTTCCTCTGAATGACGAAAAGTGCGTCCATATGTCATTTGGAGGAGACTCAGCGAACTCCTTTGTCATGCATGGTGAGAAAGGACCAGAAGACATCACGAGGATAGATGCCAAAAAGGATTTGGGTATCTGGCTCTCTCAAACCTGTCCTTCTCACTGCACCTTGAGAAATCGGCTCAGAAGGCATTCGCTGTTCTACGGATGATTCGGCGTACCTTCTCTCGTATTACTCGCACGGACTTCCAAATACTCTATGGGGCCTATGTCAGACCGCTCCTTGAATATGCCAACCCGGTTGTCTACAGGACGCACGAAAGACGTAATCCTCATTGAGCGTGTCCAGCGAGCTGCTACGAAAATGGTTGCCGGTCTCAAGTCCATGGACTACGAAACGCGTCTCGCGGTGCTCGACCTCTTTCCCTTGGAGTATCGTCGCCTCCGAGGGGACTTAATTCTTACGCCCTGTTTGAACAAGGCTTGGCCAACAGGTTTTTCACCGTTGACCCAGCAAACACACGGCGGGGACATGGTAAGAAGATTTTTAAGCTCAGAGCGCACACCTTCATTAGGCAAACTTTTTTCTCATTTCGCAGTTGCTGCATGGAATAACCTTCCTGAGACGGTTGTCCACGCTCCCTCTAGAACTCAGTTCAAAACACTATTGGACACTTATTTACGCGAGTACTCGCGCTGGCAAACATACTGCCCCCGCTGAAAACCTAAAGAGCAGTGCTACACCCTTTTTTCACTTGTGCCTTTCACGTGCACGACAGCTTCTGAACAACAAGTACAAGCGAAAGCCTCGATCCTGTGTATCAATCCGTGAATCTGTGAATCTGCTGATCACACGCTAATCAGCGGCGGTTGATAACCTTGAAATTTTATTCGCTTAAACAAAAGGCTACGGTAAACCTATCGTTTAAACGTGCAACCGGATTATAACAATCCTTCATGAAGTTCGCAACTTCAAAAACCCCATAGTTTTGGCGCAATTAATTTCGGTTTGCTTTCAGTGAGTGGCTAATAAAGCGGCCTACCGAAATTCGGTGAATGGAAGTAATTTCCTTAGCGCTGCTATGGTTTCGAGTTTATCAATTCATTTTGTGTTGCTTTTTCCTGCAACTAATATGTATGATTGATTTGGAAAAGTGACGTAACCCTAGAGATCGACGGGACTCTGAACTGAAATACAGTGCACCATGGAATATGACAGACGGGAAATTCTTATAACGGTCAGAAGGTGTAGATAGTTCTGCAGCTATGGTAGTTTTATCGGATTTTCCAGAGCCTATTATGAATTTGTTGACGCAAATGTGTTAAAGTATCAGTCCTGTGACTTAAGTTTACCTTGCACCTTCCGCTGGACTGCACGAATAGTGAAACCCCTTTTTTGTAACTCACAAAGCGCTGTACTGAGTGACCATTGCAACAGAAAGACTCGGTAAACTTGGATAACTCGCACCAGGTTTGAAGAAGGCTAAGCTTGAATTCGACAATTACATGTGCCCGTAGGTGGAGTTTTCTGGTTAACTGATTGACATCACGCGGATGTATTCAGGTCCTTCTTACTGACTGCATAGTTCTCCATTGCAAATGACGAAAAATAACGTCCTTTCCGTAGTCGGTGAGTGAGCGGCCTTCTTGGTGCAAGGTGTTCAGCGAGGTGTTGGGGCAGTTGGTTGCTGAACTGTAAGAATACGTACTCTATGAAGCGAACACTTAAGTGGTAACAAACTCGTAGAACTGTTCTTACGCGACGTCATCTTTAGAGGTTGATTCGTATTGAGTTATTTCTGGCAGCTGATGCCCTCTGCGTATAATACCCTAGAAAATACGAGACGCAGCTGAAATGCATGATGGTCATTAGCGTACGAACAGACTGGAACTGGTGTGCCTTAGATACGTCACATGAAATTGTCATCTCCTCCTCCACCTGACACTCTGCAGTATCATTAGTAATCTTATGCTGGTAACTCAAGATTGTCGACTCGTTCCTTCCGAGACCTGAAAAAGTGAAAGTGAAAAAAGTGAAAAAGTGCACACTTCTGGGTCACGTTTTGCTGGGATTCTGTGCTTTGGCGCAAGCAAACGTTATAACATGCCCTCTTTGCATCTCATTAAAAAGCACAACTCCGCACTCTCTGGACGGGCCTGGGATGGGCAGCAAAATGATTAAAAATTTACTTTTCTTCGGGGAAGTCCTGAAGACCTTCACCGCACAGCAGGCAAGGTTCACTTTCAGAATAGTTGATTTGATATGGTAAGTTATTCGCCGCACGTCAGAGGTCAGTGTAACAATTCAGCAGGTCGCAAAGCCCAAAAAACAAATTCTCTATCCCCATACAACCCTCCGAGTTTAGAAACGGGTCCAGTGCGCGTTTGAGTTTAGCGACGACACAGTTAGTGGGCAAGTAAAAGATCCTGTTATCATTTCTTCCTATCCTCTTGACTCGCTTTAAGCTAATGTAGGACTTAAATGCCTACTTGATCTAAATGTGCTGTGTTACTGGCTTGGTTGTTTTTCTTTTTTTCCCAGACATCTTACACCTCGTTCTAGTATAGTCCCCACCCCGGATTACTCTATCAGCTCTGTCTAGTGACTGGTGCCCTCAGCCTAACTCTAACTGACAAGAACCAAACCAGAGTCAGCTTGTTTTCTTCATTACCAGAGCGCATTCTGCGCCTAGATATCTATCTACCTGATGATTTACTGCACCATACACTCTCACACAACATCGCGGTAAGCTTCTGCTCGACGTGATAGCTCACATCAGCGCTCCGACGCCGTTTAGCCATGGTGCAATCGCTGTGAATATCACTATTCCACTCCTACTGTCTCATTGGCAGCTGTCAGTTCACTTCTCCTCCGCGACTTGCCTCTACCAGCGTCTGTATGCCGTTTGTCTGCTCGAATTGACTGAGCTGCCTTTACTGGCCTTGCTTTCCCCAGACCAGGAAAAAATTGGTAGCTGGAGTATTTTTTAATGCACAAACCGCATTTACGACTGCTTGGTTGGTTTTCCACCTTGCAGATCTGGTAGCATGCACGAGGAATGAAAACCTCGTGTGGTGGACGGGTACGCCCTGCAGGGAGGGTCGCTCTGTTACGTTGCACCATGGTGCGTTCGTATACCCGTCACCCCTCCAGTAGCACGGGTGCATCGCCCATCGCCGGTGGTTCTGAGCCTGGCCTTTAAATTCAGGAAATCAAAAAAAAAGTACCGCTGACTTCTGTTTGTTGCCGTTGGTGCTGGACTCGCCTCGGTTGAGTTTTGTATCTGGCAACGCCAAAAACCACAGATGAAGAAAAAAACTGACCTCTCATCTGTAAAAAAAACAATAAAAAAAATACACCTGGAATAGCCTGAAGATAATCTGCAATGCCCATGGCTTACATCGAAGAGCATAGCTGTATCTGCCTTCATCAGAACAGAGGCTACACCGCACCAAAGCCCACTCCGTCAACCAAACAAAGAACAAATCTATCTGCCGCTCCCAGTGGTAGACATGAAAGTCTCCATCATTGCACCACTTACAGATTAAAGCTTATAGCAGTGCTTCGGGGACTGGTGACTATTTCTCTTGTACATGCTTTCTCTCCTGATACTGTCCAACCCATGTAATAAATAACAGATCAACCAGTTATCTCGAAAGTTCACTCCCGTCCGCCCTTATACATCTGATTTCCACACCACCACTTTGCATGCTTATATCGGCCTTTACTAGATCCCTTGTAATTTAATATCGTTTGTTAGCAAACCCACCCCCTTGGTCGCTAGTCTATATCCTATTCCATACAATCACTTGTCATCACCCTAATCGCGTCAGACGTCAAGTTTTTCTTTCAATGTATATTAATGCACATTACCCCATTTGTTGTCTTTTCAAACTCACCATGCTTTACTAATTTCATCCCACCCCCTCATCTTCCCAAGCTTCGAACTTCGGCAATGCCTGGTTTGGAGGACCTGGTTGGCTGTTACCCACTCCACCTGGCCGGTGATGTTCAACCACAGGATCCCAAAAGAACCCTGCGATTCCATATCGGCTTCGCTCCACCTTGTTTCCTCGACCAGCCTGAAATGAATCCCGCTGCCCAAAGAACTGCACACCCCAGCCCACTCACCTTAAAATGTGACGTCCGTTACGGGGCTGTCCAAAAACTGAAGCATGTCAGGCCAATGATGGCACGGCACTGCCATACCCAGTTCGATAGCACTCCCGCAACTATTCCATTCCTTCTCTCGACCGTGCCCTCGCCCACTCGTTCCATTAACTGCAAATACGACGAACTCCCCAATCGACCCCAGCTGACTCCATGACACATTCATTCCAACCTGCTGAACTGTTGGTTGAAATTTAACCATCTCTGTGTTACTGTGCTTCCCACCAAATCCAATAAATTTCTATACAGTTCGCGTTCCGGCTCGTGTGTTGCCACCATCTCTCTCTTCCAAAGGAACTATTATGCCCGCCTCCACAACAGCGACACCAGTGAGTCACTACAGTTTAACTGTATACCATGTCTCTGAGATCCCTGCTACCATTTACCCGCTTTGCTGGTCCCTCCATTTCATCATCCCCACTTACGCTTTTGTGACCCTGGCCACGAGCCCAATAGTCCAAGGCCGCGAGGCCTCAGCGGTTGTTTTTGGCTTCAGTTCAATTTGATCGGCTGGATGATGCCAACTTTGCTGCTTCACCAGATCTGATGTTCTGGTTTCTGATTTTCCACAGCTTACATTTCTCTTGTCATATTTCAGGCAAGAAGCCTCTTGTTTTGCCCTCCCTCGCTTTGTTTTTGCCCGCCACCTTCAAATCCTAACGATCTGACCTTGCTCGATGTTCTCTTCGACAAAAGAGCTTCCCTGCTCTTGCCGGTTTAGTGACGACCACGCCTACATTGGATACAGCTCACCGCCTATGGCGCTGTCCTCTTTTCCCACCCAAAACCCCCTGTACTCACAGTCCCACCAGTCATACCTTTATTCTGACTGTAACCTTATGATCATGCCTGACGGCATGCCCCCACAAGTTGGGAATAAACATTATTATTATTACTATTATTATAAAAAAACATAAATTGCAGGTTGGCCGTTGCAGGTATTGAGCAGTATTGCAGCAGGATTCACTTCATAACATTTCACTGTTTTATGCTTCCGGCTGTCCAGGATTCCAGCGCCTGTAGTTTATCCACCACCTAGTTAAGCTGTTTACGCAAGTCATCAAAAGCCAGTGGTGGTGGCCAGGGGAAAATGTAGGGGGTATAATTTGCTCCGGTGGGTTGTATTTAGGAAGCCAATCTTTTGTGCGACATTCCCCGACCGCCATACCAGCATCCTTCCAGCTATGCGAAGTTTAGTCATAATGTAAGGCATGATACCTAACACAATAAAACCCAGTCCTCTGTCACTTACTAGAGACTGTGGACAACTCCGGTGATAGCTGTATAATCTTCAGTGGCTGAGATCTTGTCGGATTCATTTATTACAAATCACCGCATTTTAAACGACGGCGTTCCATACTTCAGCGGGGCCGTGCCGGTGCCAAAACGCTCTTCCGCCAGCTGTCCATGCACAGGAAGTCAACAGTAAAAATATTTGGTAATTTTATGCATGTGTTCAGGATGAAAATAGGTGACCGAGAGACAGCCCCCATGTCTCCTTGGAAAAAACCGTACCGGATAACCGATGGTAAACGTTTCCTTCGTTATTCGTAAACGCGCCTAACAGAAGGTTTTTCGAACTCCACAAATTTCCGTTGAATACGCTGGCTTCTTCTACTTTTGTAGTACAACCACCCATAACGCAAAGCAACCGTAATGCATTTTTTACGCGGCACCCACGATTGCCGCACAAGTTTCTATGAAACAAATCCTAGAACTTTCTATGCCATAGCTGCGCAGTTCGGAGTTCGAAAATTACGAAGTTTGTTTGACTTAAACAAATTCCATCAAAAGTAAGACCGATAGAGCTGGTTTTTTGGTATGATCATACATACTCGCAGAATTTATCCTTTTATACAAAAAGACTTGTGAGACAAGCAAACATTACGTAGAAAACCGCATAAGCCGGATAAAAATTGCAATTAAGAATATCTTAAAGAAGACGGTCCAACGGAAATATCCTTAAAATTCTGCATGACATGTATGTAATCCCCATCGCATGTTCTTCTCAGATGGATAGGGCACACACATTTGTATTCATTTTATTCGCCTCAGGTGGCAAAATAAATCCATTGGTTCATGAAATTTCACCACAATCCTCCATTTGCTGACGTTACCTTTCATCCAGTCTGATCGTCTAAAGCGATTTGATTTATGGTAGGATATTGGCACAAATGCCCATCTTCGTCACGAGTTTCTGTCTGCAGAAAAGCGTGAGCGCCCTGTAGATGACGCATTTTTCTCGGACATTTTGCGCGTACTTCCAAACTTTCCAGTGAGACGTTTTCCTGCTAAATCCTGATTACGTCAGAAAGACCAGTTGGATTAGGTTAACATCTGGTCTACTCCAGTGGCCTCACCCGTGTTCAAGACTATGCTTTGGCGCTCGCCCCGGATATGCGGTGCAATTTTCAGGCCCGTCCCTATGTGTGCCGCTGATTGTGGGGCCTTAAAAATGTGCGATGGCTTAATCCACTGGCCAGCGTCTGTCTTCTGGCGTTGTCGCAGGATCAGTTTCAAGTCCGGTTATTAGAAAAGAACACTTACTTAAATGTCACCCTTTGTCTGATAGATGCACCAAAACAAGTATTCTTCGTCGCGTGCCCGTTTGTTGTTTTCCGTGAACAACTTTCAATGAACCGGGATGCCTAAAGAATAATACAACCATTCTAATGTAGTTTATTTTCCGAGGAAGAGCGCAACCAAATCTTACGGTTTCAAAGAATACACAGATGCTTTGGTGGTCACATTTTTATTCGTTGAATAAATGTTTGGTAGTTTTCCTAACGCTCTACAATGAGATATACTTGATTGGAAGACAAAATACTCAGTGTTTAGTTTTAGCGCCTCCCGTCTTAGGGTGCCACTTGAGTAAGGTTTGTGCGAAAATACCTGAGACCTGGAGTAAGCTAGTTAGCTTGCGATGCCCAGCCGATGGTTACGGCCTGTAGGAAAATGAAAGATATGTGTCCAGCGCCAACGTGGTGATGCTAGTAAGAAGAGATCGTGCCCACTTTTGAATACCAGTCAAACTGAGGACGAAAAATAGGGAAACAAATTAAACGCAATAAAGCCTTTTCTGCCGCGAAGACATAGGACGCAATCACGGTTTTTTTATCGGTGTTGAGGTGGTATCGAGCATGTGAGTAGCCGATGGCTGCGTGGCCAACCTGATTCGTTAGAGCAGCTGGTTATATTTGTTAGGTGCGGGAGTATAAGCTAGATGATTTGTCGACCCAACCGTCGTCCCTCCGAGAGGGCGCTGTCTTTTGTTCCAACCCACCGTTTGTGAGAAACAGTCCACAGTGTAGGAACATGTAACGAAAGCCGTTGCAGTCTAACGTAACGCTGACAACTTTTCATGGGTCCTGGCTACAGGGCTGTAAACACTGGTCAATGGAACTCCGACATATTTTTTCAAAGTGCAACAAGATATCGCATAGTTCTTGCCCGTGATAATGTTGACAACACTAGATAAGCCGCTATCACGGCCGACCGTTTAGATGGCTTAGTGCTGTATGCACACTCACTGCATGTGTGCACCAGCCAAACTTCTCCACGTGGCACGATCTACTTAGTGTGCACTGGGGCAAAAAGAGTAAAATTACCCTTAATGTACTCTTTCAAGGCATTTCCGAATGCAAGGAAAAATCCGACTTTCTAGTTAATCTTTGCCCGCAATCACAGAGCAGGTACGCTGAGCAACTAAAGCTCTCCAAAAATCGAGTTCCGTCCCATAGTGAGGCTTCGGGGAGTGTTCAAAACAAATATTTACAAATCTATTTTAAGTTAGACTTAAAGGTTTCAGTAAAGAACCACCAAGTCTCACAATTTAACACAAAAACGTTTATTCTTTTGGAATATTGCCTCGGCTATCTTTACGGTTGGCTCCTAGCGGTCAGCTTGCCCAGTGTAGAAGCGTGTTTTAATATAGGCCTAATTAGATATGGGACTCTACCCTCCGAAATTTGAAGAAAGAATGTGGTCCCCACGTATCAGTCTATGTACCTATGCTTACTAAAAGCCTGAGATTTCTTGACCCACCATTCGAAAGCAGGATTCATACTATGGGTCGCAGAGTGAGAGCGGATGCATCACTTAGGTTAAGGGTGCCTAAGGTGTCCTGTGAAATAAGTAGGAGACTCGAAGGAAGGAAACTAAAATAAAGGGAGGAAAAAACACGAGCAAATACAACAAAAGAAGGAATCAAGCGCAAAAACCTGGAGAAGTAAATTGACTGCAAAAGTAAAATTACAACTCCCGTGACTACATAAACCTGATTCTGATACTGACCTACTGGCGTGTTTAACTGTGCCAAAGGTCGTTGTTGAAGGTTTGCTTGCAGAAGCGATTTGTTGAACTGGTTGCTAGTACCTCGCGGCGACCAGAATGCTGGCTGCTTGATAGTCACGGTAGACGAAATTAAAACATTTATACAAATCAGTGTGTATATAATAATATTCGTATTAAAAAGCCTCAATGGCATGCGATTGAGCTAATCGCATTCAGAGGAACCAGTTGATGGGCGATAGAAGAAACGCTTTCCCGAAAAATACCCGTATTAGCGCTCTACAACATGGTTGGTTTGCATTTATGTGTTTATACCTGCGCCAGGTGTTCGTTTGGACCGATCTATTCTGTATCCTGCTGGAAAGCCCAGGGTTTTAAATGGGGAAGTAAACGAGAGATGGCCATCAAAACTACCACGTAGGCAACAAAACATATCCTTTATTTTTTTGAAGACATAAATAAAACGTTGAACGATTCATCAGCTGCTTCACAAAAAAGTTGCTCTGCAGAATTTCAAGAATCCAATACACTTTTTTCGTCGCGACTGCATCCTTGTGAAGACCTGCGTGATCGGTCGTCTACCCACGCAGAAGGCGCGAGCTCAGATGGAAGGGGAGAATCGAGTCGGCAAGTGGCAGGACGGTGAGTAGCATATGCGTATTTGTTTGTAAGTCACCGCTCCGATCCAACTTAAAATATTTTATATATACTATAAACCCCATTTCGGAGGCAACAGAAGGAAACTTCCCAGCTAATTTCCCGGGTAAGTCAGGAAAAGGATGTTCTGAAGAAAAAACAGAAGGATAATAAACACTAAACATGAGAAAATTTTGCATTTGTCCAAGTGAACATCAGTGTTAAGATGAAAATAGCGATTCATCCGAATGAAGGACGGGCGATTTAGAGTCGTTTTATGTCCAACTTCACTCGCACAGACCAAGACCTGAATAACCGACATGCGTCTAACTTTCCTGCGA
Source organism: Clonorchis sinensis (assembly GCA_003604175.2). Classification (NCBI taxonomy): domain Eukaryota; kingdom Metazoa; phylum Platyhelminthes; class Trematoda; order Opisthorchiida; family Opisthorchiidae; genus Clonorchis; species Clonorchis sinensis. Next base: position 4,269,381 of record CM030371.1, read on the forward strand.
AGTTAACTAGGAAACCTGCACCGTCAGCAACTACTAGATATTTTTCCCAAGTTTATTATCCATTTTGCCTAAGAGAATTACCTGGGGTAAACAAAGTGTCAATTCTCTACGCCCCTAGGACTAATAGACGCGGCAAGGCAATAATAGATCGCGAAGTATGATAGTAGGTAGGTAAGTACTCAAAGTGGATGTAGGAAATGTGGGTTCACAAGTCCCACCGATCTACAAAGCCTAAACGCACCAGTAACGAGTAAGTAGGTTGGAAACACTGATCCTTGTATTGTACGTGACGACAACATGTGGCTGGAAGCAAGGATGCCAGCAGCAGCAAGGTAACAGGGATAGAAATGGAAAGATTCGCCATACGAAATGTATAAAACGTTGGGTCAGACAAACAAATAGTCAAAAAAACAGGAGAAGTTAGGAAGTCACAAACATCCACTATGCGTGCAAGTGGTCCATGTGTCACTGAGTGACCCTAAAACATCGGGCTGGCTGGTTAACCTTCCGATGGAAACACACGGCGCATAGGTTCAGGTTAGGCGATATATCAAAAAATATACAGGAAACAAAATGTATAGCGGCACTGAGGACGCAAAAATAACGGCCCAATTGTGTGGAGTCTCTTTTGCTTCGGGATCAGCAAGTAGATCCATCATAAGTTTTGATCTTTTCCTAAGTGAGTGACTGCTGTTGCACCAAAGCCTGGCTACAGTGTCGTTTAGCGGGTTGTGTAGCTGCACATGCTGAAACCTTTAGACGGGTGACGAAGAGTCCATTGACCAACTAGTTACGGTCACATATTTTAACTGGAAAAACTTTTCTCCACTTCTGATCACGCCAAGTGCGCTTCCCAAAGAAGACACCGTGCGAAGCAGTCCTCTGGACCAAAAGTAAGTTTGATAGGTTTTCAGGAAAGAGAGGAGAAGTTCTAGTCATCAGAGAGGAACAAGTTAGCGTAACCACGACCGAGATAGGAAACAACAAACACTTCTGAATAACTAAGTAAGCTGGTTGTTGTCCGAGGTAGCCAGGGCGTGCGTCCGTCCTATTGTCCATGTGAACGTCTCCTTAGGAAAACGCTGCAGACACAGCTCACAGTAAAAATGTCCAAAGACTGATTATAGGAAAGTGGTGGTCGATGAAATTTCTATAACCGTTTTTATTCTTGTTGACCTAGAAGCCAAAAGCATACTATAACAGGGTCACGTACAATGGCGTAAGCTTTTGGACTGACACTCTGCATTACCACATAAAGCCCCTTCTTAAAGAAAAAAAGCGACCTCAGCTTAATGGATAAAAACCTGAAATATCAACGAAAAAGAATAAGATGATTTTTCAAAGCAAAAAGATGACACGACAGATATACACGCCACAGAACACTAAGGCAAATTAAACAGTGTGAGCATAGAACGACGGCGGCGATGGCTCGCATCGAGGCTTGAGTATAATGGCCTGTATTCATGCCAAACAACCTATCCGCATGGTCGATCACATTGTTAAGGGCTACACAAAGTATTCTCTCAAACAGCAACCGGAAGTCTTGAGGGTCAATTAGTGTAAAATCAGAGCTACTTCAATCTACTTCCCAAACAAATCGTAAGAATTATTAGTCAGATTTCAGTCGATGACAGAAGTTTTCTACTCGACTATCGAGCACGCAGTGGAAGTGTTTCCGTTTTCGTTGAGACAACATAAATGGATAGCGGAAAGATCAAGTGCACAGCAGCTTGAATGAAAGCTCAGATATGATGTCATTTAAGATAAAACGCAGAGAAGAATGCGTTTATTGCCTTTTTCGGGTTAGAAGAAGTTACGAACTCCTTTCTGCAGGTCACTATTTGATAAGTTTCATTGATGTGTTGACTGAACGATAAAATCGGCCACTTTAGTCGACTACATCGGTGACTTTCCCGCTTTACGCTGCGGCTTAACGATGACCGGTAAACGCATCGTCTTAATGCTATCAAAGACAAATTTTTGCAGCTCCTGAATCACGGTAAATGAATTTGCTTTCAAGAAATCCGGTAGCTTATCTAGACCCTAGTTTGGATGAGAATTTATAACATTGTTTTCAATGACCACTTTGTTTTCTCATCTTGCGTGTCCGATGCAGGATGTAAAACTGCTACCTTAAATAGCGCACAAGTTGGACAATCTTGTCCTACCTGTAGGTCTCGGTCTTATATTCCCGTTGTCCGCTGGGAATAAAGCTACAGCAGTCAAAGCCACTGTACTTTAGTCCACTTACTGTAAGTCAATGAACTGATGGAAACCAAACTGAGCCCGACAGCTCTTTCAGAGAGGGGTGAACGCCGTTGTCATGAGTTGCACGTAGTTTCTCTTTGGTATCCGTAACTGTTGAATTGTACATTTAAACTTTTTAAAGTTCTATTCCAGAAGGAAGCTTCGCGTCATCAGTACAAGATGGAGTACGTCTCTTAAATAAGTAGTCTAGATGGACAGGAAAAATGGCAGAGAGCAGTTCTGATGGGGCATCACTTTCGGTGATGAACTCAAAAATTATCCTCTTCACGTAAACTTCTACTTGCTTCTTAGTGCTGGAATACAAAAAAACAAAACTACTTCAAAACTCTTGGTTTCCATCAAAAACGTCATGACCTACCTTTCATTTCAAGAAAACAACAGCTGCTGTATTTTCCACATAAATGTTTGTGTTCGAGAGGATGCTGAAGCGTTAAGCCGCGAGCCATTCATCCACAACGTGGACGGAACCCTGAAGAGTTCTCACGCCATTGCTTCTCACAAGTCTTAGCCAGCCGGTGTAGGACCACACTGGTGAGCAATTCAAAACTGATGGTGAACAAACGGATACCCTGATAACGCCTATGTTTGTATTAAACACCTTCAATGACGACCAAAACGATATTATCTATCTGAATTAGGACAGGAGCTAGTCGATTGATAGGTTGCATCTGTTTGAAGGGCCGTTTACTTCACGTAAGTGTTCCCTTGTTCCAAGAACAATGCATAAATCATGTTTACTACACCTTGGCATTTTTTTACCCATGCTCCTTAAAGAACAATTAGTTTCATTTCGCCAGTCTAAGTATTTTTCGAGGGTATAGCAAACAACAACAAAAAATCAGTGTCTATGTAATCCAAGGATTTAGGAACAGGTTCAAGCTCGTTCAGACTCAATATCGGGGAAGCCCAAGCCTTTAAATGTGTAGCCTTTATTCATCATTGTAATCTCGGTTGAGGAGCATTATCGTAGCCTATCTTGGCTTTTGGCCATAGACCCCACGAGAAACATTTAAAAACGGTTGCTCTAGGCCTTGTACCAAGATTTCTTGCGAAAATCACCAGAAGAAAAAAGGATGCTGAATGACTGGAGGTCACTGACGATTTGTGGGCGAATTTGGGGGTGAATGACGGCCAAGCTGTAACGAGGCCTTACTGAAGTGAATGACTCACCCGACGCAACACCCGCAAATTGGCTTAAACATTGAAACGCCTTCGGTACCATTCGACAGCTAGCCCCCCTCAACAAAACACTTCAAAATGTGACGAACTCAACTAGTTAGTGCCACTGGAATCGATTACTTAATTACTAGTGCGGATTTCATTACCCTTTAGACACTCTCTTAAGCCTGTTAACCTAACAGTTTTCTAAAAAATTCCAAGGTCCGTGACTTTTTACTGTTGTTGGATAAAACTTCTCTCTCCCTCGTTAACGTTATTGCGAATGCATTTATTGGCTTCACTGTCCAAAAAGTGGTTATTCGTTCATAATTCTGACTCTGTTATTTGAAATTACTTCTACAAACTACTTTTGGCAGACTCGGGCATTCTTGATAGGCGGAATAATAAACCGTGCAGACAAAACAGCATTTGGACGGTAGTGTGTCAGTGTGCAACATTCCTTATCCGGCCCACCAAATAATCTTTAACGAGTTACACACAATACGGTTGCTTTCATAGCAAAAACGACCTCTATATTTTAGAGATGATAAACACACTGAAGCGAACGTCTTGATAATTTTGGGAACCTAAAAGAGCATAAATGAAGAAGCCCTCTTTTGTGGAAATACACTGTTGGTGGGGTTGTGCAAGGCATCCACACTCCGGATATACTAGCCTGAGCTTTCTCCCACTGCAGAATTGAGATTTTAAAGTAAGAGGTGATTGGAACCCACTTTGCCAAACAAGCACCCCACTGGCATTCCATCGACTTTTTCTTACAAAAAGAAAACATGTCAATGCTGTTAACCTACAAGCAACTATGGTAATGGGAGGGAGTTGTAGTTGTACGGCCCATAACCCCGCTTGAACAGAGACACAGATAGGATTAGATTCCTTGGAACTGCCTACCTAAATATTACTTTTCATTTGTTTTGTTGTCATAACATTGAAAGTCAACGAGAGTGATGATCAAGTGATGTTTTACATCATTAACGTTTATTTTAAGCGAGTACGAAGGACGTAAATGTAGTAAGAATGTGGTACTTGTTAACCGCAGTGATCTTTAATGCCTCGTGTGCATAAACCAAGGAATGTCCGGAAAACAACTAAATAAAATCATAATGAACTTGAGAACAACCGCGTTCATCTCACCAGCCAGTGGAGATGCAAATTAACCATTTTCGTAGGGTACGTCTTAACGCAGTTCTGTTTCTAACGCGATGGTATCGTTTAACGCCTATCCATTTTTTGCGGAAGCATTGTTTTGGGTAACCTATGAGTGTCAGCTTGTATGGGTGGTTGCCTTTGACATTTATATTGATTCTGATGAACAATATGTCCTCTCAGCGAAGAGACTCTACTTGAAACACCAAATTTCGGGTCACAAAACTGTAGGCTAAAGTCGGCACCACAAAACAGTTTTCTTATGGGAAGAGTTCGAAACGATTTCCTCATTTTTGTCAGATGGATGTTCATGTTTACCCTTTGAATGCGTTCGATGCGTGGCGGACCATAACAAAGGTTCAGTCATGCTGTGAATAAGGCAAGTTCAACGATCGCATCAGGCGTACTTTGATGCGGGTCACTTATCTTCAAGGCCGCTATTGTCAACAGTGTCCCGAAGCATGACAAATAGGCAGTGGGGGAATGGTTATGATGACGGCTTACAAGTGCCTGCGAAATCGTTTTCACTCTGCTTCTCAGTGAGAAATAGCGGAAGCTTTTGCACTGACAGTCGAATAGTGACTGTCACTATCTCTACAGTAGTGAGATTTAGCCTGTCAGTTACTTCCCGCTTCATACGACCTGCCACTGTTAAGTTGTATTCCTGTTTTTCTTCGACTTTAACTTCCTGACTAACCGAGTTCCACTGTGAGTATATGAATCAGTAAAATTTTCTTAAGTTTTTTGTTTCCGTCACATCCATCGATTTCAAATCAAAATAAGATTTCTGTGACACTAATTCGTTTGAGGCCACTAGTCTGAGCCGTTTGTTAAGCTCTGATTCTGTAGGTTTTTCCTTCAAGCCATATCATGCTGACCAGCTCCAGCAATCTTCGAACATGCTGTGGCCGGCTTAGGAATCCTCATATTTATGCGTGCTAAGTAATGAGTCGGTAGTCACCGCCAACAGTTGAGTTACTGAGATAACCAATTTTGAATAACAGTTGAGATCCGTTCCACTTTGTGAAACCATCGCCGCTTTCAAAAATTCAGAGATTCCGGTTGCCTTTGAATCAATTCAATTTATCAGCTATAAACCGTGTGCCATAGGCACAGGCTACAGTTTCGATCACCGGAAAACGGGAAAGTGAAGAATAGTACCAAGCCTTGGACGCAAAGGCATGTTCACTTTGTTCGGAAATTGGGTAGCTGCGCATTGAAGGCGATAGCTTTGATGCACGAGCGCCACTGACTGCGCGACTGGGCCATTTCTGTCAATGTCACTAACCACTGGTGATTTGAGTCCCCGGGTCCCGATCCAGGGAGGCGGCAGTTGCCCACCCGACTAAGTTTACTGGTTAGTGTTTTCGTACTTCGTTGCCAGGTCATACACTGTCCACCTCTCGGTAGCTTCTATTCACCACAGGGCTGGGAGAGAAGAGCTGTGTGAGGCAGACGATCTTCTGGAATGCGGCGTACATGACCCAATCAGCGCAACCTATAAACCGTGAGTAATTCATCTATCGCGGGAGAGTTCCTTCTTCCTAACCCCATCTGGTGTACCTCAGTAGTACTAATCCGATGTTCCCACCAGACCTGACCAATGCTTTGGAGACACCGATGGCGCGTAGAGGCCATGTCTTTGATCCATAAAGCAGTATATATCGCACCACCGTAGTGTACAACTTATCATTTTTCACCAAATTTAGATGCCGTCAATACTGTGTAGTCAACAAGAAGCTAACCATTTTCAACCCCACTGCGACACAAAGAACTATTCCACAGTCTTGTGTTACGACTACGCGTAGTGCAGGGGACTTCTGCACTTTCATGAACCATCTGTTCAAAGCTTAGGAAACGACATTTTAATAAGTGTAAGCCGTGAAATTTTTGCAGTATTGAAATTCAACCAGTGACAAGAGGAGTTCCTTTATTCGAGGTTCATTGCTCACGAACACTGGTTTTGTTTGACCTTATCAACTTTTCCATTTGGCAAGAACGGTCGGAATTTTTAGCATTCTGAAGGCAAAACTATCGAGCAAGCATCAAAGCTTGCCACCTCTTCTGATACTTCAGTGTGCTCAAATATATAGCGCTAAATTGAGAGTATCCTGCTTTCAAACTCAGAGGCAAGCCCTAGATCCCGAGTTCCTCCAGAGGTTTTAGCACGCCTTAAGCAACCAAAGCTAGTCATTCTTACCATTAGATGTCACGTGTAGAATTTAGTACAACCGGGTCGCCAAGTTAGACAATCTTCCAGGAATACTGGTTTCCGTGCTCGACATAGCTCAGTGGTTAAGACGAACTACTCACCGGATGGTCTGTGATTCGAGCCCAATTCCTGCATTTGAATACTTTCATCTAGACTTGAGTAACCTGGTGGTGTCTGAGCCTCCTTGTTCGAGTCGCGTTGCGGCTGTGCACCGAAAGGGTGTTACAGCTGAACGGTTATTTTCTATCGAAGGTTTCCAATGGATACTGCAGAGAGCGACAGTATTGTAAACCTAATCAGCCCATGTAATACCATTCTGCCAGTACTCAATTCTGTCCGTGAGATTGGATTGACAACCCGATCTATTTGACACCGAGTCACAGTTGCAGTCTTGCCATGGACCCATTCCGACATGATTCCTTCCTGGCTCCTGGCTTTTCCCACCACTACGATCCGAAGACTTCGGCTGTGCTGGCCGAATTGCGGGAGAGCTTTACTGAAATGGACGAGGAGGATTGGTACCTGCATCGGAAACGGCAGTTCACCAGACAGACACATGAGGATAAACGAAAATCACTTGTGTCTCTCAGGACTTGGATGGATGACAAGTTGGCTGTTTCCATTACCTCAGAAGAGGACGACAACCGGCCAGACTACCGTTACACGGGGTGCACTCCGGTAACTCACGATAAAGTTGCCTTACCAGTCGAATACCGGGTCATGTCCTCATTAGTTTGGTCAAGAACATACGGAAAGTTGGATTTGAACCAGAACAACAAGCTTAGTCCAACATAGACGGTATGTTATTTCCATTTTGCATTGAATATGAGCCATATAACAGCCCGAATCATGTCAAAAGGCTGTTCATCTTCTTACCCCACATTATGCTAATCGGTCATGTTCACTCGGCCTTTCCACAACAAACTTTCTTGAGAGCGTACACAATGTGGCAGATGAAATCACATTACTTGACGACGAGGAACTACGATATTTCCTGTTTTGATCAAAGAACCATGGTTTCTGTCACAAAGAAATAGCGATGTTTTAGCCCGCTGGTCGATCGAAACATCAATAGCCAGAGCGACTTTGTACTTGATATATCCTTGTGGCGAGCAACCGTGGTTCTTCAGTTCGTTGGTGTATTTGTTTTAGGAAACGGAAGAAAAAACAAACGCAAGAGAAACATCATAAACCATAGATTCAGCTGGGTTCCAGGTAAGTCTCCCGTCAAAACCAAACCTATATGCAGATGAGTGTGTTATCCGAAGTTCGTGCAAACTGGGCTCAGGTTGAAAGAAACTCGGAGACTAGGCCCACCTGATAGGCCCCAGGTGGGGCAAAGCCAGTCTCCGGCCGTCGGAAAGTACTAAGCAAAATTTAGTGGTCCAGTACGTTTAAACTGAATCTAATGATAGGAATTCTGATTACATCTTGGACATTATTCATAAACCTACTTTTATTTTCCTCAGCCATGCGAAATTCCCGCCGTAAAACACTCGCAATCTGTTGCGGTTCTGTCACAACTTATGCGTTTGTGACAAAGAATATTTCAAATCAATGCCACTTTGTGGAGCAGTTGCACGGTCGCCAACACCCAGATTTAAGCAGAACGTGCCATCGAAATAAAAATGTTTTGTGTGCTGCATCTGCGTCAGTTTCAGAAAAATCATTCCAAGACAGAGTGTTAAGGTTCCCGATACGGAACTTTGGGTGACGCGTAGAATTACGAACCCAATTCTTCCTTTTGATATTCGGGATTGTCAAACCTACGCGTCACTCAAAGTTCCGTATCGGGAACCTTAACACTCTGTCTTGGAATGATTTTTCTGAAACTGACGCAGATGCAGCACACAAAACATTTTTATTTCGATGGCACGTTCTGCTTAAATCTGGGTGTTGGCGACCGTGCAACTGCTCCACAAAGTGGCATTGATTTGAAATATTCTTTGTCACAAACGCATAAGTTGTGACAGAACCGCAACAGATTGCGAGTGTTTTACGGCGGGAATTTCGCATGGCTGAGGAAAATAAAAGTAGGTTTATGAATAATGTCCAAGATGTAATCAGAATTCCTATCATTAGATTCAGTTTAAACGTACTGGACCACTAAATTTTGCTTAGTACTTTCCGACGGCCGGAGACTGGCTTTGCCCCACCTGGGGCCTATCAGGTGGGCCTAGTCTCCGAGTTTCTTTCAACCTGAGCCCAGTTTGCACGAACTTCGGATAACACACTCATCTGCATATAGGTTTGGTTTTGACGGGAGACTTACCTGGAACCCAGCTGAATCTATGGTTTATGATGTTTCTCTTGCGTTTGTTTTTTCTTCCGTTTCCTAAAACAAATACACCAACGAACTGAAGAACCACGGTTGCTCGCCACAAGGATATATCAAGTACAAAGTCGCTCTGGCTATTGATGTTTCGATCGACCAGCGGGCTAAAACATCGCTATTTCTTTGTGACAGAAACCATGGTTCTTTGATCAAAACAGGAAATATCGTAGTTCCTCGTCGTCAAGTAATGTGATTTCATCTGCCACATTGTGTACGCTCTCAAGAAAGTTTGTTGTGGAAAGGCCGAGTGAACATGACCGATTAGCATAATGTGGGGTAAGAAGATGAACAGCCTTTTGACATGATTCGGGCTGTTATATGGCTCATATTCAATGCAAAATGGAAATAACATACCGTCTATGTTGGACTAAGCTTGTTGTTCTGGTTCAAATCCAACTTTCCGTATGTTCTTGACCAAACTAATGAGGACATGACCCGGTATTCGACTTTATCTGGGAATATCCTTACGCAGAATAATTGTTTAAGGGCAAACCCAGTCGGACGTCACGTTTGAATAGTTTAGGTAACGGACCAAAGATCCTCAACCGTCTTGCTCTGCATCTCAGCCTGCAAGTGAGTTTACTTGCTTCCTAAGGAGTTAGGACGAAAACGCGTAAACCAGTCAGTTCACCGAGAGATGCTTCCAAAAGTCTGCAGCCTAACAATCTTGGCTCACAGCAACAGAGTGTTCGAATGTGTACTATTGCACCATGCATGTGCAGAACCTGAAAAGAGAGAGAGAGAGACAGGAACCAAATACGCAGTTTTTGATTGTCTTGGAAATCTAATACTGTCTTCATTAGTTCAAAATGTTTCTATTTTTGAGAAGTTTAAGGTTATATCAATTGATTTGGCTCAAAATTTGAACAGAGATGGATAGAAACATCTATAACTTCGACAACTAGACTATAAATCAGCCAACAGACTAGTAATATACATGATTTTGGTCATTTCAGAGGAAAACAACTAATGTATTTTGAGCATATTTTCTAAAGGCATCGTGTAAAAACACGTAATTTCACCTAGTGTTGTCATGATTAGGTCGAAAACTTTAGGTTTGAAATCGTGTTTTGCAGAATTAAAAACCGATTTTGTCTCATTTAAGCCGGGAATCGAAGGTACGTACTGTTTATGTGCTCAGTTTATGCTGATATCTTTGTAAGAAGACCTGAACCCGATTAATGCCGACGGTTAGGCTCGGGATGCCTGGCAGCATCTCAGCTGTCGTTTTTTCATCGGGTGGGATGGAAAATAGGCATCAAAAAAGGGTTGCAGCTGAACTACGACGAAGGAGTCTGACTTAATTTCTTGGGAACCTATCCTTTCAACGAACCGGACGAACCTTTTTTGATCAGCTGAAACTGTGTCTTATGGTTACCTAGCATAGCCTTTGTTCTCGTAAATAAAGCGCATTGACATTGTCTTACAGGAGGCTAAAGGACCAAATAAATACTCACAAACCGTCCAAAAGTATTTGCAGATAAATCTTGGATTCTTTTGTATTCTTCGACAAGTTCAGACCAATTACTTTTTTGTGTTTCGTATCGTAAATACTTACTTGATTTCCTTTCCAAATCCCAAAGATCGCCACGCTTCTTCAGTGGGTTTGAAGGAAGGCCCATCACTGGAAAATATAAGATCCAGTTACATAGGTAACTAGGCGTTTGAAATACAGCACTTTGAATGTCAAATTCCGGAAATGTATTACCTCTTCCATGATCATCCACTGTAGAATAACAAACTATAATGCGTCATTTTATTCTATTTGAATCCAATTAATTGTCAGTTAATACGATCATTGATTGAACGGGTGAATTTATTTTGAGGCGGTTACCTGCCGTTTCGAAACGAGTCGGCTACCGACTCACAGGTGCTCATGACTGACAAAAGCACAGCGGAGCCGGGACTGAATTTAGCTTCCACTAACAAAGTTGACAAGTCTGTTTTCATCTACCTTCATAGTAACCAAGGCCCCCTCAAGCAGACTGACGAAAAAATGACATACTTAGTGATTCATTGTCGGTAATGAACAAGGTAAAACATGTTTTGGGGACATTTCGGATTAAAAAGATTGCTGTGACCAAAGATTATTTTATGGAGTTACTATGTTGTCCGACTGTGGAGTCGTCGTCAATCTGCCGTTGAGTGGGCATCTTCTCCTTACCTGTCTGTGTTTATATGGTTATCGAAGAGTATCTAAAATTCTGTCATGGAGTCGGGTAATTGGTATATACCCTACTCGCAACCTGATTGGTTCGTTCGTGACGCAGTGTTGGGGTGGTATAAATCATATTTCATTGGTTTGTTGGATAGCTTTCCTGAGGTTTTAACCTACTTTCCGATTAGACCGTTCCCAATTTATAATGCATCGTGGTTCCACTTCCTTGAATCTAGTTGTTCGATGGCAATTTGTGCTGTGCCGTTCCACAATCATTCCTAGTTGTCTTTATTTTCAGAGTCTCAGTCAGATACTCTCAATAGAAACTCACAACAAGAACGTCATTGAGATTGCTTAACAATCATAACATGCACCGTACTCAAGAATTCACAGGGTTGCACGAACCTCATCCTGGAGGGCCAGTAACCCTCCCAAATGCAATCCTACCGGAGATGCTTTGTCGTTTCCTTAGAGAGACGCTTATGATAAAATGAACCCACCGAAACACTTCGGTGAAGCCTATCACCTCAGCCGAAAATTAGTCACCGGTTTATTTGTTTCTCGCAATAAATCTATTCATTTATCGTGCTAAAAGACCTGAAGTATTTAAATTTGATAACCGGATATATACGCTCAAAGTCTAAGTATCCTCTACGAACTGGCCAGAAACTTCTACATCCTGACTACAGGTAATAAGGCCGGTTTGATATCATTTAAATGCTCATTTATTTTACTCAGATTTTCAAGTTGAAATGGACGACACTCATCAGAATCATGCGAAATGGCCATTTTTGAAACTTGAATTGAAAAAAATGAACCAATTCCGACGAGATGGACTTTGAGTAGAAAGTTTAGTAGCTCGCTTCTCTTTTTTAAGGAATTCCGTATTATGTTCTAGTTGGACGCTTGCACACATTTCAGAGAATCCTCATGTTTTTATTAGAGGCGCATACAACCAAAAGCATATCCTTCAGGTAGAAAGTGCATTACTGGAAAGTTATCCCTTCAAGTCAAGTAAATGTGTGCTTTAAAACCAGAAACCACACTGCAGCTGCTTCACCCATGTTCAGGAACACCAGTAGCGCGCATCTCATAAAACTCATGACCGTCTCGAACCAGCAACCTTTCGCTCGTAGCTGGAATACTTAGCCGTTCGGCCATGAGCGGCTGACCAGCAATGTGAATAACTCGCATTCAAATGGGATGTGGCGCCGCCAAATTATCAGTCCTGAGTTCCATATCACGTGATCACACATGTTGACTGACTCCTCGAATGACGAGTTCTCAGATGGACGTGTAGCGTATTGGGCGCATATAACTCTTCCTCCAAGCTACTTATAGATTATTGGTAGTGTGATACATTTAGAAATTTTATAGGAGACCTTCTCCTGCAAGTGAATCACATCACTTAAAGGACGAAGTATACACTAGAATTCCTAAATCTGCTCACGATACAACAGAGACTACTTCCCCACACTTTCATTCAAGAATTTTTCAACACAAGAAATTTTCCGTCATGAGTGAGGACTTCTACCTGTATTATACTGTAGTTCGCTATGTGCGATTCATTCTTAATAATGCCGTTTATTCAAACGTGCTCACCAGCCAACTGGATAGCTGTGAGTCTGAACATCCCCATTGGTTTGTGATGCACGCACTGCTGGTGACTCCGAAGAATGAAGCATCCCCTTGACACTTCACTTGCAGGGCAAAACCTACATTTGATTTTCAGATTATCACTTAAAACATGGTTGTTTGAGTTCTGACGTCTGAGTTTTCATTAGTAAAAGAACCGGAGCTTGAGAACGAGTTGTATTATTCTCTGTGATATGCCGCATAATACACGAGAAATTGGCTGTATTCTTCGCCCATCGTCAGGCTTGCAGCACGGTCCTCCAAGCCAAGAAGTGCCTTATTGAAAACCCGTGAAAGTCATCCCTTATTCAGTGAAAAGCCTCAGATGAACCTCAACAAAAGCATAGACATGACCGTAACTATTGAGGATCGTCGCTATTCCAGGAAGTCAAGTAAAATCCGGAAACAAGGAAGAAAGGTTACAGAAAATAAGCCAACATCTGTCGCGCGGAAGCGGTTTACTCGGGAGCTGACAAGGCGTTTAACCCGACTGGCGCTGGAACGCTGTTCTCAGGAGTTGACTGATGTTGGCGGTGTGCACAACGTCCACAACCAAAAAGATGAAATCACTGGAACCAAGTTAGTTACTGCACCTGATGCACCAAAGTTGATCGATAGATCTCAGCAAGCTCAATCATCTCAGGTAGTGACTGAAAACCGTTCCTTGGCTAAGAATCAAGAAACCATTCAGAAGGAAATGCACAAGCTGAAAAAAGCTAACGAAAACGTTTTGAGCAACTCCGACGAACAGAAAAATTTATTAGATTTATCGACCCACCTGCCCAATGGAGATTTCAATAGAACCTGGAATACCAGCTCACTGAAGGGACCCTTGACCCCACAAAGTGGAGACACAGAATATTTTGAAGAGTTTTACACGGAAGATAGTCGCGGAGTGCAGAACGAGGGCTCAACCAACTCGGATGAGAAAGAACTTGACTGCCTGGATGATGATGAACCAGGAGTGGAAGAAGCTGAAGTGAGTGCCCTACTTTTCCGACAGCTTACTGATATTTGTGGACAAAACGCATTAGTTCATGTTGACATGGATATACTGCGACGTTCTGGTGACCTGAATTGCCATATTTACCGCAGAATTCCTCTCTTAATATCACACCTGTACGGTAGGACCAATGTTGATGAGGAAGATGATGATGAAGGTGAGGTTACCGATAATAATTCTGAGGATGATATTAAAGCCAAACGTAAGATCGCCTGTTAGGCCGCGGTTAGCATATCCTGAGGGCTTTTCCGTACCAGTGGTCGACTCGGGGAGTGCACTCAGCCGACAAGTCCCAAGAAGTCCCAAGAAACATGCACTTGGCTATTGATGGGTTTTCAGTAGCCTTTTGAGTAACGCGTTACGCATGGACAATGTATATATCATATCTAAAATAGCATGCCGAATGAAACATAAGGCGGCCTGCGGCAGCCCATTCAATTGAAGCAGAACACCATAAACGACAAACTCGGTTGGATTCATTTGAGTCCTCCTTCGGAACCGAATTTGTGTGCAAAAAACTTCTATAAGCCACTGATTTGATGCACGTTTCTGCGTAAGTTGTGCGGGCTGTTGTGCGATTTCTGGTCGGAGTGGCATGCGTGTACACTCTGCAAAATGTCTGGGTCCTGTGGAATCTGAGGTGGATGTTTTTTTTGTAATTCATATACGGGTACTTGGTTTTCCAAGCTCGTATGTAGTTAGACTCTAAGTTCAAAAAAGCTTGAATTTCTCCATCAGAGTTGTGTGACCCAGCGATCAGCATTCGATAAGTTCGCCTACCCAATCCAGCCACTGGAAACAGCTACACTGGGTAGCTCAAATTAACTAGATACGGTTGAAACCAGTTGTTGTTTTTGTTGCGTTAGCTGATATGATATGGACAACAAGTGAAGACTACGATGACGGACTTGCTGTGAAAGAGAGGATCAGCTGACCTTCATCTAAATCCCTTGTTTAAAATATGCATCAGGTAGATTGGTTGAAGCGTTTTCCAAAGCTACTCATAAGACCGATGAAACTTCCGGACAGCCCACTACTGGCTTTGCTTTCCTTGGGACTCACCAGGTAGAATTGATCCCTGAATCTTCATCAGCCTAAGGCACAACCACCAACCCATCTCTACGCTCCACTACGCTCCCTACCAACGCACTGATGATGTCACCTCGATTGGTGATGAAACGTTTGCAATCAAATAGCCCAGCTTAGCGAACAAACCAACGACCATCTAAGTTTTTACTATTATAACAACTCATATGCATGTTGCGGATCGTCTTTAGTGAAACACATTCATTTAAAGGTCATCATAAAGGAAGGATTTATCTGAACCTTACCAAACCCGCCCATCGTGGTAGGATACTTCTTTATGTAAGATAGGAATTTAATGGGCAAAACGAGAAAGCACACGTCCGATTGGGTTCCCAGGTCCATGAATTGAAGATCAATCATTTCAGGAATAACAAATTTGCATCCGTTTTCAGTTGAGAGACCGCTTGTCTCATCTGGTCAACCGTCTGTTCGAATCCTCGTGTGGAGACTAGTAGTGGACTGTCTCAGAGCATTCCGTGGGAAGCAGGTGATCAAACGGAAAAACTCATAGGACAGTATTTACTAAATGGTGGCAAGTCAGTCTGTGCCGGCTCGCAATTGGTTCTGCGTGAACTACTTATCAAGTCATCTGTGATTCCACGGCAACATTGGCTATTCGGCTAACTATTTGCAAGCACAGTCAGCCAAGAAGTGTCTTAGCTCTCCGGTTTGCCTAGTATTTACGCACTGAAAGATTGAGAGAGTATATTGTCAATGAACAACTCGAACTGAAGTCGTGGTCTTCGTTTGAAACACGTTGACCAAGAGTCACCTCTTTCAAGAACGACAAAAGAAAATCAATGGTAAAAAAAGAAACGCGTAAGCTAGAAGTCTGTAGTCATTATGTGTGCTATGTATCTATGGAAATCGATTGCCACAAGCGGACCAGAGCATACCGGAAGGAACAGTGATCCCATTATTGGGGACAGGGATTCTGTGAAGACTTCCTAACTACTCTCATTATCTATGAGGTAATATATCCACCTACAGATTTGATGAAGACATTTATGACAGTTTGGTCCCACTTCCGTAAATTTCAGCTGCATCGCCCTAATGGTTCGAAAACTATGGCACGATCGACTGCATTTACGTCAAACACCCACAACGCCAGCGTTTTTACCCACCATTGTGACAGAGAATACACGGCGAGGACGAAAGATGACACTTAAGAAAGCACTGATTTGCTGTTATGAGCGAGAATTTCAGCACAAACTTGATATTGTCCTCGACCTTGACCTTGGACCACTTTTTTGAGGCCCAGTGGATCGGGAAGGTCATGAGTTGGTCAGCCAGGTCATCGAATCTGAATTAGGTCAGCTGATCTGATCACATCCGAGAGGAAATTGCAGTGCTCTGAGACAAACCAGCTAGCGCGAAAGTGACGAGTTGAGTCACACATGCATCGCGTTTTAAGTTGAAAGTTTATGCGTGCGTGTGTGTGTGCTTGTTTGTTTGTTTGTTTGCTTGCTTGCTTGCTTGCTTGCTTGCTTGCTTGCTTGCTTGCTTGCTTGCTTGCTTGCTTGCTTGCTTGCTTGCTTGCTTGCTTGCTTGCTTGCTTGCTTGCTTGCTTGCTTGCTTGCTTGCTTGCTTGCTTGCTTGCTTGCTTGCTTCATATACGTGTGCGTGTGCACATACGTGCGCGTGTGCGTAGTGCGAGCGTGCACGTGTGTACTCATACGGTCCGGGAACTATTGATCTACGCTGGCACGAAAAGAATCGCAAATTTCCTGACAATCACTGGACTTAGCAACGAAGTAAGTCCCGTCCGGGACAACGTCAGTGTTCAACCACTGATTCTTCGATGCCGTATAACCATTATTCATTTGAAAGCCTTAGGGTGAGTGAAAGAATAAAAGTGGACGGCCAAGAGTTTTAGTGCTAGCCTAACACAATCATTCCGGGGTACCTACGAAAAGGCTGTATAGACGAGCGTTTTCGATTTTCGTTCATTGGCAAAGTTGAATCTTGGTAGCCGATATGTCGGTTTCCAAAATCACTTCATTGTACGGGATTCGCTTCCAGGCGTTTCTTCATAGATAACTCCGAAGCCGCGTTCAAATAATCAAAACCCACACGAATCTTATACTTGTCTGTTAGGCTATACAATGGCTTAGTTGGTTTATTTGAGAACACAACCACACGTTTTCCACCTGCCTAAATCACAAAACTAAATTTTACCACATGATCAAGTTTTAATAAACTGAGCTGCACTGGAAAGCGAGAATAACGCGTGACCAGTTACTCTCTAGTTACACTTTCAAATCAACAGTTTCGCTTTACTCACTTTGTCCCTGGGATTCTTGTAGGCAATTGGGATGTACAAAGTGAAACACTTTGTTATTCGTGTGAATGTTTATTCACCTCAATTAAGCCCAAGACCACGTACATTTTGTACTTACAAGTTGGTCCAGTCAGCTGTAGCACCGCAAGATGTTCTCTTTATTGATTAGTGTGGTTTCCATGGAATTTTACAAATATGCCGCGCATTGCCGACTAATCTGGTGGTCGGTTTATCAAACCACTGACGAGCGTACGCAACTATAGACCCTTCACGTCAGTTCTGGATGCTCAGCCTTGGCAACAGTAGTCTAAATCATTTATCAGGTAGCTTCTGTGCAACAAACAACTTCCCTCAGGACTGCCGGTTTCAGTGATTCCTGGCTGATACCGAATCCAAGGAAGTTACAAGTTGTCTCAATTGAATCATTCATTGGAAATGATTTTAAGCACACCGGCTGAGAACTACAACGAAACGACTATCGTTTAAAACTCGCTACTGAACGATTGCTTACCGAGTTGGCACAAGAAAATACGTTTTCCATCACCGTCGGCAAAATTGCTTTGCACCGATATGTGGTACAGTGTTGCATCTAACTAGGAAGGCGCACCGATGTACTGAAAACTGAAAAAAAACGAACACAGAATCGGTCTTTGCACTTGAGAACGTCACAAACGAGAATCTCATATGAATCACACAAATGGGCAGTAGATTCAAATCGAGTGACTACCTCGTTCAGACCTCGGTTAAACTATGCAAAGGCTATCATTTCAACTATCTGACACGACCCACTGAAGCCCTAACCAAAGAGGGTGCGATCATGATCGCCATCATCATTATCAGCTGTAAGAACCGTACTTGTCGTACAGGTGGTGGTAGCTGCCACGGTTTCGTCCACCGACGATTTTGGAAGTGGGGTCGGTAGCTGCCCATTGGAGGCAGGAGCCTGATAAATTGGTGCGTAAATACAGGTCCATCAGTGTATTTTCAAGTGGGAGGATCGGGAAGAAAGCAATACATTAAAGGCAATAGCTAGGATGAACGAGCGCTATTGAGGGTTCGACTGAGCCATGTCTGACAATGTATCTAACCATTGACGTGGCCTGTCTCAGGGTCCTCGTCGATGGATAAAAGATTATCGTTTACTTTTGGACACCTTCCATCAACGGAAGTAAGGCTGTAATGCCTGCCGGTTGTACGACGCCATAATACCTATGCTTGTATGCACGCATCACATGGATGTTGTCCAATGGTTACTCAGCTTATACACACCAAAGCCGTTCTCTCCTCTGAGTACTCACGATACAGGCTCCACACTCTCACTTAGGCCGACAACCCCACCAGTAACCCATACTCAAGGCTGCGCAGGCCCTCAAACGTATTCCGCTGGACGGGCGTAGTCGTAATGATTAAATCTACGACCAGTGCCAAACGAGCCCCCGCTGGCCTTTTCACTGTTTTGTTTCTGCAAGTTAATGTGTGTAAATCAGTTGAAGATCCGTCCCCGTATAACGCTTCTGTTCGGCCACGGTAACTTCCAATATTTGGGGTCGAATAAGTGCGGTAAAGCCATGATAACGTCCACTTGATTTCAATAAAAAAATCTGAATATCTTAGAGGGCAGCTAAAACGCACTTCGTGCTCGGCCTGTGAACGCTTCCCTTGTTACCTTCTGAGATGTTTTTCGCCTAATATCGCCTTATGATTAGAAAAACTCAAAATCTCCGAAACCGTTTCTTCTTGGAAGTATTGTCGTTTGCCGAGTCGCTGACTGTCGGGGAGGATAAAGCAATCGGTCTGACAAATATGGACGGCGCCGTTTTCACTGGCAAACAGCCCAGACTTTTAAAATGCTTGTCAAAGGTCAGCAATTCTTTGGCATATCGCCCACTCATGTTCAAGGATCCAAGGTCTTACATCCAAGCAGGACAATAGGATGTTATGTAAATTTTGAAATTTTTAAAAGTTGACAAACTATAATAACCGGAAAAAAACTGTAACGTCGCCTTCGACCGTTGTACTACATATTTGCACTTATGCCACTCATCAGTAGTATTGAAATAACTGTGTAGCCTATACCCGATACACAGTTGTTTTCTCACACTGTCGATAAACATGGTTAGGTAACTTGAGACTGTCATAGGAGAGCTACAGTTGTCTGCAAACCAATAATTTGGGTTAAACTTGTCAACTCACGGCCAATTTCGTCCTTCTCGAGGCTCACCATAAGTACAATCTTTGATTTCCGTTCAGTCAACCGGATATTCTACTGGAACCCAAAGCGAACGCTTTTCGCGGAGTACACTCACCTCAACTGAGTTTTAACGAGACTCTACCACCGTATGAACAGGAAAAATAAAACAAAATCCGTTTTTGGTTGTCGGTTCCTGATTTTCTGTGGCATAATTTTTTTACCTTTAAATGCACTTTGTTGTTAACCTGCCGTAGTTTCATGGGAAGGCGGTTGCTAATATCTACAGAGCTCATTAAAAGGAGCTGCATATCATTCGTCGTGTAAACGAATGAGCCATAAATACCAAAATCAAACACTCCAATTATTCAACCTTTGATAGTATCGATTTCTTATCACACATATTTATCCTCTAGTCTCTAACGGAAGTGTCAGATTCGGAGGCCTCCGTACAAGAGCAACCACAAGAAGGAATCGCTCCAGTCATTGCATCCTTGTTTCCGAATACGCCTTCAGTGCTTCGATTCGTTGGAGATGGACAAACTGGTAAGCTGGTCAACGCACAACTGTTGTTGTTAGATAAACTTCTGTTCATGGTCCTGAAATCCGGGTATTCTGAATGTGACTTGTGTAAAGTTCATTTGAAAAGCTCCGGTTACTTGATCTCCTCAAAACTCTTTCCTTGGTATTCCACCCTGTTAACTTAGTTATATAGTTTTTAGCACAACGATTACCGCAGTATGATCACTCGAAAAGCATTATGTTCAACTTTTTCTGCGGTCAACAGTTATCAGGCTTCCCAAACCGTATCGGGACCGTCTCAAATGGCGTCCAAGTTTGATCACACCAAACGTGGTCAAACGTGCCCTCCGGCGTTCGCATTTTCTGCTCACACTGAGTAAGTTTCTTCAAACGTTTTATTCCATTAAATTGGTCATAATATGTCGACTAATGTTTCTTTTATTTGCAATAGCGTCTTTGCAGTTTTCCGCAACTACAGCCGAAGTTCGAAACTTGAGAAGAGGGGGAATGAGGAAGGAATAGGATGAGGAAAGTAGCATCTGAGTGCCAGGAGGCACTCAATAGAAAAAAATCCGAAAAGGGGTTAACCAAGAAATTTAAGCTTGTCTGTCACGATAACAAAGTGTTTTTTTCCAATCTGGACCACGCAAGCAGTCGGAACTACGAGGGGAATTTTTTCAGGTGTGAAGGGTTACCAAGAGTTAATCCGTCCTGTATAACGAGCCTGTGATTTGGCAACCAGGATAGCTACTTCGGAAAGAGGAACGCCATCGTTTTGAAAGTTTACTCAATACCATTCCCGTGGTTCGTGTGTTATCTCAGCTAAACTGCAAACGTTGGAACCCACTCGACTGAAGCATCATCAGTGAAGTCGAGGTTAACCTCGACACCAGTTCCTCCCTTCCTGTAATTTCTACCGCACTTCTCCTGCTTCCTCGCTAACTTTCCTCACTCTGTTCCTTCCTGATCCTCAATAACAAAAACTTCATCAACAACAGTGGAAAACTACAACTATGATAAGAATGTCATTATGTAACATTTGTGCCAAACTGTTTCATTTTCACGCCATTTTATTCACAAAACATTCTGTGGGAAATGAAAAATGCAATGGGCTAAACAAGGGGGCATATTATTCGTTATTGATCAGGTAGCTGTTGATCTGTTCGCCGATCTTGGCAATTGACTTGCAAACGTTTCGTCACCATACGAGGAGACATCATCAGTGCACAGTTGGGTGGGTACCTTCTGTTTGCCTGAGTGCGTTTATATACCATTTAAAGGCTATCCGTTATCTCCTAACGTGATTGGCTAGTTGGGTCGCAGCGTTTTTCGTGAATTCATTGGTCCGTTGGCGATCTTTGTTGTTTTGTGGAAGGAAGGAACGCAAAACACACAAAACTCACCCGAGCTACCAATATTTCGACCCCTTACTAACAATGGGGTATATTGTTGAATTTTACCAAATTACCGCATCGTCTGCACTTTGAAGGATTTTTTAGATTATTTTGTGAATAAAAAGCATCGTGTTCTTTCTTTTTGGGGTTACGGAGCCGGGTTTCTTGGACCAGGTCCTCAACACACTTCATTCCGTTCTTGTAGGCAAGAACGAGAAGTTTTGCTGTGTTTTTGACAGTGCGAATAGCGGAAAATTTCTCATGAGAGGCTCGCTAGTGGCGCTATCAGAAATCAGCTGTGGAGAGCGTGCTGTGAAGTTGAAGTGTATTACTGTAACGCAGAGTAAACGTCCGCTGTAGCTAAGACTTTGGGATACGTGTCCTGTAAGCATGAGGCTGGCAGTTTACGTCTGGTAATCCCACGTGTACTTCAACGTCTCACCTTGAGTCAACTGACCTTCAGTGCACAAGGACGTGACAGAAAGTGAAATCCACGAAGTGAGAATAGTTCTGTTCTACGACACCCGATCGTTACCTAATGTAGACACCAAAGGAACTTGAGCGTTTCGAATACAGATTTTATCTTCCACTTGAAGTCATTCTACGCCGAAGCTTCGCACATCTCTCCTGTTTTTGTGGAAAACTTTCAGCACCGTGTACTACACAAAATTATGAACGGATTCAAACGCAGAACATTCGATTCTGTTAGTGGCCGTTCAGCGATGCTGTTTATGGTCGCCTGAAACGGTAAGGTCTTACTAGCTTCGTGTGTATTCCAGTGGGTTATCCTAACCTTCTGCCACGGTTCGTAACTCTGCGTGTAGTAATCTTCCTTAAGTTAACTTCCTCATCGGAAACGTTATGATTTCGGGAAGCTTGAGTAGTTTCGTGAATAAGTGGAGAGGGGTCAATCAACTGCCTGTCCGGCATTCTCAACGCGGGAATTTTCGGAATAACGACCGGGTGATTTGAGATTTACGGAGATGGAAACATTCTTCAATGTGACCAAAAGCTGGGATACAGCAAAAGTGAAGGAAGGACTCATCGGAGGAGTGAGGTAATGGAAAAGTTTTTCTTGATGGATCAATAAAGGAATAACTGGATCAGTGAATAAAGAGAGAGGTATATAAATGAATAAAACAAGCCAATTAGCTGTGTGCTGCTGGATTGGTCAACCCTGAAAAAGTAGGAACAGTGAGGCTTCCCGCGTTTAAAGACACAGCCCAATCCAGTGCAAGATCTCCCGCCAAAAAATCAGGTTGTTCATCGACTGTCAAGTCAAAGTGTATAATCTTTCGAAATGTAATCACATATTGGTGAGTTCGAACGCAATATCATTGCCGTTGTACCCTCACAAACAAGTATTATCTGCCGGAAAACCATCAGATATGTCCTTGGTCTACTGAAATACTTTATATCGCAATTTGAGCTGTTAAACTTTTACCCAATATGTCTCCAGTACAACTCAGTGGTGTGAAGAACACAACTCAGATGTTCTTTTCTTTGTCTCGGACTTGCGCGGAAATTCATTCGGAATCCGGCCACCCTTGGCCAGCCAAAGATGCTCCAAAAAATATCATGATAAACCAGAAGGACTTGCAAGTCATCAGCCGCTAGGCATAGAATTTTTACAAGTGAATAATGGTGATAACCGATGATGATGATGATGATGATGATGATGATGATGATGATGATGATGATGATGATGATGATGAAGTTTGACGGTTTGACGAAGTCGCCTCTCAGGTCAAGTGGTGTGTATATACTTTTATCTACTTATTGGTTTTAAGTAGCTTATCACCTTTGAGGCCATGTTTTACCTCCGACCACCAGAAAGCTCAGAATGGTTGGGCTACTTTGGGAACCACTTGAAACCACTCGGTTTCCGTCCAATCAAAGAGTACCAAAAGGTGAACCACTTCCCCGGATCATTCCAACTGGGGCGCAAGGACAAATTATGGATCAATCTGAACCAACTCAGGTCACATTTTGGACGCCGGGCAGTTGATTTTGTTCCGCGAACCTTCTGCCTACCTGCGGATATAAGACAGTTGAGGGAATTGTTGTTACGACAAGAACGTGCAAGTTACGATGGTTCTGTAAACCTCCTTGGTGACGCGGTTTTTCCCAGGTGGATCATTAAACCGGTGAGTAATTGGTCATGATTTGTCCCTATACACTAGATTTGTAAATTGGGTTAGGTATAGTTAATTCCAAAGGAGATGGGCTCGTCCATTCCGAAAAGTGGACTTTTGCTAATGTTCATACCTTGTAATACCACAATTGCCACTACCCTCGTCATCTGTTTTGTGTTGGTGACAATGCTGCAAATTCTTTTTCGGTCATTGGCTTCCTGCTCCGCCTACCATGGTATATCAAAAGACACGGTAGTTTGACACAGTCCTTTATCAGGACAACGGGAAATTATTACCACGGTATTTATGGGGTCACCACAGAATGTTCGACAACTTCGCGCTGAAATCTTCGTTAGGGGACGAGAAGTGTTGAGCTACACCTTCTCGGTCCAGATTGGCCGACATTCTGACCAATCAGGACCTATCTTCGTTGTGTCTGTAGGCCTCACGTGACACATCCGTCCAATCAGCGTGGTTTTCGATTATTAAGAGCGGCTGGCCCCCGGACATCATCACTGTCAGCAACATTCGAAGAGAATACTGGAACTTCACTGCCTTACCTTACAACAATGTTAAGTGTGTAGTTCATGGTTGTAGGTAGCCTTGTATTCTGCCAGGACGCCCACCCCTATACTAGAAAATACTGCAGTGGGCGAGCATAAATGGAGAACGTGGATGGAACGGATGAATGTCCAAATGATAGACAAGTTGATGTACAGAGAGTTTTAACCGACAGACGGAAAATCTTGAACTGAGTCGTTCTGCGAATTCAGACTTCAAGGCTCCAAAATACCGGTACCTATCGGATAATAACTTCACTTGCCTTTATTCTGCCTTATATTAAATGGTTCTGGATTTTTCACCCTCTGAGTATCCTAGTACCCTATTTCTCCTAGAGGTAATGATATTCACCTTTTTTGTACTGATCTTACTGGATTCTACCTAGGATGACACGAGGGACTCGAGAATCATTCCAGTTCAAAATGATGCGTGTATACTATGTTCTTGATTTGGCCTATTTATACCGGTTCTTCCCTGACTCCAATTAGGAAAGAAATTTCAGCTGATTTTAGTCAAGGAGTGGTGCACCGGTATTCGATTCTAGAGTTTTCGGTCATTACGCTGATCGACCTGTGCAAAACTAGGGCAATGCCAAGTTCGGTTTCTCGTGTAGTACCAAGCAAAACGACCTATACTCTGTGTAAGACTGGAATGTCAGAGGTACTCGGCAGTTCCAGTGACATACGCATGTGAAAAGGGTGCCAAAAAGTGTTAAGTAGACATGTGAACAGATGATACATTTAAAGTGTGCAGGGGGTGTTTTGTTGGCCCGCACCGCTCATACGAAGCACCCGAAAAACACAAGCGAGCATGCCTCACATCAGAGGTCTTTGGACATGTTTTGCACAACGATGTCATCTACAGCTTTGTCCTGCACTGTTATAGGCATGTCGGTCCCTAACAGGTTGGAAATTAACTGTATAATGTTTCAGTCTGATACATTCTGGTGTCCGATAGCGTCAATGACGGCTACTAGAGAACAGGTACTGGTCTGCGCTGCAGGTATTTCAGTCGTCTGAATCATCCAGCACCATCAACTGCGGTGGCTCGGCCATCTTCTACACATATCGAAACATCGTCTGGCAATATGGGCACTTTTCCTCATGCCTATTTCAGAATGGTGTGAGGTGGACAACGTAGGACTTGGCAAGAGAGATTAGGAAAGTAGACGGTGATGTGGGGCGATTTGGGAAGTTCCAATCGTGATTCCCCCGTGCCAGGGAAGTTAACCTATGTTGAAAGCTGATAAACACTGTACAGCTGATAATACATCCCCATGTGGGGATGCGCATGTAACGAATCTTCAGAGATTTTTCTCACTGGAAACTCGCGAAAGCCTTCGCACAGCTTACAGACTGTAAGAATACTTCAAACTGGTGGACCTTGATGTGGGGAGCCATCATTCTAGTAAACGGTCAAAAGGTGATCACGTGATGTTGAACGCGGAATAAATGGTGCTATGTCCTGTCTTAGTGACAGCTAGTCACACGGCTGGTCAGCCACTTGTGCCCAGTCACTAGCCGGAAGTTCGCAGGTCCCAAACTCTCCTATTTTTTCTGGAAATGCATCCTGTTGATGATTCCCACTCAGAGTGGAACCGCTCCTTGGCTCCTCAGCGTAGGCTGGCCTCATTGACATGACGAAAACTCAACTGAAGCTTACAAAGAGTTGGACGTTGTTGGTTTGGTCCACCTTCTGGAGTCGGGTCACATTGACGCCCAAGCTTACCTGGAGACGCTGCAAGAAGTAGCGACTAATCGATGCTAGTTTCATGCGTGTTTTCATTTTCCTCCCAGATCGTCTGATTGAGTGTTTGAGCATGTTGTCAGGTCGGAATGTTTGCGGTAGGGTATACAGTAACGCACTGGACACATAATTTGAATTGTGGGCCAAATGTACGTGATCTTGTCAACTATTTGTAATATACGATTGAATCACTCTGTAGACGTCAGCCTTAAGACAACTCAGATCTCCTTAGACGTTATCTTTGGTGGTCATTTCAAAGCAAATTCCAAGGAAACAATCCTCTTCGGTCTGAAGAACAAAAATAGTTTATAGAGGAAGGTATTTCACTAAAAATTTGCGAACATTCATTTAACAACGGAAAATAACGTGTTTGTATGAACTTTGCTACCCCTAAACAGCCAGCTTCTGCACGTGGGATCGGTGTCCATGTGGTTCAGAGTATAGCAGACCTTCCCAAGTTACGGCAAATTATTGTACAGTCCTACATTTCTCGACCATTCCTCATAAACAACACCAAATTCGATCTCCGACTTTACGTCTATGTGACCTGCTTCAATCCATTCAAAGCCTACATACACAGAGAAGGTCTGGTGCGCTTTGCGTCGCAACAGTAAGTATCCAAAGTTTGAATTACTATGACTTGTTTTCGTGAGCAGTGTGTCGACTACTGGATTTTTGTGGAGTGCACACGCGGTGCACAAAAGTTTTTCAGCGTTTTTGAATGCCATTCAAGTTCCGTAACATTTCGGATGAGGATATGGCTTCAGAGTGTTGAAAATTCACTGCATAAAATATCTTCCAAGCTTTCAAGCTATCAGTAGTACATCTATACATGTATCGCGATATCTCGAACATCGTACTAACAGAAAACATGAGGCGGCCTGGTGCAGGGCATTCAGTTGCTTAACAACACCTTAAACCAGAGATCCAGGTGGGTTCCAAGTGAGTCTTTCGCAAAATCAAATCGGTTTGCAAATGAGTGTGCTTCGCTAATCTTTTAAGCTATCTTCACAGAACACACCAATCTGCGAGATGCTGAACACTCTTCGGACGACTGTGTCCTTCTTCGCACTCATTAACTAAGCGCGGACCCCGAAGTCCGCGAAGTTCTACCTTGAACACGAAACTGTCTGCAGTTTGCGTGGTATATTCAGTTGCAGACTGACTTGCTGTTGACGCGAGATTCAACTGACCCCCAGCCTCCAGCTGAGTTTGCTACACAAAGGAAGCCTCATGTTCCGGTCCCTGATATTTCGCACCATATTTGTCCAATTGAGGTTATACTGAAGGTAATTTTGAGAGAAACTTTGGGATGGCAAATATATGGTGAGCCTCAAGAATATTGAAACCGGTCGTAGGCTGTCAAGGGTTTAAGAAACCTTGTATGTTGTTTCTTCTATCCTACCACCTTATTTACTGTCTAAATGGGGAGTTTTTCGAACCTGAAACATTGATTCATTGTTAATTGAAAGCTATATTATAAAGTAATGACAATCGTTCGGTAATTCGGCTATGCAACCACGTGGTCACACGTTGACTTGCTCCTCGAGTGACTGCCGATATTCTGTTCGTGGTCGAAAGGTTGCGTCCAAACTTCTTGCCGGTAGCTTTCCAGTTCCACACTCTCTGGGGGTTCGTGAGAGGCACACTGCTAATGATTCCCAATAAGGATGAGATATCAATGCAGTGCTTCGTGGCTTTTCTGTATAGATTGCCTTCACCCTCAGGAGGAAATCTTTATTGTTACAGCTTTTGTACTATAACCGATTTTCCATTTGCATAACACCCTTTCGACGCCACAATGTCGCGCAGGCTTGGACCACTGTCCGTTTCAGCCACCCTGAAGGCCACGAAACATTGCCGGAAAATAGGAGTAACGCACAAATTCCATAGTTGAAGAACTTTACCGAACTGATTTTGAAAACCGGAAGTTTAATACCAACTATGTAGTACAAACAGATCTATACTTACGACTTCTTGGGATATATGAGAACGAAAGCATTTGAGAGTGATTGCCGGATGTGTACCAGGGCAAAATTCGCAGGCAGTGCTGGTGAATTTCTGGCAGTTGCAGCTGTAAAGCTGACAACCTGTGGGTAGCCATCTTCGAACAAAACGGTGTTTCCAGAGTCGCCCTGAGTTCATGCAGTTTTGAATTGATCACACGGTTGACCGGACAGGCCGTCGTGGAATTTGAGAGGAAAATTTCAACCAAATGGACGACACGTTGATTCCCTTGATGCCATCACTCTTAGAACGGATGAAACACTCGATTAAACTGAGTTTTCATGTCAGAACAGGCGAGCGTGTTCACGCATGAGCGATGTGATTGGTATGCCCGACTAGTCGAAAGATGACCCAGTATCTGTCCTGGTTATAACGATCGACTGACCAGCCAAACAGGACTTCCCAGTCAGGTAACGTCACAGATGCTTGAAATCCACTGGGCAACTTTTTTGGCTTTTGATGTGAGGTTTTGCGGGGTATGTATTGTTCACACTCACACGATGTGGAAAGCACACTGAGGAAGTTCGCAGTAATCTGACCTGGGGCAATCGGTTAAAATGCATGTGTATACTAAGGACCAACGAACCATTTTCCAGTTATCCACACTTAATGGAACACAGAAATGTAATTCTCACAAAAGTCCTGATCACAATCAAGAATCTTTAACGCACATCTGCGTGCAGACAAGCAGTACATTTCTATCGAATAGTTTGCCCTATGTCAGGTTTCCAAATGTCTAACTCGACCATGTTAAACATCCATTCGAAAAAGATCAATAATGACCCAAGAGGCATCCGTGAAAATACTTTCGAAAAAAACGTTCAGCTGTAACACCCTTTCGGTGCCCAGCTGCCATGCAACCCGAAGGTTGCACGAGGGCTGGGATACTGCCAGGTTGCCCAAGCCCAGACAGGGGAAGTCGAGAGGCAGAGGGCGGGTTCAAACCACGGACCTTTCGGTGTGTAAATTCGCGCCATCTCGAACAAAGTTCTGTGCGTATGCCGATATATCAGGGAGTAATTGCTCCTTCGTCACGGCCTTTGAAGAATTCATACAGCTAGTCGTAGTTATTAACCAGGTAAAACGGTACAAAGTAGTAACGGTTGCCTAATCTGCCTTCCTATTCGGCCGAGGGTTTCCTAGAACTGTTGGTTACGCATGCACGCAACATGGTGGGTTCAAAACCACGCAGACGCTAACTGACGGAATTCATTCAATGAACCCGAATGGGGTCATCTGTTTACATAGTTTCGTTGCCGAGGTCGGGCCAAGTTAATGGAACGCAAAGATATCAACAAATGACATTGAAGGCATATCAGCCGGACTGTACACAAATGTATCAGGAACCACCAAAGGACTGTTGAATAGAAAGGCGTATGTGGTGAGCCCCTGGAAATAAACATGTTGTTCTAAATTGCCGTTCAAAAAAGACCGGAGTGACAGATAACCGCCGTTGTTTACGAGGCAAGAAAAGCGCTTTAGCAATTCTGAACAAAAAAATAAACAAAAACGCCTAACACGAAGGAGAATTTGTTAATTGTCCCTATATATGTGTGCCTTTTCTGCTTCCGTTTCGTGAGCAGGTCCGCTATCCAGAGGTTGTTCTGAGTCCATCTCAAGAAATGTAGGAAATGACGACTCAAAATTCCATCTCATTCGACCGGTTACCTCTTACAGGTTACAACTGGAACACCTTTTGTGTAATGTTACCTATATGGTTGAAGAAAATTGTTTCTGCGTAGATGAAAGCCTATTTTGACCACGATAAATAGTCGGTTAGCCGTTGAGTGTAGCACATTCTCCTACCCCTTGACTATGCAGAATGTCTCAGCGTGCGTTCGACAAAAGTACTCACCTAGAAATATCTATTTTTCCGCACTACCTATTTGTTTTCAGTAGATTACTGTGTAAACTGGGCGGATGGATACTTCGACCAAACGATCTTACCCCGTATGTAGTGTTCCGAGTTAGTAAATTATGTGAACTTAAAAACCACCGAACTATCAGACAGCATTTATGCAGCATGTTCAGTCGATGACTGTTACATGAGATAGATTTAAATAGGATCCTGTGAGGTCGTTCCAGACGTGTTTGTCTGAACATTAGTGAGTTTCGATAAAACTGAAAAAGTTATTGGGTGCGGTTTCTAAGACAAGACTAATTCTGTGCTACAAATTCGCATTGTGCAAACAACTAAAATTTGGCGACATTCTCACCGTATCGTTTTATGGCCCACAGCGCATCTTAGAGCAGCATACGTCTTCCAAACTCGGTCCGATAACATGCCTTCTACCTGTAGCCATAACTGATTGCCTGTCAAAACACTGGATGCTACCTGGCCTTCACCTTGTTATCCGATGCTTCTGTACAGTAGACTTAGCTTCATCCTTACCTGATGCTTCTCTTTGCCAACGTGAACTGTAGTCGAGGAATTGTATGCATGGCGTAACGTGTCCGAGGACCAAATCCCAAAACCTTTCAAGGAGTTTTATTTTTCGGTATCTGAACAGCATCTGCAAACTCATCATTGGCCCCTCCCATTGCCTTCGTTTCTGATGGAGATATTTCAGCCGGTTAAGTTTCTAAATGTCACACTCATATGCTATAAACGTTCGTTCTTGATGAGCATGTTAAGTACGACGGTTCTGTTCACGTTTCATTCAAACAACGATTTTCGAACACGAATTTTAGTTGCATTAATAATAATTTCACATACTGCTTCATAGGTATTCACTTTCACCCTTGGACATCAACAATCGATACGTACACCTGACCAACTATTCTGTCAACAAGCATAATAAACAGGGCACAACAGGTGTACAGAATAACAAGTGGTGAGTTTCTGCGTTGTATGACCATACCCTCATCATATTTAGGACAACGGTGGTACTTAACTGTATTTCCGATTACACCGACCTCACAGTTGCACGTTTTCTGAGGATGCTTTTTTCAGACTGGACCAAGTCCAGCTGAACTTTTTGGTGGCTTTTAAATGCATTACCTTCTAGACTTATAAAGCCGTGTTAGTAACTGTGATGACTTTCAGAAGAAACTATGGTTACCACAGTCAGACATGGGTGCACGCTTTCCCAATGGCTGAAAACAGCAGACCACCAAAGCTTTAACAAATGGTGTAGTCAAGCTTTAATGCCCTGTGATTCACACGTGAATACCTTTGCTCCTAACAAGCTTTAACTCGGATTTAGTTGTAAGACGTAGCAAGTAGTTCGTAGGACATTCTTGCGAAAGTCGAACTTGACAACCATAAAGAACCACTTAAATTTACTTGACCAAAAACAAGACCCCGGTCACGATGACAAGACGCCGGAATAGATACCACGTAGAGTCCAGTCATCCGTGGAAATTCTCCCCTCTCAAGAACAATGTGTGTACTCTCCAGAGGTATAACTGCTCGAAGAAAGCCGGGGGAGAGTGTGATTAACTGTGATGCGCTATCATCGGGTATCCTTAACTTGCTCAAATCTTTCTTTCCAACTTTCAACGTTAAGGAACGGCTGTTCATTTTCTCAGCTGTCCACTTTCCGCTTCTGTTAGTTTCGTTCATTCGTTAGCGCCAGTAGAGACCAGTGTAAACGTACCAGAATCGTATTTTCGTCTGTCTCTGCTCTTATTTGTCGGTTACTTAAGTCTGCTAAGAATTTGTGTTCTTTGACAGATTCGCTTCAACTTTTTCACCAGTCTTGATGAGCTGTACCAAAATGAACGGTTAGTTTGCGGGTTTGCGGGTTTTCGGACCAATGGAATCACTGACCGTTTACAATTAGACCCATACGCCTAAACGCTGCACCAATCGGGTGGTGTCTATGCTCAAGGTCACGACGCCAAACTCAAAAGAAATTGGTTAGTTTCATTGGTCTGCCGAGCGATAGCCTCACCAACACGCAAGCCTAATTGTAGTGCAGGTGCAGTCAGTTGCAACGTTTCTTTCTTAACACCGCGGTCTTTCCATGGTTTTATTGAATGAAACCGTGATTCCTCTGAAATTTGAGGAAATTAGTGTCGCTGTTGCCCACTTACCTGCGTGGCTGTTCACATGGCTGCTTACTCAGTTACCTGCCTACCTATTACTGTCGTTTATTTTTGAACAGCACGGTCACAGACATAAAAAGCAAATGCAGGCGATGAATGTGGAAAGGTTACAGGAGAATATTAGATAAAAAAAAAGAGAAGCGTCTCATTCGAAGTCATACCACCAGTCAGACAAAATGAATCCCGACGTATAGAAGAATGTTTGGTATGGAAACACGCGTGAAAAGACCAGCGACCGAAGAAGCGATAAACAACGCTGAATGCTATTTAAGGCGCGGTAAGCGCTAGCTTGTCGTCAGGCTTAAAGCGTCCGTCATACTGGGTCTGGTGTGAGATTCAATGGTAATAAAGTACACACACCGCCATGTACCACGTATAAAAGTGTCGTAAGTACGCACAGAGCCCACAGTGGCGAGCAAATACAAGTCACTTACTGTGACCTTAGGAAGTCCCAGTTCAATAACAGCCTTGGCGGATTGAGGAAAGCTGATCCCACAATAAGAACTTATCATCAATTGGTGGACCAAAAGTCGACATCACAACTGATTACACGTAGGGCTGAGGTTATGG
This sequence comes from Clonorchis sinensis, assembly GCA_003604175.2. Classification (NCBI taxonomy): domain Eukaryota; kingdom Metazoa; phylum Platyhelminthes; class Trematoda; order Opisthorchiida; family Opisthorchiidae; genus Clonorchis; species Clonorchis sinensis. Next base: position 4,301,854 of record CM030371.1, read on the forward strand.
CGAGGAAATATTCATCAGCACCACACTTCTGCTTCTTCTCATTCTCCGCGCCCATCCGAGACTATGCTGACGTCTATTACAGTCGCTCGGCGCTCCCGAACGGCGACCAGGTCAGGCTTGATGAAAGACGTCAAAGTAGGTGCTCGCAACTCCTCAAAGACGGTGTATCCTAGGAGACAAAGAGGTTTTGCGGGTTCCATTAAAACCCGATTATGACAAGCACATTTAGCGTCATGTGTGATCCAGCAGGACTGCAAAATATGCACCAAACTCTCCGGTTGACCACAGTTTCCACGACAGAGAATCGTCTGGCCACCATGACATTGACAAGCGCTTCTAACTCTTGTCCTAAACAGGTTGCATCGGAGCTGGAAACCGCGGATAAATATCCGAGTAAACACTCGCTCTGGAAATACAAGCCATCGATTCGAAAGAGCCGAAGAGCCCAATTCTCCTAAACCGCGACCGTCAACGCTGTTGTGCAGGCTATCACCCCAAGCAGCCACCAGCTCTTCCGTGGTGTTTACACTTACTTAAACTCCTGTTCACCTATTTACTTTAAGACGAGTGATTCTTTTGACCGAATAAGTTGGCCTTACATGTGTCCCGTATTGTCACGAACCGAAAACACAGTTCTGTCAAACTCGTCTAACTGTAACAACATCAATGCCACACTCCTCACGTACCATAGCTTCCCTGACATTTCTGCCGTTGCCCGTAGGAAGTTGGAAACACTCTGGCGCTATCTACTGGATCGTGGAGTTAATGTGGATGGACTTTGGATGCAACTGAAAGATATAGTGTTCAAAACTCTCGCGTCAGTCATCAACCCCATCTCCATTTTAGTAGACCAGAATTGTCGTCGAAGAGCATGTGCACATGAACTTTTCGGATTTGACATCCTTTTGGACGAAAATTTGAAACCCTGGCTGCTCGAGGTGAATGTTTCCCCAAGGTACGCAAATATGTCATATTCTAATTGTCGTGCTGACGGAAATCGGTTACAATTTGGGTTCAAGTAGAACATAAGGTTGACGGAAACTCGGGGACCGCGCCTACCTAATGAGCCCCAAGAAGGACGAAACCGGTCGTGGGCTGCCGAAGAATTTTTAGCAACCTTATTAGTAGTGCATTACGGTTACAACTGACTCTTTTTTGCTCCAAGGAAGTTTCCCGTTTAATAACTTGGGTTTTATCAAATAGCGAACATCGTAGAAATCTGATTGCATACTTCGTTAGATGTGCGTATGCGACCGCTCGTGACTAATCCACCATCTGATTGGCTGGGCGGTACTTGGAGTCGATAGGCCTTTGCTTTCAATATTGATTACAAGAGAGCGTTGATAATTGGACAATCGAAACGCAATCTCGCCTTGGTTGGAAAGCTCAGCCAATTGGCTGGAGGATGGCTTGCAGTTCCGCACCACCACTGACCGATACTATTGTCAACTTGAAGATCACCGGTCTCACCTTAAATTCTATGTGGCCTGGCAACTTTTTCGTGTAGGGAACCCAAAGACTTGGTTTGGATTGGTGGGAAATAGGCAGCCGCGCACCCCTTCTTAACAGTCGTCTACTGAATTCGCAATAATAGCCTTAACGTGAAAGACGCCACCGTCAACAGCAGATGTACCCGGAAGTAACCGACCTTGAATTTGGATGCAATACGTAAATTATTAGGAGACTGGCCTTGATCCAGTCACTCCAGCTTTCCCCTGTAACTGACAGTTACTAAGATTCTACAATATACAGCAAACGGACTCCTATGTGAAGCGCTTGAAATGGCCTCTGAATCAGCATATTAGTGCTTTGTCGGCTATCATACCCGAGTTTGTTGTGTACTACTAAAGAAACTTTATCTTGCGCCATCAGCGATAATTTCTAGCGGCCCAAAACGATGAAAATATAACAAGATTAATCATGCATGATCACCCATGAACATCATACTCTAAGAATGAGTATAGCGGAGGGATCACGAGGTCCTTGCTTTGGAGCAAATTCCGATTAGCCTCAAACCAGTAGTGACTTGAATCTTTAAATCCCGAGATGAGTACCAGTGTCTGCGACTAGTGCCTTACTCTTGCAAACAGGGTCAACAATTAAACGAAGGACGTTCATTACTGACCTAGAATTACTGGCCCAAAAGCACTACCTTGATAGAAAAACCTAACAAGTGCGCAGTTGTTACGGAATCTTGTATGAGAGAGTTAAGAGTTGTAAGCTCCATCATGACACAGTCAGCTATCTTATGTCAGCCTGAGTGAAACACAGAATTGGTTAGCGACCAACCAGACAAAGTTTTGGATGGAACATCCGACTAATCAAAACTCCGTCTCATAATTGTACTTTCTGGAGCTCCTGGGTGCCGGAACCTGAGAACTGTAACCAGCTGTATACGTAGCTTCTCCGCATCTACTGGCGAAAGTTTTCGAAACACGGATTCAACGTAAAGGATTATTTCTTCCGCGATCAGAAATTGGTAACTTACTATGAAATTCATTTGAGAATTCTCGAACTTTGTCTGTCCTCAATTCAAGCGCTGACAACTTGTCACGATTTGGAGAATGGTGCTAGGCGGCTTTCGAGATCCACTGTGATATTACCCGATTCAAAGTTTTTTGCCCCCACACTTTAGGACATTCTACTCAATACCGCAGTTACTTTCTCTATAAAATAAGTACGGTAGTATATCGTGCCAATAAAAAACGGTATTCATAGAAAGAAGCGCACAGAACCTTACCCGAAAAAGACGGAATTGTTTCTCACAGGGTTGTACTTTAATGTTGTCCAATTACTGATGCATTCGCCTGCTGCAGTAGAGTGAAAAACTGACCTTTATTATATCACTTGTTTGAAGCATACTAGCAATGGACGCACTCACATTTGCTCTTTCTTTAATCAGCCTACATACAAATACAAAGCTTGACAATGAAGTCAAGGCGGAAGTGGTCACCGATATGCTTAACATTGCCGGATTTCGTCTCCCACCAGAACTCCGAGCACGCCCAAATGTGATCTCAGAGGAAACAGGACTGACGAGGGAGTCAGTTTTGGATATCAGGGCAAGCAATAAAGCACATGGAGATGTTCGAAATGTGGCCCGAAATTACACTAGGACTGTACGATCGGCAAAGGAATCCAAACAGATCTCAATCTCTGCGCAGTCATTTCAAGAAGAACACAGCGGAATAGTGCAAACGGAACGAAAGAGGGGTTTGGATCTTAGGGCATTCTTACCTATATCTGACCCTCGTCTGTGGGATGTTGCTCTATCATGGGACGAAAGACAGAAGCATTTATTCCATTCACGCCTAGCCTGCACAGAACATGCAGTAAGTAAGCAGCCTTTTTCTAGCCGAAACTGCAAACCGTTTTAACTACTTTTGTATGCGTAAGTAGTCTGCATTGTGGGTGCCTGTTCCTCGGGAGGATTACCGCTAATCACTTTTCGTACAGCAGCATCATTTTAAATTACAGCTTATTTAGTCACACAATAGTGTTTTTTTGCAATCTCCACAAAGTTTTTGGGCATTACTCAGAAAGCCCATGTTTGTGAGGGTTCCATATAATCACTTTAAAATAAAAATTGATCGATAGCAGCTTCTTTGGGTATGTGCGTGCTGTCTAACTTCACCACATCTTCTGAATCTCTTCCTTCCAGAAGCAGCGAATGGCTAGCTCTTCGATCAAGCTGAGCGGAGCCCAAACAAATAAGACTAGCCGAGATGTGGCAAACAGTCAAAAACAACGTCGGAATACGCTTTCGAAGATTTGCAAACCAGTAGAAACGGTGAGCTGGGAATCAATCTTGGCCATTAGGCTGGTACTTTTTCACTTGTTGTAAACAGGAGGTCTTTAGCCTTTGAGGCGACTTAAGAAAGCCCATTCTAGTACGTTATATCTACCAAGCTGTGGGAATGTAAACATGTTCGATCTCCGTCTCAAAGACGAACGGAAGCTACGGAGAGAATCAAAAATTGGAGCACATGCTGTGCATTCTCTTCTGCACTTCCAGCTTGATGTGAAGTATTGGTGGCAACCATTCATCTGTATCAAACTCTCGGTGCCTAGCTGCCTTGCCGTCCGAAAGAAGCAGGTTGACCAAGCCTGGGCGGGCTTACTTGAGATGCTGAGGTCAGGCTCAAACTACGGGCAATCTCGAATCCTCAGCTTGATGCATGTTTTAGTATCACTGGGTCTCTTTGCTCGCACACCTGTCTACCAGTTTAGAGTCCACTGTGGAGGATAAAAACGCCGGTAAATTGTTGCGACACGAATGAAGCAGCTACTTACTTTCGAGGTGTATCAGTCCGTTTTCGGGGCACATTCCTGCTTTTAGGTGGCTGACCCTAAGATATGCGGCATTTGACCCATTGATTTCGGCCGTTTTGAAAAAAAGCCAAATTGCGTGTTCTTCTCCTCTAACACAAGAGCATGGATGTCGGCATATGAGTTCGTTCTTGACGAAGCAACTCAGAGCGGTGTGGGAAAGCTAGGTATTGTGAATACAAGTTCTGGACAATACAAGTTCGGCAACTGGACAAACACAAGGTTGCGCAATAGATTGTAATGTGTTTAAACTGATTTGTCCGAATATGCAGTCAATGGAGATGTCTTCATTGCATCATATCACGATGTCATGTGACAGCGGGGTTTATCTTGTAAGTCTAATCGACGTGCGTCTACATTTGCGCGCATCGCTCTGAGATACCAGAAGGCCTCACAAGTGGAAACATTATGTTCGTTTGTCCTGTGGTCTCTTAAAAAATAGCCTCCATACGTTATCGTTTAGGACCTTCGCATATATATATATATATATATATAAAATCTCAAAATCTCAGCTGGTACTATCATCGATCTTCCTGAAAGTGGCTGACCCAAAATTGTCTAGAACATTCAGAGGCACAAGAAATCAAACTGAAGACCGGACTTTTTGATGCACCAAGTTTCCAACATCCGAAAAGTTCGCGGATCCGTTCGAAAGAGCATACATTTCAACCAAAAGGCAGTTCATATTCCTCTTGCGTTGGCAAAACGACCACCAAGGCAACTTGAATATAGATCCCGGTCTGGTAGACTGATGTAGACTATACTATCCCTTCAGTTGAATATGCTTATGTCATTGAACAGTACATTAAGAAGGCTGAGAGATTTTTTACAAGCTAATCCCATCAAATTAAGTCGTGATCCGTAAGAACCAGTGGCCAAGCACTAAAACAGGGCAAAATCCGGCATGTCCTTTTGGACAATCATAACCATCTCCCCAGGTTAAGCTTCAGCAAAATTACCGAGATTTTAAGAAAAGGCCATCTTACCTTCATCGTTTAGGAAGGATCTGATGAAATGCGCTTAGTTGATCAAATTCGTGATGCAGAAATCATGATATAATGGCACCCCTGTTGTTTCCCGATGTGTACGAGGTTCTTTGTGTATAGTTCCACCCTTTTTAATCGAGTGGATATGTTGGCTTGGGTGACCAGAGATGCCAGCGCCTGTTGGTAATGAGAAGTCCAGCGACGCCGCAGGCATTGCTTTAGTACGAAAGGCTGAGGAAGAACAAACGTGTAAACGTCAGTGAAAACCTTTTTTCACAGAACTACTCTCCACGTTTTCAAGAAATCACTTTTGAACACTGGAGATTGGTGCTTGTACGTGGGATTTCAGACATCCGCCACGGAAGCATACTGGTGTAAACCTATAAGACAGTCACCAGTTGTTATATCTGCTGTTGTATGTGACTCCTGACCCCGCTCCAGCGCCTAGCGCCGGGAAAAGACCCACCGAAGGGAACACAACAGCTTTATTCTGAACAAGAGCGTGAGTGCGTGCGAGTGCAAAAATACAACGGCCTCAAGCTATTTTATTGGAGGGACACTTTCTGACCTTAATCCAACGCTGTCTCGCGCTAGCTGGCTTCGATACAAGACCGTCACATTGAGGGCGCGTTGTCTGTCTGGCCAGCACCTAGCGGAGGTGGGAGTCTCAGTAGACTTCGGGCATCCAGTGGTTACTTCCAGGAATCTGACCTTCCTGACACCGGTCCGTAAAGGTCTTGTGCCACCCAGCTGGGCTGGAATGGGGATCACAAAACCATGGTGGGAAACCAGGAAAATGCGTCATAAAAATGCAACAACAAAAGATTGACAATATTCGGGATTCCAAACGATGCCGAGAAACCGTGCGCTGCATCGTCAAAGGTTAAATTTTCACACTGACAGCCTGTGTTGAACCCATAAGAACAGGTGGTTTACCCCTCTCTGAGACTGATTTGGGTACCGGGCCAGGTCTATCCAAGTGAAGAACAACTTGCTGAAAATGGGAGCCAGTGTGTCATTGGTAACCATGAAAGCAACAGTGTATTTGAACAATGTATGGTCGATATTATGAGACATCTCCATTGAGGTGACTCCGGTTTGTAACAATATCATTCATCCAACGTTCCTCTGTCTTTCTCTAATGTGGAATCGCAGTAAGAAAACCCTGCCCCTTCCCTAACCGAATTTTTCACCCTGGAGAGTGGACCAACCTGCTCTCTGACGTGGTGTCTTAGATGTATTGCACGTATTACATTTGATCGGTAGAAAACAGTAGTCCATTATACTTTCCATACAAACACTCTGCATGTATGGTAGTAATCCGCCCCAAATGTAAGATGACTTATGATACAACGAACACATCCCATTTTCTGCTGAGAACTTGCGGCTATTTTCACAGTCTAGCTGAAGGCATGTCAGACAGGTTTTCTAGACCCACATGGCACGTAACAGTTGTCCGGGGAAAAACCTCACACCTGAAAAATTTCGCTACCTGAACACGTGGATTTTAACTGACACGAGCTTGGTGTGCGTCGACTGGCTGGCATGGCATTACTTAGCGACATTTGTTCGTCTGGCAATGCACATCAGAATGCTGAACATTGTTTTTGATGCGATCGTTTGGCAACAATCCGTACGAGTCAGAGGCAAATGGACAGCCAATCAGCTTGCAGCTTGAAGATGTTCTTTGTAAACTATATAAGCGCGACCACGAAGAGAAAAACTACCCAACCAATCGGCCATCGATGATGTTCCTTCGGTTCGCGACGAAATGTTCACAAGCTGATTGACAAGCTCGGCGAATAAATCAACACCCACCTGATCAAACATTAATAAATGCACCCGAGCCACAAATCAATCAATTTCTCAGCTATAAACCGTGTACCAAAGGCACATTGGTTCCAACTGCTACAGTTTCGATCGGCGGAAAACGTGTGTGTGACGAACAATCAAGTCTTGGAGGGGAAGGCATGTTCAGTTTGTTCGGAAATTGGGTGGCTACGCGTTGAAGGCGATAGCTTTGATGCACGAACGCCACTGACTGCGTGATTGGGCCATTTCTGACAATGTCATTAACCACTGGTGATTTGAGTCCCGTGGTCCCCGTCCAGGAAGGTGACAAGTTTACTGGTTAGTGTTTTCCCACTTCGTTGCCAGGTCATATACTGTCCACCCCTAGGTCACTCCCACTCAGCACAGGGTTGGAGAAAACAGCTCTCTCGGGCAGACAGTCTTCTGGAATGCGGAATACATGTCCCAAACAGGGCAGCCTATGAAGCGTGGACGCGGGATAGTTCCATCTTCCTAAGACCATCTGGCGTGCCTCAGCATTACTAATCCGATGCTTCCACCAGACCTGACCAATGCTGCGGAGACACTGATGATCAAACACTGACATCTTCCGTATGTCATCTTCGCGTATGGTCCACGTCTGATCCACAAATCAGCACCACCGTAGTGTAAACTCTTCCCTCGACAGACAAGCTGACATCACTTCGGCGCCATAGGTGTCGGAGTTTGGCAAAATCTGCTCTGGCCCTTCGGATTCGGGAAATAATCTCCGGAACTGATGATAGTCATTCAGTAGTGTGAATTCCATGGGTTCTTCCATTTTGGATGTACCAAACCTACCAGGATCAGCAAACTATGTATTTCAAGAGTAATAGTCTCCCCTGAGAATGACCCTGCCGCTAAGATATCTGGGGTGTTTGATCTGTTCTGAATATGTTGTCTCTCCTCAAATCAGATTGTCGCTAGCCAAAAGCATTTCTTTTCCAAGAATGCCTATTTTCGGACTGATGTATAGTACGTCTCCCGCTATCCATTGCCCGTTGAGTTACAGACCTTCAAACAACAACTAGACGGCCTCCTATCATACCTAACCCCGGACGATGTGCGTACACTGGTTGATTTCATAGATGAACGATACCGTGTTGGAATGGGAAATTTCGAGCCAATTTTTCCCGTTGCTGGGGATCGAGGTTTGAGGTTGTTGCTATTCTTGGAAGGTTGCAATGGTGACGGATCTGTGGGCCAACTTGGTATGAGGACACCGACCTTCCGATACTATGACTTGCTTCAGTACGCATTCCTCACCGTTTACCGTCGTCCGGATGCCGAAGAACCTAACTTTATCAAAACCATTCCGCTTGATGTGGCAACCACTGTGCGACTCCCTGATTACCACATACTAACCAACGGGGGTGAAATGTCTGCTGATGCTCTCGAAGTCGCCTCGCAGATCACCGAAATCAACACCAGTGGCTTGGAGTGGATAAGGAATTTGTGCAAGAGGTGAGTAGCACAGATTGCTGGCGACGCTGTATTCTCTGTGATTCACCTGTGCTCGTTAAGTTCAAATTGCATGGGACTTTTTGTAAGCCTCGATTTCATCCGGTAATTCACTACACCTTGTTGTTCAAGCAACGTTTTCGATCGTTTCCATAGCACCATGACCAAGCCAATATCTGACTGTCGTTCTCGTGATCTGCGGGAAGGGCCTGCATCCCCTGGTTGATGAAGCTATTCAAATAAAACTGTTCAACCTACCCTTACTTTTATGCGTACGAAAAACGTTTCGGGCAATCGACCTTTTGTTAGGTGCTTTAGTCTCCACTCTTTTGAAATAAAAACCAAACAATGAAATACATCAGGCTTTTCTACAGCAAGTCTTCAGTTGATGAGCGAGTTATAAGATCGATACCCACATCCACGTTTCTAACTAACCTTCGCTTAATCCGATTATCCCGAATCAGATACAGTAGCGCTTGATGCGTGTTTCATCCTAACTAGACATGATTATTGGTGCGCGCCTCTGGTGTGTCCGAAAGTCTCGAATCAGATAATCCCGTAGGCGGACGCTTTTAACTGCTGCTGTATTAACACACACTTGAAGTTAAAAAATTACTTCATCCAAAAACCCTAGCTTTTTTACGCTGGAGCTATTCGTTCGGCTGCTTTTGACATGGATTCCGTCGATTCACGTAACTGGCGTGTTACTGAAGCGTCGTTCCATAAAGGATAACGGAGAACAAGCGTCCTCGGTAGCTCATTCGGTAGGACACTTTTCGGTAGACGGAAGGTGGGTATATGTGTCCAACCGGCACACTACGAATTATTTTATTTCTCGTTTCCAAATCTGTCATGCGCCTCCTACTCCCCGAAAATGAGCACCGGTGTTTTCTGGCTATCTGGACGATACCAGTGTCTGGCTCACAATGGAAGTCACCCAGTGGGCCTACTATTGACATTAATAGACCACCTGTGGGCTGAGGGCAAAGGTGAGGATTTCGGCTGCATAGGTCTGACATGGAACGGGAGTCCTCGGTAGCTTAGTTGATAGAACACCTGCGACAGGCCAAAATTTCTCGTCCTTTCCTAATCGTTTCATTCACGTCATGTATACTGGGACTTGTCAGTCCAATAACTATCAAATCTCCCTGTACTTTATAAAATCATTTGATGCAAGTTCGTCGGATCCCGAAAGTCAACAAAGCATTATAAAGCTGCCCCACTCTTTAGGCGTACCATACTACTCATAAGGTTGTTGAAAACTTGTCAATAGCCAACAGCCGGTTTGGCTCTTTTGAAGTTCAGAAGGTTGGCACAATCCCCGGATTTCTGTTGATCAGTCTGGAATCAGCAGCATGCGTAATTCACAAACCTGTAGGAAAACCCATAAACGGGACTTATTAAAACCGGAATCCTCCGATTTTTCTCATGGTTTTTCCGGTTTAACCCTTCTACCGCGCTCTCCCGCCTTCGCTTGCACAGCAACATCAATATCCACTGCAGTTGTTATCCTGGTTACTTGTAGCAATACGAACAAAGAGGGGTGGACGAGCATGCTCTCGGCAAGGACTTTTCAAGGCTAAGAGAGCAGTATTTAAAGTATTTGGATGGGCATGGTGTACATGAATAGGAAATCGACAAAGAGACGACATTGGCTACCTATCAAAGAACAACGAGTTCAGGTCACCAATAGGATGACTTGAATTTGTCAGTACGGGCAGTGCCGTGTGGTGTGTTTAGCACAGGGTGTATGTGCGGGGGGAGGTGAGTTGGACCGTGGCAAGTATAACAAACGAACGAAGCGTTTTTGCCGACAAGGGATCAGGTCGCGATGTCGTTTGTAGATAGCTTCAGCCACTGCGATCGTGCGTTGCTGTACTGATCTCGGTTGATTAGCCGGCGCGTTGTAAACAATGCGGAAGCTTTGGCTGGATATTATGTTGTGCGCCGTGTCTGTTAGGTCTTGTACTACTGAGCTAGTTATCGTCCTCTTAGGTCCAGAAGCTAGCCAGGGTAGAATGTGTTCCTTCGTTTTTTAACCGAATTGCCTAGTCGTGCTTCCGATGTATTCCGCTGCACAGCAGCAAGAGGATGAGTACACTAACATATTTTGGGCTTGGACAGGCACTCTATCTTTGAGAGTAGGGGAACACAGACGACTGCTTGTGAACCAGGTTCGGAGTGTTGCGGCCCGCGAAAACTTTGTTCAAACTGGTAAAACGTTTTCTGTTTAATAGGTCGGCTGGTATATCTCCTTTAAACTGGAGGCCGACGTAGGCGGGTTTTCTTCCAAATGTGCTGGTGACGGTGTTGGCTTCTCCCCTGTTCAAATGCTTTATAACAAAATTGTCGGGGAACCCGCTGTCTCTCAAAATGTTGGAAAGAGTTGAGATTTCTTGTCCCAGCGCGCCATCAGAGCATATTTTCTTTGCTCTGTTAGTTAGGCTATGGATCAGATTCCATTTCCGTCTTAGTGGCACGGAGCTGATAAACTTAGTGTATTAGCCGGACCAAGTGGGTTTTCGGTACACCACTCTTTTCAGTGTACCATCGTGAAGTAATTCAAGGTCATCTGGGAAGTGGAAGAAGTTAGAGGTTTCTCCTTCCGAGGTGAATTTGATGGCGGTGTGGGCCTTATTGAACTGTTGTTAGAGCAATTCTACCTCGCCTTTATTGTTCACAACCGCGAAGTTGTCGTCTACATGTCGGCAGTAGTACTGCATATTCTCTATGCTAGCTTTTAAGGGACCATTTTCAAGTTTACTCATGAAAATGTCGGCTAGCATTGGGTCCAGTGGTGAAGAGACCTTGCCGAAAATATATTTGTCAACCCACCTTTGCTCTTATTTTAAGTGGAATTTTTCGGAATATTACGTAATTGTAGCAATATCCGTTCATGAGCACCTGTCCTACTCAAAGGAAGCTCACACAAGGGGTCCAAGTCTAATTTCAGCGGAAGGTTACTTATTCGCCCTCCGTAGGCGCTGTACGATACAACTTTGTATTCGGATTTCTTTATAACTGGATTTGTCCAAGTTACAGCAAAACGTAACAAGGCGATCAGAAACCTGTAACTGTTCCCTTATCGTCACTTGTTTCCGCGTGTGAGGGCCGCATTTCCACTCAAATCGCACTGCCGATTCAATTCTTACCTAACTTGTATCCTTCTAGCGCGGTCTGCAATCAAGTCATCCAGCCTTGTGAACAGTCCAACAGCTTAAAAGCTAGGATGTCTCATTCTTTTCAGAAGCAAGAATCCTAGCGTTACGCGATAAACGTGGAGTGGTGGCAATCATTTTAAATGAAAGAGAATACTGGGAGCCCAAATTGAGTGGTTGTTGCTGAGCTTGGAAAATTTTTGTGAAAGTTTTGTCAGCAATCAAAATGACATCCTCATAGGGTCAAACTGTGGTGGCGTTTCATTATTTTTCTGTCAGAAAAATGAACCTAAATTTTCCCCCACATAATGTCACTGTCTCCAATACGAACATTTCCTTGGTACGTGGTTTGTAACTGATAGACCTAATTAAACTGAACGCATTTCTTTAACATGGGAAAATGCAATCTGTGTTTTTTTATCCGCATATTGCAGTGGCTACCACCTTGCAGGTTCAGGGACAGGCAGCCTCCGGACGCCCTGGAATCAGGCACATTCTAGAACTGGTCCAAGCAATCATTATGTGGGACCACCGTATAGAGTTGGACAGACTGAATCGTCCGTTGTGGTTAAAGTAAAATCTGCCGTTGGCCGCACAGCGGGAGTAAACGATAACGGAGACACGGTGGACAGCATTTTGGGAGGAGCCGTCTACTTTCGAGCCCAGTCGGCTACTCCAAACACTGTGGACAGATCCAGCCTGTCTGCGGAAAACGTCCAAAGGGATTTGAAAACCCCGCGACTGGAAGAATGCAACTGTTCAAACAGCCTACGATGGAAAGGAACCCGTCACTCACACGCGTCCATTCGCCATTCGGCACCATTATCCAAATCTTCTTCTCTCTGTGCATCGCGATGCGCTCATCGAAAAGGCTCTGGGCCTTCAAACCATGTGAAAAAACAATCAACGCCACGTCACCGTTGCGCATCTTTTAGTTCAGTAAGTTCATCCCCAAAAGCCCGTCAGCTGGATCCGAAATGTACAGCTCAAGGGGCGGGGTTCGAAAGACTGCAACAGCATGGATTGATTCAAACTAAAAACATCTCGCAACCGAAGCTAATAAGTTCACAGTCAGCTCACGAGACGATGAAAAAACAATTAAAACAACGCAAATTGATGAAACCATCTTCAGCGCACTGTGCCGGAAGCAAGGTGAGATTTAGTCCGAGGTAGTTTTTTATCTGCCCAAAATTCCCACAGTCTGTGAACGGTAGTAAGTATAATACCGTATCATTCAGCTGTAGCACCCCTTCGGTGCCTAACTGCCATGCCACCCGAAGGTTGCACGAGGGCTGGGATACTACCAGGTTGCCCAAGCCTAGACAGAATAAGTCGAGAGGCAGAGCTTGGGTTCGAACCACGGACATTCCGGTCAGTAAATTCGCGCTTGGGCCATCTCGCCCTGTAAACGGTAGTACTGGGGCTTGTTTGACGCAGTGCGTATTCTGTAATAAGTTTCCTCATCATGTCATTTAAGTATTACCTTACTGATAAATTCGACCAGTGTATGTTAGAATGAGACTGTGAACAGCATTTACACGTAACGAATACCCTTGCACTTCTCTCAATGAAGGGTCAGTATGACCTTGTGAACAAAAACAAACATACTCCTCGGGGACTACACATTCACCTGTAGTTCAGGTGTACACGTATGTGTTCCCCACATAGGGGTGAAAAGCTCCATTCTCGGTAGAAAAATACTGTCTCAATTCACGTTATACAACAGCACCCTGATAAAATTTTCCAAAGCATTCGATAAAAGCTTACCCCATCTTTGATAAGCAGGTATTGTCCGTTCGGTTGCAGGGGACACAACAGATAGGCACCTCAAATTGTCAAAAATTAGCATATGTTCTCCAGAATAGCTCGAGTCCATTTGTCGCTGAAAACTTCGATATCGGAATATCCTCCAGAAATCATGTGAAACTTCCCAAGCCTATCGAAGAAGAGGTGTGGTGTGACTTCCACTCAACCACCGTTACAATAGCGGAATACACTCATTTGAAAAAACAAATTTGGTTTTGCGAGAAACTCACCTGGAACCCGGATGATTCTTTCACTCGTGATGTTACTAAGCAACTAAACGTGCTGCACCAGGCCACCTTATGTTTCAGTTGGGACGATATTCTAGATGTCGCGATACATGTATAGACGTATTCCACTACTTAAAAGAATTTTAAGCAATACTATGAGTAGTATATTCCCTCTGCACAGTTACAATAGTTCAAAGATGAATTAAATTAAATTAAGGAATAAGATCACTTGGCTCCGATTGTTGCTAGAAACAGACTAACGTGCGGTACACGAACCCATCATAAAATCAACCCCTTAGTCGCTTTTAGAAAAGCCACGCTGTCTGTCCCGGTAACTGCATATTGATACGGGCCACATATGTGATCAAGTCCGAATTTCAGCGATATTAGTCCCCAGGAAGATTGTAAACGTCATTGATTTAACGAAATAACGCCTCTATAGTTACCCACAGTAACTTCAATTGATGTGTAGACGTAATACATTGCTCATAAGGTTGCTGAAGGATTGCAAGCTTGAAAGATATTTTGCGCCGCGGGTTCTCAACAGTACGTTTATACATGTATCGTGATATCTCGAATATCGTGCCAACCGAAACATGAGGCGGCCCGGTGCAGCACATTCAGTTGCCTGGATACATCACAAACGGGAGATTCAGCTGGGTTCCAGGTGAGTCTCTCGCAAAAACCAAATTGATATGCAAATGAGTGTATTTCTCGAAAACAGTGCAATTTGGGTTCAAGTAGAACATAAGGTTGACGGAAACTCGGGGACTGCGCCTACCTGATGAGCCCCAAGAAGGGCGAAACCGGTCGTGGGCTGTCGAAGAATTTTCAGCAACCTTATGAGTAGTCCATTACGAATATACATGTATCGCGATATCTCGAATATCGTAGCAACTGGAACATGAGGCGGCCTGGTGCAGCACATTCAGTTGCCTGGATACATCACAAACGGGAGATTCAGCTGGGTTCCAGGTGAGTCTCTCGCAAAAACCAAATTGATTTGCAAATGAGTGTATTTCAATTGATCCCTTTCATTAAGTAAATTTATTATTTCGTCAATGAAAAGCCTTTTTACTGCTTCTCGTCAACTAGTATGCCCAAATTTATGAGATTTTCTTTGCGTTCGTAGGAAAGCTGACCGACACAAGAGGACGATATGTGTGCTGTGCTCAAGCGAATCGAAGTGCGACTCAACAAGTTCCTGACGCATGCCAATACAGCGGTTAACACAGATTCATTCAACTCTCCTTGTTGGATGTCAACAGACGAAACCTGTGAACTTAGTTTTATTTCCCTATTTGAGCTTCCAATTCAGCGCACTATTTCTTTGAAAATTTCCAGCAGAGATAAATTAGTTTTATTACGTTCAACCGTTCTGAAATTTTCAATTTTTTAGTTGAAATTTGCTTTTTAAAGATGTGATACATCAATTCAGTCGTTGTTGTCTGCTCCTGAAAGCAGAACAAACTCAATCGCCCTTTGAAGTGATGGGCAACGTCAGTCCAAGTTTCACCGGAGAGTTGTGCGATGTTGGTTGACGTGTTGATAAGCCCGTGCTCAGTGCTTACCACTGAGAGAATCTGTGTACACCCTGTTAATAATGCATTCAATAAACTATGTGAATGCCCGGCTGCTGTATGTTTATCCTGGATTATTTGGTTCATCGATGTTACACTTTGGTAACAACCAGGGGCCTGGCTTCTTCTGTGGGATGTCTGTCTTTAGAAGTTGTACACTGGACCATGAGCATGTCTGTTTAGAGGATTCTCCCACGGACTGAAAATTCCCTGCTAACTGAACCACTTGACGAGATCGGTCGCATTTCTCACATGCCGCAATGGTACTGCTCGTAAACTAATGCTAAATTCTCGGTCCAAAATTGCTGAGATGCCATTCCAACTTTCAGGTTGTCCCGTAGGTTACAGTAAGACTAGACCACATGCCACAAGGTTTGACGATGACGATCCGGGTAATGTCAGATCCTCGGTACATTATTGTCATCCCGATACAAGTCGACGATGCAAGTCAACAAGCAATATAGTCCCTTTTTCGCCGAAGCACCAGTGTTGAGTGTAAGGTATCTCTGAAAACCAGAATGTGCACTTTACCGGTCTCTTGTAGTGCTTAGTATATCTTAATGCTAAACTACCTCACGCCAGTAGGAGTCTACTGCTCCATGTCTCCAAAATTAAAGACCCAGCGCCATGATTTGTCGCGAAAAATGATGTGTTTAGTTTGCAGTAGCGAGAAGGGAAGCAGAGGTATAATTGCCGTAAACTCGAACGGTTTTCCCCCATCGATGAAGAAGCATTTTTCCTTTTTCTAGTAGATGGCTCCCATCTACGTGCCGAAATAGTGATCTGACAGTTCAAAGTCTCCCCACTACTTACCAAGTGTGCTGGTCTGCTTCCAGCGTGTTCTATTTAATTCACATTGCCAAATTAAGAGACCTCTGTCCATGCCAGTCCAACTCACGGCAGAGCACTTCGATACCACAAGACAGAATGCAAGTAGAGAAACATCAATTCAAACATGCTACTCATTAGTACGCACAAATCTGCTTGAAATTTTCTATCAGTGCTTAGCAACGTAAGAAAACACGCTTATTAAGGTCGCTTCTTTATTGTCACTCTCCACTATCATGAACGAGCAGATGGTAGGCCTTAAGTACAATCTTTTGAAGTTACTAGTGAAAGATGGTTGGGTTCCTTGTTGCTTCAACTACCCTTTTGATTCCGGATTCAATATCTGTTTCAGCTGTTCACATGTCTGACTGTCCTTGCGCGGTGGAACAGTGGGTTGCACCCCTGACAACAGTGTTCGCGCATAGTCCGAATCCAACAGCCCCGCGGAGTGCAGAGCTGCGGTTAGTCGAGTTCGTCGGTCGGCGTAAAGCTGTGAGTCGGAGAACGTGGTCAGACTGGTCATAAGGTGACTCGGAACGAACTCCTCCAATTCGGCAAGCAGTTCGGCTTCTTGGCGACGCTGTTCTAATTTGATTCTCCACGCCTGCGAAGGTGCATTGGTTGGGGGATGGTGTGATTCGTTATATTTTCTGTCAGCAGTTGAGTTTATAGAAACATAGTTACAGCCTTTGAATAACAAAAATTAGGCGGTCCAAGAAACAGTATTTTTCGGCAGTGTAAAATATACATGATCCGCCAGGGTAGTGGCACTGTATCCTTGGCATATGGTACGTAATTGATGGTGGGCTGGAGGTTTCTATCGAGCGACATCTTGCTGCGCACATAATGCCCACCCGAAAATTGTCCTTATTGTTGAAGCGGCCCAGAACTCAAAAAGCTGCAGCAGTAGATTTTCTCAGATATGTTAATCACTAGGCAGATATTATCTGCTGGTTAGTACCACTGATAGCCCATAGTATTAGTAAAGGCTATGGTCAATCGCCTGCATTTACCCACCTGCAATTTGGCTGTTTAAAAAAATCCAGGCAGGTTTATTGCATAATGAACAATCACTTTGCTTCCCCGTACGAACTGACCTAGGCAGAGTTTGTGTGGCGAGAAGACCTTGTGGTGTCAGTGAAGATCTCTTTCCAAAAAACTAAGCCACTCCGAGCCAAAGACCCAGGGCGCATTACCGTACTGTTTTATCGTGGTGGCGGACCATCAGCGGTGTCCACCTTATGATTCTTTGCTCAAACCATAAACCGATAACTGTCGTTGTTCCGAAGGGGATTCTTGGAGGAATTTAACAGTTTAACATGACTCAAACACTAGTCTTTTAGACGTAACAAAGTGAGGCCTGTAGTACACTTTTTAAGAACCTGCATCATCATCATCAACAGTACAACATCATTACACAGCACTGCCGCTTGGCTGTCGTACAAAAATTATTTAAATGAAAGCGTTCTTGTGAAGAAAAGAATAGAAGCGGGCGGGAACAGTCTTAGTACTGGTCTAGCAAAATCATCCCGAAGCGCCTACAACTCCAAACACTCATTCAGGCAATCTGGATAGAAACTGACAACAAGATCGCCACTGACATCGGTTGGCAGTCATATCTTGCAGCGTCTCCAAACAGGCGCAGTGGGGATCACGCGGTCCCCATCCTGGAAAGCGAGTAGCACCGACAACATCCAAGCGTTTCGTGATTTTCTTCATGCCCTTCGGCCACGTCAAGGGTTGACCACCTCTCTGCTTACGCCACTCTGAATTGGGCACGGAAAATAGCACTCTCCTCGGCAAACGATGGTTAGGCATACGCAACACATGTCCCAACCGACGCAGCTTCTGGTGCTGGACACATTGGTGTTCACGACACCAATACACACGAGCTATGATTCTGAGACAACGATTGTCGAACACCTGAAGATGTCTCAGTTCCGCTGCTCGAACAGGGCAAATCTCACAGCCATACAACAAAACAGCCCGCACTGTAGCTTGACACACACGTCCCATGAGATTCAGGGATACAACATAGGTGCCTCAAATTAGCAAACGCGACCCGAGCCTTGCAGATTCGTGCATTTACCTCATCTGTGACACTCCAATCAGAACTAATACAACTTCCAAGATACGTAAAGCGCTCCAAAACTTCCAGTACCTCTCCCTGGATTATAAGTGGCGTGTTCAGTGACTGCATGTCCGGGAGCATGACCTTACACATTTTGGGTGCAAAGTGCCTACCAAAGGACGGGATGATTTTGGTCAGTTCATCCAAAAAAATTTGTGCCTTCTCCTCTTCTTCGAAAATGAGAACAATGTCGTCTGCACACTCCAGATCGACAAGGTTTTCTTCACAGGCTATCTGAACACCAGGGTTTTGGAGACCCTCCAGCGTTCGTCTCATTATCTCATCAAACACGAAGTTGAAAAGTATTGGGGAGAATGGGAATCCCTGACGGACACCACTTTGTGTACGGAATCTTTTGGATAGCTCGCCGTATACTCTCACCTACTATTAAGTTTTCTTCTCATGGCTTGGATTTGAATTCACCTGGTGGCACGGTTTCACACAGGACTTACCCTGGTTTCTGATTTGATTCGTTCAGGATCTGATTTGACAATTGGTCGTACCTGAAACAGAAAGCACAGGGAGGAGTTGAGTGGGCCAGGTTTTATACAATCAGACTTCTGATAACTTGGCCATTTCATGTTGGATTAGAATAGTAAGCGTCTTAGAATTCATAAACGGCACTTGCTTTCTCGTTGTAAATTTCGGACAACGCTGTCATGGGGCCAAAACGACACTGCGCTTAAGGATGAAACTTGAAACGTATTTCACAAAACCAATAACAGTTATCTCAGTTATCAGCAATGCTTGGAATAAAATAACGGTATTTTCATTCAGGTGTTTTTCGGATTCTGAGACAAACATATAGAACCACCCGTGATTTTTACCAAAAACTCACATCTACTGAATGGAACTTTGCGACTTTTGCAACAGACCACCTCGGAATTCAATCAATTGATTTATAAACATTATACTCTGATGAATGAGCCAGAAAAGCAACAAAATAACCTCTTTGGGTAAAAATCCTCGAGGGAAAGAGATTCGGAGAATACTGTCTGACCATTTCGCCTGGAAATCTCTAAAAAAAATTGATTTTTCATTGTTCAAATTCGTTTATTGCTTGATTTAACCCATTGAATAGAATATTTTAGAAGATCTGGATGAGTGAGAACAGCCAAATATGGTTACTAAGTGGTGCCCGTCAGGGATGCCCACTCTCCCCAGTCCTTTTCAACTTCGTGATCGACGAAATAGTGAGACGAACGCTGGAAGGTCTCCAAAACCCCGGTGTTCAAATAGCCTGTAACGAAAACCTTGTCGATCTGGAATATGCAGATGACATCGTTCTCATCCTTGAAGAGGAGGAGAAGGCGCATTTGTTTTTGGATGAACTGACCATTGGTATGCACTTTACACCCAAAAAGTGTGAAGTCATGCTCCTGGACATACAGTCACTGAATACACCACTTACAATCCAGGGAGAGGAACTGGAAGTTGTGGAGCATTTTACGTATCTTGGAAGTTGTATTAGTTCTGATTGTAGTGTAACAGATGAGGTAAATGCACGAATCTGCAAGTCCCGGGTCTCTTTTACTAATTTGAGACACCTATGGCGTCAGAATGGTGTATCCCTGAATCTCAAGAGGCGTGTATATCAAGCTACAGTGCGGGCTGTTTTGTTGTATGGCTGTCAGACTTGGCTTGTTCGAGCAGCGGAACTGAGACATCTTCAGGTGTTCGACAATTGCTGTCTGGGCATCATAACTCGTGTGGGTTGGTGTGTGCAAATCCGTAACGATGCGATTTTTGGGTTGTGCAACGGGTACTTCAATTGAAGAATGCGTCTAACACCAGAAGCTGCGTTGGTTGGGACATGTGTTGCGTATGCCTAACCATCGTTTGCCGAGGAGAGTGCTATTTTCCGTGCCCAATTCAGAGTGGCGTAAGCAGAGAGGTGGTCAACCCTTGACGTGGCCGAAGGGCATGAAGAAAATCACGAAACGCTTGGATGTTGTCGGTGCTACTCGCTTTCAAGGATGGGGACCGCGTGATCCCCACTGCGCCTGTTTGGAGACGCTGCAAGATATGACTGCCAACCGATGTCAGTGGCGATCTCGTTGTCAGTTTCTATCCAGATTGCCTGAATGAGTGTTTGGAGGTGTAGGCACCCCGGAATGATTGTAGTAAGTCCCTTTCCCGTCCACCTTTATTCTTTTCTTCACAATAAGGCTTTCAAATAAATCGTGGTTTTACGGCAGCGAAGCATCAGTTTTGAACACTTATGTCATGCTGTCCAGGGCGATAATGATGATTACTAAATGATGAGTGTATAACAGGATGGTACGCGTTTTGAATGGTTATTCCTTGGTTATCGTAATCTTGCTCCACCTTGCGTACTTTTATGAATGTGAATATCGCTCCTACTGTGCTCTATGAGTACCCTAGCGTGTTGTTCGACGTATGAATGTCTCAGTAACCGGTCGATATTTCTCATTTGCCCTTTTTGGTTTGGAAGGTCACTAATCCGAGTACGATCGTGCTACACTTGAGGGCGATGCCACGTAACAGAGCTGCCGTGATGGGCATTCCAAAACTGCAACAGAGTGTCCTGGGTTCAAATGGCCTCATACTCCATGCTTTGATGTCTTGAACTGAAGTATCTTCAAATGCAAGGATCCTTTGATTCTTGTAGAAACGTGCATCATTAGAAGATAATTCTTGTAAAGACCTATCATTTTGGTAATATATTTGTATGGGCTGTGATATATCCTGATGCTGTTCTCATCAAACGCCCGAAAATAACTGAACAACTTTTAGTTATAAGGTAAATATCTATGCAAACCTACTCAGTGAACTGAGAAGAATGTATAAGGATCGTTTGAATTTTCCAAAAAATAGTATATAAGACGGCTTAATGTATTTGAATAAATGAATGAAAAGGTGACTGCACACGTAATCGGGTAAGTTTCGGTCCGTCTAAATGATTGTTAAATACGTTTTACATTTATTTCACCGCTTATTTGTAAAAATAACATGATTCTTGGATTTTTATGGTAGGCTTTACCTCAGAGCGAAATTCAATTTTGAAATTTTGGACTTAGTTAAACCAACCTTCTTCGCAATGCAATCCAAACGCGACTGTCGACGACTGGCCTCCAGCTCTACTCGTTCCTTGGCCAAAACACGCTGACGGTGTAGCTCCGCGAGGCGTTGTTTCTCCGCCTGTACCAGACGATCCGTGTCTATACGGGCCTGTTTTTCATGAATATCCCGTAACACTGCAAGTCGATTGGCTTCTTTCTCCATTTCCCGAGCTTTTGCGGCCATTTTTGCAGCTTTGTAGGCAGTCACCTGAAAAAAGCAATATCCAGATTGGAAATCTTCTGCGGGATTACATTAACCATAAAATCGAAGAACATATTTTGGTGTAAAAAACATCATTTCAAGTCCAGCGATATTAAACTTCAAGGAGAGGTAGAAAAACAGTTTATGCCCATATATCGTCCTTGATTTACCCCGTCGGATTCACATGTATTGGCTATTGTGTGAAATTCATCTAGATTCATCTTGAAAGGATCCGGGTAACTCTGTCTGATGAGTCCTTTCCCGAAACGAGGTGGATTATTTAACAGTTTTTTTACAGCTCATGGCTTAATGACTACTAAGTTCTCTGTAAAGATTCTAAAAAGTTGCGGATAAATGCCTGACTGTTCACCAGTAGCCAGGTCGTCTCATGTTTCAGTTCATATGTTTTCTTGATAGAACACTACCTATAAAATTTAAGAAGAACCTTCAACCGGATTTGGCCCGTCTTGGAAACCATCGAATAGAAGCCACCCCTGAGATTCTGTCAACCGTATGTCCTGCATGCTACCAGATTGGACTTTTACACTACTTGGGTTTAAAACGAGGGGCACAACTGAATCTCGGTTGAATCGTCGGTTTATGATATTTTTTTAAATGACTGTCCTGCATAATGTGGCTCCATGTTTTAGTTTAAACAATTTTCGAAATACGCAGTACGCTTCATTAGCAGAATACATCATGCAAAAGGTTGCTGATACCTCATGTACAGTCCGGCATCTTGACCTCCCCTGTCCAGTCTTAGAAAACCTGACAATATCTCGGTCCTCGTGATTCCTTCAGATAGCACGGCAGCTAAACATCGGAAGGGTTATTCTTTTTACTGTCGGTTTGTGCTTCTTAGTTCCCGTAGGGTAAGTGAAGTCTCCAAAGTCCCACCAAAAACGTGTTTCATTTGGGCACAAATTCCTAAGAAAGCCGAAGCTGAGCGTAGATTGTCGAAGGGTTTTCAGCAACCTTACGAGTATTGTGTTAAGTGTGGAAAATGTACTGAGATGTCTCGAATATCGTACCAATTGAAACATGAGACGACCTGATGCGGCCTAGTCACATGAAACACACCATCGTAAAAGAGAAATTCAGCTGGATTCAGTTGAGCCTCCCGTTGAAACCAAATTCGCATGCAAATGAGAGCAGTTGGTGAATTCCGTCCAACGTTATTTCACTTAGAACATATGGTTGACGGAAACTCGAGGACTGCGCATACCAGATGAGCCAAAAGAAGGGTATAATTTTCCTGGGCTGTCGAAGAATTTCCACCAAACTTGTGAGCAGTGCCTTCTGTAATAAAAACAAAACTCACTCGAAATAATGTAGCTCACTGATGCCTTTGTCATTCCTTCTTGTTGGAGTTAAACGTTTGAATTTTTAGCCTGGATAACGGACGAGTCAGTCTAACGTAATAAGTCTCATTCGATACTGAGCGGATCACCGCCGATTAAGGAGCATATCCTTTCTGATGCGGCAAACAAAGTGGTTATAGGTAGATTTTTCAAGGAACCACCCTTACCTTTGGATTTTACCACAGAAAAACTCATTTTGATGGGACTCACATCCGTAAAAAACTAAAGGTTTTACCATTATTTTCTTTAATACAGGAAAGAATGTTCATTTGGCAGCTTCCATGCTCTCTAAGTGATGTATCCGGAATTCTCTACGTAAGCACGTTCCAAGATGTCAATTGTCAATAAGCAGTCGCAATCCATGCTTGTGTCGACTAGAAAGACAGGCTGGAGGAAGTAACGTGTCACCTCTGCAGTTAAGTGTGACCGGAAGGAAGAACTTGCGGAAGTAGGCATAACGTCATCTCCAGTCTTTTGTTTCTTGCCTCATTTAGCGAGTGGCCGATCCACTGACCAAATGCGATTTCAGCACTGATCAGTTGCTGTGGTTTCTCTTTGTAGAACCTCCGCTGGCACTTATAACTGAGGACCGTATTCTGTCATCGATTGGTCCACTGGTTACGCCAATCTGTCCACTTCATGCTGCCTTTTTACCTTGTTTGACGGCGGTGGACCTCCTGGATTCCAGCCCCATAAGCTTGTCCACCACTCGGTTCAGTTGGTTACGCAGGTCGTCGATAGCTGTCGGTGGTAGCTTCGAAAGAAGCATAAGGCGTATATTTTGTTTGAGTGCGCTGTAATTTGATAGCCACCGTTGGATGGGGAACAACCTAGGCGTCGATTTACCAGAAGCCGATCGTGCAACAACTTAGACGGAAACCCCCATAATTTGAGGTTTGTACCCTTTTTTGTTACGTATTTTATACATGTAGTACCGCATCTCATTGATAAGTCTCGAGAATCCACAATTTCTGGCTTGTGATTTTGTGCGTCACTCAACTGGGCTTTCCTGAATACGTCGAAGTATTCTGCACCTTGGCTCAGCTTTTGCCATAGAACTGCGCCGGTCTCAACATACTGCAGGCTTTGAGGGAAGAAACCTTACCAACGTTCGTTTGCTAACGCAGTGCCTCCATCATACGATGGATGGTAAGCAACTAATTTAAATTTGCAACAGATACCAGGTATCGCAGAACTGATATCTAATGGTAGAGAACTTCTGATGATTAAGTCGGAAAACTATGAGCCAATCCGATTTTTTTAGTTTTCGTAGCGTACTCTCTGCACTCTCAGCCCCATAGAGCAACAAGTGTGCTTTTCGAAAGTTTGCATGTTTTAGCAGTTAAAACGACCGATTCATGATCATTTATTTCGGCGAATGTTATATATATATATATATATAGAGAGAGAGAGCACTGTCACTCAGAACATCATATGGCGTCAAAAAGCTAAAGAATTTTCGCGGACTTAGTAAAATGGCTACATATTGGAAAACTACTTACAGTGAACGGCTTTGCGAGTATACTGGGCGAGATAGATTTACGGGAATCTTTCTTAGTTGGGGGAGAATATAACATGATGAGAGTGAGAAGAATTTTGAGATTTCATTTGAGATTTCGTCCTGCCAGTGGGGCCAGTCTATGCCGAAAAACCGAGAAGCACTGTGCAGCTGTTTCATCGTTATCGGAAATCACTAGCAATGCGCATCTCACGAGATTCTATAAAATCTCGAACCCGCGACCTCCCAGCTAGCAATTTGAGCACACAACCGTCTGACCACGAGTGGCTGAACAGCGTTGTGATCAGATCTCACCTGAACAGCATACAGTACCACTCATCCCTTATTCTCGGGAGACATATCACGTAGTATCACGAGTTGAATGGATCCTCGAGCAACAACTTGTGTGGTTTCACTAGTCCCGTAAATTTTTGTGTTCTTCACCCGAACTACTGAGATATTGTTAGTAGTGTGATATTTTTGAATTTTTTGTGGAGATTTCGTCCTGTATGAAGGAAAACGGTGCTATAAGGTCGGAAAGAACCGTACAGCTGACTGCTGATTATTCTCAACAAGAATGAAACAGCTCTGCATTGCTTCCCAGCCTTTCAGCGCGGATACTCCTCACTGGCAGGACAAAAATACAACAGAAGTTAGCATAGCTGCTTGCCAACCTCCGTTTCTACTTTGCAGTAAAAGTTAAACAATGAATTTATACGGATAATTAGTGCCAATTCCAATGGAAATGAATGCTTTCCAATGGCTACTCAAATCTGTCCTCGCCGAAACGTTGATCAG
Source organism: Clonorchis sinensis (assembly GCA_003604175.2). Classification (NCBI taxonomy): domain Eukaryota; kingdom Metazoa; phylum Platyhelminthes; class Trematoda; order Opisthorchiida; family Opisthorchiidae; genus Clonorchis; species Clonorchis sinensis. The sequence continues at coordinate 4,327,132 of CM030371.1, forward strand.
CCATACGTACACAGTCGGATGTAAAATGGCCTAACCAAATTTCCTTTAGAAAAAATCCAGAGGCATTAACTGCATGTATGCGTCCACATCGGTGTTAAAACTAACGCAGGATATTTTCATATGTAATCAGGCGCAAGGAAAAGCAAGATAAAATTAACCACACTGTACTTACCTTCTGTTTTGTTGCCTTGCGCGCTGCTGCTTGTTTTGCTCGCTTTTCTGACGCTACAGCTTCTGCTTGTTCTCGGAGCTTCGACTGTTCTTGTTCCTCCAGTGCAATCATTTCAGCCCGTTGCTTTCTCCAGCGGCTTACCTGAGGTTTTTATAAAACAAAAGGGGATTTTTCTTTTCATTTCTTCAACAGCTCTCAAAGAATTATCAGGTCGAAGATTAACTAACAAGAATTCATTGTAAAACGGATAAAAAAAATTGAAACAACTCAACAGAAGATGGAAAACGTGGAGTGGTGACTTTTGGATAGATATCATCAAATTTTACGATAAAGCACAGTTAAAAGCGGCACGTTAGCTTGGTTCTTCCATGAGAGAAGCCTCTTCCGAAGAGGTTTTCTTTGAAGAATGACCATGCACGACTACGTACGGGATAGGCATTTGGAATCATAAAATCAGTGTGTCTACGTCACCAACGACAACATCAGAAACTTCTCGAAAATATTGGTGGGAAATTGCACGCTCACCTACCCTGAACCGATCTGCTTCCCGTGTATTGACAAATGCAGTTGGTTACGTCGGAAAACCGTCATTCTTTTCGTTTGTGCACGATGGATAACCATCCGGTGAGCGAACCTCGCGTTCACAGAAAGTTCTTGGGGGTATTTGCTAGCCCTGATATCCCGTACTTTACGGGTAATAAAACGCTTGTGTTGGTGGTGGACAAATTTCAAACCGTGCTTACTTTTTTCTTCTTGTTTTAACATGTATTTAGATGCGAGAATGTCCGACAATCAGTCGTGTATTCCTGACGTTCTACATGTCGCATGGATTGTTTAATTTGACCCATAATTGGATGATGCCCGTCTGCAACCCTCAGCTGTTTTCATCCCCATGGTCAGTTCCAAATGAAATGGAGTTCAAAGGGGTTTCAAATAATAGTCTTCGTTCTACATGCCCAGTGATACCCGAATGAAAACAGAAGAAAATATTTTCAAGAATGCATCACCTATGCTCTCCAGATTCATAATTATGTTCTTCCAGGCTATCTTTTAAATTAAACTCACTCTAAATAAAATCACCTCACAATAAGACACGCGTAACCGTTACACCACACATTTCTGGGCTTCTGAGGTGGACCCCTGAGCCCAGAATTTTCCTTTCATACCCATGGGGCGATGCAAACTACTGATGAGACATGCAAGTAGTGTCTGGTTACGTGTCAAAGCGCCCGATAGTAAGTAACTACGGGATTTACAGAGTTTTTGTTTGTTTGTTCATTGTTCTTTATTACCCAGGAAAGACGCAAGTAGGTTCAAGAGGAGGCTTGGGAGAGTTCATTTTTTAAAAACACTCGGTGCAAACAAGGTTTTGATTTCCAGTCTCACATATTGTAACCCCTTAAGTTGTGTACCCCCACAAACACCTGCGCACTTTAAACCTCTGTTGCTTGCTAAGATAGAGTAGAATGATTAGCTGAAATTCAGGGACAGTCCGTGACCGGTTTTACCCCAATCGTCAGGTGGGCGTAGTCTCCGAAAGAGGAGAGAACCTGCCCCTGACTTAAACCACGGTTTATTGAATGCCTACTTCCGGTCTCTTATGCTGGAACTGGAAACCCAACATGGAATCCATTTGTACTCACCAGCACGGTGGTATTCTAATGCATAGTCGACATCACGTAAACATTGTTGTGGTTTAATTAAGCTGCAAATTGCGAAACTACTGAAGAATGTTTCTTTTGCTTGATACTAGTAGTTCCTGTAGAGGAAAATGTTGGCAGACCAGATAGAGTAGATAGTCGTTGGATTCTTCAGTGACGAAGCACAACCATCAACCCATTGTACGCACCACTACGCTCCCTAACAACGCACTGATGATGTCACCCTGATTGGTGATGAAACGTTTGCAATCAAACTGCCCAGCTCAGCGAACAAACCAACCACCTTGAGTAGTTCGAACAATTTCACTGTGAGTGTGCACTCAGAAGTCTACTTCTCTGAAGAGAAAATAGAAATCCTTCAGATATGACAAAACAGGACATTGGAGTAACAGTTGAATTAGCATAACCCGGTTCTCTGTCCCAAATCTACCTTGCTTTTCCTGGATGAATAACCGCTTACGCATTTTTTCTGAAAACAAAGCATCATGAAATTAGCGAACAAATTTGTTCTTTTTGCGATAGACTCACCTGAAACCTAGCTGAATTTCTCGTTTGTGATGTTGCTAGACAACTGAATGTGCTGCACCAGGCCACCTCATGAAGATATTTCGCTAATTTTGTGCTATTTGGTTTCAAGTAGAACATAAGGTTGACGGAAACTCGGGGACTGCGCCTACCTGATGAGCCCCAAGAAGGGCGAAACCGGTCGTGGGCTGTCGAACAGTTTTCAGCAACCTTATCAGTAGTCCATTACGAATATACATGTATCGCAATATCTCGGATATCGTAGCAACTGGAACATGAGGCGGCCTGGTGCAGCACATTCAGTTGCCTGAAATCATCACAAACGAGAGATTCAGCTGGGTTTCAGGTGAGTCTCTCGCAAAAACCAAATTTGTTTGCAAATAAGCGCAGTTCGCTTGCAATTTGGTTTCAAGTATAACCTAAGTTTGACGGAAACTCGGGGACTGCGCCTACCTGATGAACCTCAAAAAGGGCGAAACCAGTCTTGGGCTGTCGAAGAGTTTTCAGCAACTTCATGAGTAGTGCAGTACGTATATAAAAGTATCATGAACTTCGCGAGATTAGGTCAGGCTCTGTAAATTTCGCAAATAGTTGAAGCTGGATGCGTCATTTTCCTCAGCAGTAGATTGTTCAATTTAAGGTGAACAATAAGCTCCGAATAAAGTCAAAGATCTTCAGGTCATTCGTTCGTGAAGATTCATATCACACTGTTTTTCAGACAGCATGTGTTGTTTGCAAAAGTTAACTGACTCACCAGCAGGTCGAAGTGCCAGCGTTAAAGATGGTCCTAAATTCGGTATAATTTTTGAGCACATCTTCAAGTTGCATTAGGTTTCGAAATCCTAGGACAGCTTTACAGAGAAAGCATGAAACTAGACATATCGTGACATTATCTGCCCATGCTGGCCTATTCGTGACAAGCAGTTTTGAAATTTGAGAGCGCTGGTGAGTTTTTCACCCTGATCGGCATACAAGACAAGACCCCTTGGGTGGAAATCACAGTCTGAGTTACTCAAACACCCGAGGATATATTTTTGTTGTACTGGCAATCCTATATGTACCTGAAATGGATTCACACTTCTAGAAAGAGGTCTTTGGCGCAAGAAGCTAGTTGGGTAGCATGTAGTTGCGGAAAACATTCAGAACCCTCAACTGCGGTGGCTCGACCATGTGTAAAGTGGGTCAAGGCACCGTCTGCTGAGACGATATGCTCCGTGTCTCCTTCAGAATGGTGCACACTGACGCGTAGCTAGGAAAAAGGTTTTGAAGTGACTGGTTGCTTTATTAAGAGGTTCGTCCTCCTAGGTGGGGTCCCATGACCCCCCCCTCCTGGGCTTGACTGATCGATTTCAGTGTTTCTGTGTTCTTATTTTGTTTCCAGATTCTCTGATTGAGCACCTGACGATGTCAGCACCTCAGAATGCTTGTGATTGATCAGCATCAGGTTCTTCTCTCACCTACTCCCTTCTCTTATTTTTACTTTAAAGATTTAATTACAATTTAACAGACTTTGTGGTTGTAGTCAAGCATGCGTATGAACACTGGTGTTTTCGTCACTGACGCTGATGATGATGTAGGCAGATCAAACGAAAAGTGGCAATTTTGGACAAATTTAACGGCATCATTTTGGTGACGGTTATGTCTCAGTTCATTTCTCGGTCGGAACCTCTCAAGATAGGGTTTTTGTTCTCAAGGAGCGGAACATATGGTAAACGCCCAAAACCGGGTCGTATCTAAAGTTTACTAGGCCAAACATTTCTTAAATTCCCAATGCCTTCTAAAAACGTCATTGGTAACCGGCATTCGGGTGATACTGGATAGTGATTGGCTGTTTGGTCCACAATTTCAGCCAATTAGAGCTCACCGGCAAGCAGCTCGATCTCCTCACCAATCGCGGGCAGGCTAGGCTTCTCGGCTGCGCTTAACTTTGAACAGTAAAGAGGTTTTTGTGCGGGACTCAGCTTAACAATCACACACTAACTTCCGCTGGATAGGACTCTTTTGTGGGAAACTATTTACATACCACTGCTTACTTTAATAGTTGGAAACCAGTAGAGTCCTGTTTGGTTAGAAAAAAGGTACAAGCAACTGCTTCCACCCAAGACTGATACGCCACAGCTAGGGGTTCCAGATCCTCACAATGAAATCAATACTTTGGCTTTTTCCCTGACGATATCAATTTAGGGGATTTTCTAGTAAACTGCTGTTGACGGAAAGGGCTGCTGTGAGAGTGGCCTTGAGTAAGAACCTTTCTTTGGAAGAGTACCTCTCCGAAGAATAATATAATATATATATATATTATATATATTATATAATACATAATATATAATATAATATAATATAATAATATATAAGTGAAAATATCCAGACACATATCAAATCACCAATCAGATAGTCGTCTTACCTGTTCTCGCAGTAGACTACACAGATCGCGCTGCATCCGATGCTGCTGTTGTTCCATTCTCGAATGCTCTGCAGCCTCGCAGGCCTGTACCAGAGATGCACGTATACGGATCGACAGATCTTCACGTGCTTTCAACCAGGAGCGTTTGATGCTCAACGCGTGATCTTTCAACTGTTTTTCACGTACACGTTGTTCTAAAAGACATTCCTGAGGAAGAATAGAGAACGGTATACACGCATTCAGCCACCAGTTATAACCAAAATTTTCAACGCTCTAAACAGATTTTGTCAAGCGACATACCAGTTGTGCGGGCGAACGATGTTTGAGCAACATTACCAGAAAGTGTGTTGCCAACTTCTTACGGTTTGTTCTTGCCCTGCGTTGAAATATGTCCCAAAAAAAGTCTACCAACTCCAGTTCTGTACCACTCCATTCGTTCTCACTACAAAAGGAATAAATGCCGAAATAATACCCCGTAAACGCATTGCTTCATTTTAATATGCATTCGTAAAGAAGGTCATCTGCGGACTGGATGCATTCAAATGTCCGAATTTGCCACGACACTGCAAGATAATACTGAACGAATGACACATGCACACTTGGATCGTATTTATTTGTAATGCAGATTATTCTGGCGTTTTTGAACGTTCACCAATAAATGTGGAAGAACGGATGAATAAGGAAAAAGTCTATCGGAAACTGTGACTTCTCACCGAGAAGGATCGATGAGAAAATGATGATTCTCGAAGATCATGTGAATCAACCCGTTTGGTTTATCGTTTCTCTTCCTTCAGCATTATGGAAACGATTGTAAACGAGAAATTCCTTGAGTCTCCCGCCTACATCCACGGTTGTGTGTAAATGAGGGTATCCGTCGAAAACTGTCTGAAAAATTGGATCCCAGTAGAACGTAAGGTTGACGAGTCCTATACTCTACCGACTGAGCTAGCCGGGCATAGGCGAGAATGAGGATGATGATGAGGATGATGTTGAGGATGATGATGAGGATGATGTTGAGGATGATGATGAGGATGATGTTGAGGATGATGATGAGGATGATGTTGAGGATGATGATGAGGATGATGTTGAGGATGATGATGAGGATGATGTTGAGGATGATGATGAGGATGATGTTGAGGATGATGATGAGGATGATGTTGAGGATGATGATGAGGATGATGTTGAGGATGATGATGAGGATGATGTTGAGGATGATGATGAGGATGATGTTGAGGATGATGATGAGGATGATGTTGAGGATGATGATGAGGATGATGTTGAGGATGATGATGAGGATGATGTTGAGGATGATGATGAGGATGATGTTGAGGATGATGATGAGGATGATGTTGAGGATGATGATGAGGATGATGTTGAGGATGATGATGAGGATGATGTTGAGGATGATGATGAGGATGATGTTGAGGATGATGATGAGGATGATGTTGAGGATGATGATGAGGATGATGTTGAGGATGATGATGAGGATGATGTTGAGGATGATGATGAGGATGATGTTGAGGATGATGATGAGGATGATGTTGAGGATGATGATGAGGATGATGTTGAGGATGATGATGAGGATGATGTTGAGGATGATGATGAGGATGATGTTGAGGATGATGATGAGGATGATGAGGATGATGTTGAGGATGATGATGAGGATGATGTTGAGGATGATGATGAGGATGATGAGGATGAGGATGATTACATCACGTGACCAAATGATGATTTCTGAGGTAGAAAGCCTCCAAAACATGTGGAATTTTTCATTTAAAAACAAATCGCTCACCATTTCTAAGTGTTAGTAAGACTGTGAAATCGTAGTAGGGCAAAGCACAACTATCAGTTTATTGACCGGAATTTTGCGTGCTTGTGCCCATCAACAGTTTCTTTAGGTAAAAAATTCCGATGAGGTTCAACAAGAATGACAAATGCATCCGGGCGTTTTAGCAAAACTGATTTTACTTTCACGATTGAATATCAATTAAAAACAGAGATAACTCTCGCTTATTATGGTTTTATAAACGGGAGAGATTCAGCTGAGTTTTAGGTAAGCCTCTCGTCAAAACCAAATTGTTATACAAATGAGAGTATTTCGCCAATTTCGTGCAATTTGGTTTCAAGTAGAACATAAGGTTGACGGAAACTCGGGGAAACCCGAGGAGCCCCAGGTAGGATGAAAGCGGTCATGAGCTTTCGAAGAACTTTTAGCAACCTTATGGGTGGTGCATTACGTCTAACCAAAGAGATTTGTTTACTTCAGAGTGTGTCCAAATTTCGCTTGTCCCCTGAAAGTGTAGCGTTAGCAAGTAAGGCCTGAAAGGCAGGCTGTTCGATGCATAAGTGAGCCATTATATGGATTGCAGTTTTACCCAGATTATCCGATTACAGATTCGTCTCAATCACTCGCAGGATCAGTGACATTATACGATGACATTTGTTCTCGTCCTGCCACCTGCTATCACGTGAAACGTCGGAAACGCAAGAAACAAATAGCTGACTAGGTAGCATGGATAGCACAACAGCTGAAAACGAGACTTGATTTTGGATGACAGACAAGCTATCCGGAACCAGTGTTGTTGTTTTATCCTTCCAATTGGTAGAGTTTTCTGAGCCATCTTCTGGCTGGTTTTGGTCAGCTGGTAGTCAGTCTAGAGTCGAAATTAGTCGAATTAGTCGTAAAATTTGCACGCCACTGCATTTTTAACAACTGCATACAATTTTTTGCGAATAAGGCCAATGGAAGTTCGGAGACTACGTCTTTCGGATAGGTCCGAAGGAGAGCAAAATCGCTCGCCGACTATCGAGTGGTTTTCGGAAACATGACTAGTGTGCCCTGTTAATAAAATCTACTCCACTATCTCAGATATTGTACCAAGCAAAACATGGGGCGGCCGTTGTGCGGCATATTCAACCAAGGGATGTCTTAAGTGGGTGTTTCAAATGAGATCCAGCTGAGTCGTCCAGTAACATGGGATCAGTTCTTATATGGGTGTATCTTGCCAATGTGGCCATCTATGAATTCACCATCAAAAAGTTGGTGAATGTTTATGACATGTCATTAAAGACGGTGCGCCAGTTTGCATAACACGATACGTTGTACCATCGTTGGCCGTCCGCGTCTGTGCTTCCGTGCGTCCATGTCATTTGATCCGTCATTAGTAGCCATGAATAGAGACAATCAAAATGGGCCCTAAAGAATGATGAGAATTCCCCGCTCGGACTAGGAAAACTGTACAGCAGATTCAACACCTCTCCACTGCCTACAAACCGTAAGTCATCCAAAGGAATATCTTGCAAGACGCATAGCCCCACCCTCTGAGAAGCTCTCTTCCAGAGGGCAACCAACACAGGTCAGGTGACCTAAACTGCTAAAAAGATGGACAAATGGAATCCTATACCGCATAAGCATGATTCACGCATGCTCTCTGTCAGCATATCGTCGCCGAACGGAAAGCCGTTCAGATGCCAACCATGAATTCACCGACTGACAGCCTCTTAGAGTTTTCCGAGATATATTTTTGCTGATAATTTAAAATAAAACGAAATGTCGCATGGTACCTCTCCGCTTTTCATAATGAACCGACTCTGCTGTTATAACGACGTTTTGATTGAAAATTCAGATGAGCTCCATTGCTTAAGGAAAGTTGCACTGATTGTCAGGTAGCGGATTTCAGGTCCTGTTAGAGCAGAGTGATGTCCCAAACGTAGGGACAAAGCCGTTAATCTGCGCCCATGATATGTGAACATTACCGGGGACGTGAATATACACGCAACCAGGGACAAACACCGGCATGCATCTCTCTTTTTTTGGCATAATCTACTGAACTCCAAACCGCATTCCTTGAAAACAATTGATGATCATTTTGGCCGGGAACCCGAGTGATCATCTTTGCTTGCAACTTCAACAGATCAGTGGACAACCTAGATGCGATTAACCTTTTTGCAAAAATGTCCTCCGAAGTACAAAGTGCTATCTTATATCATATTTGTTAGATGACTAACAACAGAAGCAAAACAGGCGTTCCTTGGGACTTAAGGTAGAAGTCAATGGACACCAAAGGCTAACCCTGCTGCCAGCAATGCCTTAGCCTGTTCCCGCAGGACACTTAGCCGGTTGAAGAACATCGCGTCGATTTGAATATACTCCGATAACAATTCCGCTCGAAACTCATCATTTGGCGCCCTCCATGACCATGCCTCTTCTGGAATACCCATGTCTTTCGGATTCAGAGAAAATCGATCCATATCATTCCGGTGTGCTAGAAACAAACGTGAAGTGTGAAAATGTGAACACGTACCCTCACTCTCCTCACAGTACTTTTTCTCTTCATGCGCCAATTCAGACTTCAGTTGTGTCACAGATTTATGCATGTCTTCGATAAGCTTCTGGACTGAACTAGAATCAGGTATCGTTTGATTGTCTTTTTTCCGTGTGAGCCACACTTTTATGTCATCTCTGCGCTGACTCCTCTCTGACATTGGTTAAACCCACCTTAAAGTCCACAGAGGCCTTACAAGATTCTGTTGGAATTCGCGTTCTTCCTCCTCCAACATACGAATTAAATTCGCGGTCTCAGGGTCACCCAAAATCCATCCGTAACTCTGACACTGAATTTGTCCATTAATCTCCCGTTCCTCAGCGCGCAGCTGAATACATTCCTCTTTCCAGATATTAGTGATTTCTTGTGCTCTGTTGACGGCCTTTCTCTGTTCTCGCGCCTCGGATAGAGCCAGTAACTTTTCTTCGATTGCCTTTGATTTGTTTTTAAAATATTCCGTCATTTTCTGAACTTCACCACAATCTACTGCTTTAACATTTCGATACTTTACTCGCGGGTCCATCTTGGTTGATTGGAAACTGGAAAAAAATGGGATTGCAGTAGCTTTGTTAGAGTGATTCGTGGGTTGATTTCCTAGCCCGGATTTTGGGCTATCAGGGAAACTTTGATGATGGATGAGATTTTACTGTGACGTCTTTCAGACCAAAGGTCACAAACCGGTCAGCAAAAGCACCCTTCGGCTCCCAGCTGCTATGCCATTCAAAGAAAGCATGAGGGCTGAGATACTGACAGAGTGTCCAAGACTAAACAGAGGCAATCGAGATGCCGAGGTTGGAATTGAAACAGTAACCTTTTTCCTAGTAAGTGCCTTAATCGGTGAGTTATTTTGAGCTCAGATAGAGAAAAAGAGGTTGAACACTTGGCTACCCACGTCAATGAATATTAGATCATTTATAAAGCTCACGTGAAGCAGGTAAGGAGGAAGCGCCAACCTAACCCTACACTGATATTGACTTTTCGGTGAAAAACATTTTTGCAACCTACTTACTGGAATCGTTCAACTCGTGACATCCTAACTTTGTAGTATGACCACCAAATCGTTGGCTCAGACAGGGTTCGATACTCTTTGGATTTAGGTGAGTTCTGCGCCACTGGTGAATGCATACAGGGTTGAAACGGCTTCACACTGCTCGGCACAAATTTTGTTCACTTACAGGGCTAACTCTCCGTTGAATATCCTCAAAAATCCTCACGTTATCAACAGGCCAGTAGTCCTTCAACCAGCGGCTTATTGCCTTGCTAGTCACCTACCGCGATTTGTCCCTCCAAAATACACTCGAATGCCTTCCCAGGTGGGACGTTTTTACAGTAGTTCAGTTGTTCAGTGTCACCAGAGGAAATGTTAGCTTGACGCAACCCACTTGGTTCACGAGTGGTGAGCATACATCCTCAGAAATAAAACAGGAGCGAGTACAGTTCAACTAAGAAAATCTGTGGATATATCTATGATAAGAAGGATTGTCCCACGAGGTTTGCCTTATAACGTATTGAGCAAGAAGTATCTCTGTAAGATATCACTACAAGATACTTAACTGACACAGATTACTCGTAACAAAGATACATTCCACGCCATTAGTATGCAATGTTTCCTCTCCACAAAAAAAGTCAAATTCTGGAACAATCTGAAGAATAGATCTCGTTCCGATCATCGAGAACTTTAAGTCATTCTATCAAAGCTAGAAGGTACAAGCGATGAGATGATAACATTACTTTTACCCTCATCATCCGTCCACATGAGACACATTTGTAGGCTCACTACGTAGCAATTACAGTTTGGGACATTTGGTTCGTAGACTGACCTCTAGCTGAGTGCTGTCTCGAAGCCCAGCATCATCAATTGCAAAACATCCGCTGACCATAATTCATTAGGCTGACCCCGAACAATCGTTCGATGTTCTGATGCACAACAAAAAAAAACAAGGAACTAGCTTTTGGTTAGGTACCATCGGTTAAACCAAGACAGCATGTGCTATTGGTGTCAAAGTCATCGACTCCAGTGATCCGTCTAACTGTGCACCAACGACCAACTTTTCCAACCTCTCTGAATGTTTTCTTGTGGGATTTCAAGCTGTGTTTCCACTTACCAAACCATAAATACATGTTTTACGTCGCTTTCCATCCGGATAAAGAGTCCTGGTTTAATGGAACAAATTGCTCTCTTGAATAACACCCACCTTAAGCAGACTATCGTGAAACAAACAAAGTACAGGTTAAGAGTTCTGCCTACATCCATGGCCACTTCAAAATAGGCTGATTATCTCGCATGTTAGTGAACGCTCCTCTTTAAGAGACTAATTCATTTGAAGGCTCATTAATTCACTGAGAAAAGGGATTGTCATTTGGCAAGGATCTGGATGGTTTACTCCTGGGATTCATAAACCGTTACTGCCAGCGGTAGATACCATTGCCGAACTATCAAAGTAACGCGAGTCAAAGTGTTCCGTCACAATAGGAAACGTCAAAGATTCTAAACGTTTGCGCGTTGTCCGTAATGTTGACTTTCCGGGATGGGATGCACCAAATCTATTCCGTACTTGGCTAGCGACGTTACAAGTTTGGGTAGCTAAGCGATGCTTACGATAAACGCACCATCAGTTTCTGTCAAGACTGCTTAAGGAAATAGTTGGAGGGATAGTTGCCTCAGCTATCTGTTGTCAGCTGAAATTAGGCTCCCTCGTTTATTGCTCGCAGTTATTCTTCAAATCGACAGATCCAAGCTCCACAAGTTTTCACAACTTTGCGACTGTTCAGTGTCAGCATTTTTACAACAATGTAGCTGTCAGTACTAGCTAGACATACGAGCGGCGTTTCGTGCTGTTTGGGGACGTGAAAGCAATGAGTTCTACAGGATTGAAGAAGAAACCGAACTTTTATATTTTCGAATTCTGACCGATTTTAGGCGTGCTGCATCAATAAAGTTCACCAAAACGTTGAGAAAAATCGTCTAGCGGTAACGCCCTTTCGATGCCTAGCTGCTATGCTACTCGAAGAAAGCACGAGGGCTGGGATACTGTGAGAGCGCTCAAATCTAGACAGAGAAGGTCCAGATTCAGAGGTTTGGTTTGAACCACGGAACTTCTGGTCAGTAACTTCGCGCTCTAAATACAAAGCGCTCAAATACGCTCCGTGAAGTGCTAGTTGGAGCCTTTGAGACTTATTGGCGTCCTCCATTTTGCCCTTTAGAAATGAGAAGCTAAAAATAGATGAAACTAAATTTGCTCGCCATAGTGGTCCAGATAAACCATGGTTGCACTATAGGAAAAGTACCTGAATAAACAGGTGATTGTCAGAACCTGGTATAACTCGGACAAAAATGTATTCAGACCAGCTTGTCATAACTGCAGGATTTTTTGGACAAGCATACAAGCATGACTGGGGTCAGTGGCAATATTCGAGCTTGATGGCCTCGAGGGCCTGACGTTTTGCCTGCATCACCACCACCATCACCACCGACCAATTAGCATTCAAAAAGGCTAAGTGGTTTTTCGGCATTAGAGAAGAGAGGCTACAATGTTATAAATTTCATTTTTTACTCTCAAACTCTGATCACTCTTCACATGCTGAAGCAGCAAGTAGTCCACTACAATAGACATGTGCTCAAAGATCATTACTGTATGTGACACTAAATAGCAATGGTCAGATTAGGATAACTGAAAAACAACTTAGTTAGAACAAACTATGTATTAGTATGTTTGGCGTAGGACATATGTAAAAAAAAGTATATGTTTCGGGCTGTGCCTAAACCAGGTACGTCAACCGCGGCAGAAAACTCTGAACAAAGGAGGTTTGATTGAAGGGCAATGAGACAAGGCAACACAGGGGACCATTTACCTGCTATAGCGGGGGTGATAATGCACTGGCATTTGTGATTAGTGACTTTTCACTGCCAAACTGTCATTGAACTATAGTCTGCTGGAACTTTTGGATGGGCAATTAACTTCTCAGATAGTCTGCCCAGTTCCTTCGCAATCCATTTGATTTAATGTTATATGGCATCCAAAATTTTCCATTGCACAACTTAATTTTCTGCAGCGCTGCGCCAACGGCACTCAGTAAAATTTGAGAAATGTCATATATGTTCTTTTGTATGCTTAAATTGCCTGGTAATATCAGTAGTTAAGTGTTGTTTGGAGCGGAGAAAATGCCAAGTATTGTAAGTCATGTGCTTGCTAAACTAAGTATCCATCCCTAATTTGCTCTGTTATTATGACAGAATCCCGTAGATCGTATGGTCACTTAATCTACTTGACTTCAAAGCTATGAACGCTTCATAACCAAATTTAAGGGAAGCATCAGTGCGCACTGATGAGAATTTTCTACCCAAAACCCGCTATGGAAATTAACGCCTATCACAGAGATTCTGATACTCATAGTGATCCTAACTAAATCAATATCACTTAATGGAACTACAATAATCCTGCAATTTAGCTAGCCAGATCTAATTACCTGACGGTAACCATCATTAAACCGAAAATCTGTGCAAAGCCTTCTTTTGTCTGAAAAAATGTGAGGTGGATATTTTTCGACGAAATAAACATACTAAAATACAAACACGCATAAACGTATAGTACGGCCTATACGTGCGTACAATTGAAGATAACTTTCCCCCGCTACAGTGCATCAGGTATAAACCTCGGTTGAGCATTCTTGTCCACAATTAACGGCTGATTTAGCCGGACTTTCTTAGCTAGTCTCGTCTTCCTATGGCGAATGATGATCTGTAGCGTTTTGGTAACCAGTACCGTTATCTTCATGGTGCTTACACGTAAGGTTTGTATGTCAACCACAAGATCCAGCTTTATATTCATTCCCACACCTTACTGGGGTGTGACGGCTTGTGCAACCCAATAAATTACTGCGCTATATCGGAGAGCGTAAGTGTGGCACTCGCACAGCTTCTCATAACAGGTTGGTCAGTGGGTAGAAGTCTAAGCAACACAGCTCGCTGGTTTTCCGGGTTTGGAGTTAAGAACATTATTGGCAAACTTCTGGTTAGAAACTTAGACTGCTCCGACGATCTTGAACTATGGAGTTAAGAACATTATTGGCAAACTTCTAGTTAGAAATTTAGACTGCTCCGACAATCTTGAACTGATTACAGCTGCACTGAGATTAAGCTTTTGAGCCAAAGGTTCTGGATGAGGATCCCCGTCGCTTCCTTTCTAAATTTGAATATTTTGACAGTATTGCTGTTGACGTACAAACATGAATTACACACTTTCAAATAATTTCACGCCACATCGATCGTTGCTTGTTGTCACCGGTAGAGTCATACCGTTTGCTGCAGACATCAAGCAAACACAACCTACCGCTGCAGCCTTCATTCTCCTCCTCTCACATATTTGTTTTCCTACTACTTCTTTCTCCGTCACTAGTTTTGTCTCTCTAGGCGCATTCTTAAGAACTAAAAAACACGATCCCATCCCGTTGTCGTTGGGCAAAATATTTACGGTTGACTTAGTCACCACTGCTGCGGACAGTTGCGATCATTCTTTAAATCAAGACACGGTTAACCTCCTAGCCTTTGCGTTCCTTGGTTTTGGAATCGTGTTTAAAGTCGACGACCGGTTGGTTCTTTTTAACAAACTTGTGAAACAAGATATGCTCAAGAAGCTCGTAGGTTACATGGGGTATTCCTATTTACAAGCTTGTTGGCACCTGATGCTATATGAGAAGCCCTCCAAAAGCCTTTCCACAAACAATGGTGTGACAAAAGGTTGCTCATTCCCATTAGCTTTGTCCTATTTTGTCATTATTGAGGTCTTTAAAGTTCCGGTTGTCAGAGCTCTTTGATCAAAACCCCTGTCGGCCTGGAATGTGCAAAGCATATTGCTGTCATTTTCAAATGAAATGAGAAATCAAAATCATTACAAAGAAAGCTAAACAAGACCGTCCAACCCAGGAAGTGCGTTTGTGGCCCACCAATTGTAAATCCCTGACGTTGCCATAATTTGAAGTGACAGAACAGAATGAAGCATTTCAGGAAAAGTCGAAGTCCTTTCAGGTCTGTCTGCGTTTCTGAACGCGGTTAAGATGACGCTTTTTGTTTTTGTCCAAAGACACTGAACAAAGTGACGGTACGCCGATTGCAGTGGCATTCATGTTTTCAGCTTCTATGCAGATTGTCTCAGAATGCGCTGGGGACGTGAGAACCCGGATGTTTGTTTTAGGCTAACCCTAGGTCACTTCTTCTGCTCCCTTTCTTTCCTTTTTTCCATTATAAGAGTTTGTTCGAATAAATGGTAATGGGTTTTTGGCAGTATACCACCGGTATTCTCACCTAGTATTGCTGTCGATGCTGCGATTAATGACGTACCCGGGCTGTATATGTTTTGTATGAATTGGAGTCAAGATTGCTCCCTACTGTTTGTCAAACCGTATTGGACAACTACGCTAAGTGGGTAAACCAAGACTAAAGCACAGTGAAATTGGCTAATCTGGTTTTACCAAAATATGCCAGGTTAGTCACTTGGCTACCACCAAACGTTAACAAAAACACATGAAGTGGTCACACAATTTTTGCACATGCAATAAGCAAACTGTTAAATTTCTAGAATTTGTGCTTTCAAACGCACTGGCCAGTCTACTGACGGATGGCATTAGTGCGCCTGAAAAACTGTTCCATTAGTAAAAGATTGACCGAAGTAATCAGAAATATACAGCAATAGTAGCAATTAGTTTTAATACTTGTTTTACACTACCGATTTGTTCGTAAAACCAAACTATCAATCAAAAAAGATAAGTGGCTGTAGAAACGAGACACTGTTTATAACAAGTGCCAGGAAAATAAAATAATTCACACAAGACTACTTGAAATAAACAATTCTTCTAGAATAGTTATTATCCTTATAACATTGAGCATTTTAAGCGTTTTACCGGTTACTATGTGTAAAATTTCTGATTTTGTCAAGCACCCCTTTCGGGAGATCTATGGCTATAGGTTGCCACCAAATTTTCATTTTTGCAAACCTGTGGAACAGAATGAAACATGCTGCAAAAAGCTTGTTCAAATTTTATTGTCCTAAAACTTAAAGGCTTACTACTACATGGCGCAGTAGTGAATTAACTGGTATCATCATCATCATTGACAGCATGACATCAGTGTTGAACACCGATGCTTCGCTGCCGTACAACCATGATTTATTTGAAAGCCTTATTGTGAAGAAAAAGAATAAAGATGGACGGGGAGTGGACTTATTGCTGCCTTACTACAATCATTCCGAGGTGCCTACACCTCCAAACACTCATTCAGGCAATCTGGATAGAAACTGACAACAAGATCGCCACTGACATCGGTTGGCAGCCATATCTTGCAGCGTCTCCAACCAGGCGCACTGGGGATCACGCGGTCCCCATCCTGGAAGGCGAGTAGCACCGACAGCACCCAAGCGTTTCGTGATTTCTTTCATACCCTTCTGCCAGGTCAAGGGTTGGCCACCTCTCTGCTTACGCCACTCTGAATTGGGCACGGAAAATAGCACTCTCTTCGGCAAACGATGATTAGGCATGCGCAACACATGTCCCAACCAACGCAGCTTCTGGTGCTGGACACATTCTTCAATGGAAGTACCCGTTGCACAACCCAAAACTCGCTTTCTAACTGCCTCGTTACGGATTCGCCGACACCATCCCACACGAGCTATGGTTCTGAGACAACGATTGTCGAACACCTGAAGACGTCTCAGTTCCGCTGCTCGAACAGGCCAAGTCTCACAGCCATACAACAAAACAGCCCGCACTGTAGCTTGATACACACGTCCCTTGAGATTCAGGGACACACCACTTTGACGCCATAGGTGTCTCAAATTAGCAAACGCGACCCGAGCCTTGCAGATTCGTGCATTTACCTCATCTGTCACACTACAATCAGAACTAATACAACTTCCAAGATATGTAAAACGCTCCACAACTTCCAGTGCCTCTCCCTGGATTGTAAGTGGCGTGTTCAGTGACTGCATGTCCAGGAGCATGACCTTACACTTTTTGGGTGCAAAGTGCATACCAAAGGACGGGATGACTTTGGTCAGTTCATCTAAAAACACCTGCGCCTTCTCCTCCTCTTCAAAGATAAGAACGATGTCATCTGCATATTCCAGATCGACAAGGTTTTCGTCAGAGGCTATTTGAACACCGGGGTTTTGGAGACCTTCCAGCGTTCGTCTCATTATTTCATCGATCACGAAGTTAAACAGGAATGGGGAGAGTGGGCATCCCTGACGGACGCCACTTTGTGTACGGAAGCTTTTGGAGAGCTCGCCGTATACTCTCACACGTCCGGAAGTCTTGGAATACAAAGAGCTTATTATGTTCACGAACTTCCGGGGCATTCCTTGGTGGGCAAGCGTGTCAAGCAGAACAGACCGGTCAACCGAGTCAAATGCGCCTTGGAAATCCAAGAATACTAGAATTGTGGGTCGCTTATACGTATGGCGTTGTTCTAGCACCTGACGAAGTGTGAAGATTTGGTCAACGCAACCCCTACCAGGCCGGAATCCCGCTTGCTGCTCTCGAGACAGTGTCTCACGAGCCACCGTAAGGCGACGAAGCACAAGTGACGCCAACAGTCTCGTTACGACCGGGGTCAAGCTGATCCCCCTGTGGTTGCCACACTCACTACGAGCCCCTTTTTTGAAAATGGGCACTATCAACGACTCTCCCCAGTTGTCTGGGACAGACTCCTTTTCCCAGATGCAGGCAAACAGATCAGACAGGCGTTGACTGAGGATTTCACCCCCATCTTTGAACAATGCGGGTGGGAGGTCATCCGGACCAGAGGCTCGGTGGCGCTTGAGAGAACATATGCAGTCATAAACCTCCGAGGCCGTAGGTGGTTCCACGTTCACCGTCCAGGGTTCTACGTCACCTGTGGGTTCCAGATGGGCGCCAGCTGGTGGCCATGACAATTGTTGTTCGAAGTATTCGGCCCATCGGTCGAGACGTTCTTCTTTATTCGAGATGGTCACTCCATTCCGATCCTTGATAGTTTCGCTCACAGGTGGTTTCCGGGGACCGGTCGCACGGATCAACTGAAATAATCTTCGGGCATTACCGGATTTCTGGGCCTCTTCCATTTCCTTGGCTTTCTGTGTCCACCACACTTCGCGGTCGGCTTTCACACTCACCTTCACTTGACGTCTGATAATTCGTCGCACCAAGTTATGTTCCGGGCCGGCTGGGATATTTCTCCGAGATTTAAGCAGTGCCACCGTTCGGTCTGATATCCAGTGCTTGAGTGCGCCTGGTGGTGCCGTGCCACAGGCAAAATTCCCAGCACTATGCAAAGAGGTGGCAATCTCGTCCCAGTATGCGTTCACATCTGATGGTGGAGCATTTGGAAGAGACCCTAGAAGACGATTCTGGTAAGTTCGTCTAACATCCGGATCTGCCAGTCTCTCAGTTGCCAAGCGATTTGTCCGCACCTTACGCGGTCCTGGAAAACGTAGGGAGAAGCGACTCCGGACGAGCGCGTGGTCGGAATCCACAAATGTGTTCCAAAACGACCGGCAGTCAGTTACTGATCCGCGCCATCGGTAACTGATGGCGATGTGGTCGATTTGAGTTTGTGGTCGGCGTGTCGTTGGAGGACACCATGTGGCCAGACGACTTCGGCTATTCCGGAAGTTAGTACTGCATAGAAACAGCCTGCGATCAGCACACAGCTGAAGCAATCGTTCCCCATTGTCCGTACGTACCGAGTCCAATCCATGTCGACCTCCTAATTGAGTCTCAGATACGCTAAGCCTGCCCACTTGTGCATTCAAATCTCCAGCAACCACCACGATGTCTGAGCTTTTAGCTCGCCGCAGCAGGGCATTCAGGGCGTCATAAAACCTGTCTTTGACGGTGTCGGAGCTACAGTCAGTTGGGGCGTACGCAGACACGATAAACAAACATCGATCAACATCCCGCTTGTGAGACTCCTTCACAGACGTTGCCAGACGAACCGCACAGAGGCGACTATCAACAGGTATCCAGTCAAGCAAGGATACTTCCGCCCGGTGACTTAGGACGATACCAACCCCTGCACATCCAGCTGCAGCAGCCTCTGGATCACCAGAGGTGCGCAGTCGGAAGCGAGTGGAGACTGATGGGGCGGTTAGCTCAATCACTGTGCTTGCATCTTGAATTCTTGTTTCCGAGACACAGCACACATCAATGCCAAGCGAGTCCAGTGTGAGAGCAAGAGCAGCTTGTTGTCCTGCTTGCTTCAGAGTGCGCACATTGAAGGCGGCCAGATAGACTGAGTGTCGAGGCTTGAAGAGTGATTTGGAGATACCTGAGGATGTCGGCGCCATGTGACGAGCAGATGCTGCACGCAAAACCGATGCAAGACGAACGGAGTCATCAGTCCTAAGTGCTGGGCCTACAAGAGGAGAGTTATTAATGGGGCGGGGAGAGGGGGAAGAAAAAGTATGTGAAAGAGAAAGAAGGGAGGCGTCAGCAGTAGCCTGTTTTCGCTTACCCGCCCTGCTGTATGCAGCAAGTAAGGCGACCCGGCTGATGGCACCACGCGACGGCCGATGTGGCATGAGTTTTTTTGTATGTGTGCAGTTCATGGTTGTACATGGGCTAGGATACTGTCAGGACGCCCACACCTAGACAGGAGGACGATTAGGGTCCTCAACCAAAGCCTTTGGCTCAAAAGCCTAACCGCAGGGCAGCGGTGTTTGGCGGGAAATGCAAATGCATTACTGTTTCTACGGAACAATTCGCCACATGTTCCAACCCCCAACCTGGAAGACCAAGAGACTGTGTTCGTCAGACCTCTAGCCATTGACCAGCCTGGTATGATAGACTCTGTGAGTTTCGCAGGGACACTCCCCAGTATAGCTCAATGGGTCGCTGAGGTGCGCAAACCGCCACACCACGGTAAGGTCCAGTCCGTTCGTGACGGAAGTGGTATCTTATTGTTGCATTTAGAATAATCTATGAACTATTCTTTAAGGTAGAAGTATCGATTGGAAGCTGTGCATAGTTAGAGCCGAAATAAACCGAAATAAATTATTTTAGTCCGGAACTAGTGTTCCAAAACCATTTGTAAGTAATTACGTCTGCATTTAATGAACAAACCTGAGGAACAACCATTTTATGTCTCCATCATAAAACTGCCCAATAAGTAACCCTTGTGCCTTTCAGAGCTTATAATCATTTATGGTTTCTGATGACTCCTTTCCATAATCACTGACACGCAGGTTTATGATGCTTCATTCAATACTGCAAACTTGCGAAAAATAGGTGAACTCCACTTATGAAGAATCTCTAGTAGCGACACACAATTTAGCCAATCAGATTTTAAGTTACAAAGAAACGGCTCTTTGCTTAAAAATTAGGACACTCCATTAGTGTCTTTTAACTTTTGTTCACACATTACGGCATGACTAGTCTGTATCTGCTGTAAAAACTGAACCTATGGTAAACATTCTGATACAAAGCGATATTTACCTTGCTCAGCGGCTTTTAATCTTGTTTTCAGTAAGGGATAAAACGCTACCGCTATGATAACGCCAATAGTTAAAGCAAAAGCGTCATATGCCAAAAATAGACAACATTATTGCTTGCAGCAGTTACATTCAACCGCTTTCCGAGTACTCTTTTCAAATGAATAAAATAAATAGGCAAAAAAATGATTATTTTTAAAGCTGGATCCAGGAACAGACTTCTGTATCTGGTTCTTTTCAACGTCTGCTTCAACCCACTACAGAAACCTACCCAAAACACTCTCTGTTCCTCAGATAACTCTACATACTCTCTCCTGTATCCTCGAAAGTAACTCCATACATTCTGATGACTCCAAATCAGGCCGGTTCTTGAGTAAACCAGGCGCTTTTTCCACCCAGTGCCTAAAAACTTAACCCTCAGTTAGCTTGCTCAACAAACTGCTAACAAGATCGTTGCCCGCCTCATATACAATGAGAGAGAGAGATGCTCGGATATTCTTGGTTTCTTTCTCCTGAAACATCCTTGCTGCCGTTTACTCATAATTCAGGTTTTGTGCATGACTTCAGTCACCAGTAATAAGGTTGCAAAATTTGACCACCTTTGCCCACCGACGGCCATGTGCTTACTGGGGAGTAAGGCTTGGATGAAAACTTACTTACCACTGACCCTGGTAATGCCTGACAGAGAGTGGTAAAAAGATCTTGCAGTTTGCGGCTCGCACTTTTGTGATTGAACGACCTCATTTATTTTGGGTAGTGAGTTCGTGGAATAACACACCTCTGACTGTCATCCACTATAAATCTAAATCAAGCAGCTATTCGCGCCGGCAAGTTTACTGTTCAACGCCAGAAACCTGCATAACAATGCTGAATTATGTTTCGGCTTGTGTTCTTTAGGTGGCCCGAAGCCGCTGAACGCTAAGTACAGGCCAATTATTCGGACATTCTGTGTGGTTTTGTTAATCGGTGGATGTCTGAAATTAGCCACTGAACTATTTTCGGGGAAACATAACCTGGCAGTGCCTTTCACCGTCGGGTCTGCTAGTCCGCTTATTCTCTACTAACACAGAAGAAAGCAAAGCTACTGGGATCACGGAATATAATATGCCTTTTAAATATCCGGAGTTTTGGATAGGGGCGGACTACGTACATTTGGCGTAGTCAAACAAAGTCAGTTCCAGAGGTTGTGTCGCTGCATTACTCAATGAGGCTCGAGTGACAAATGAAACAGCATAGGCCTCGTCCCCCAAATCTCAGTCTTTCTTTGATGGAGCATTCTGACGATTCACATTGAATAATTCGGAAAGGTCCCATCTAGACAGCATGATCCCAATAATGTCCAAGGCAGCTTCATTTGATGCATTTCAGTGAGACGGCTGTTCGAGCCCCGCAAATACTAGCTCCGATCCACTCGCACGCCAGACCCAACCAAAAGATTGTTTCAAAAACTACCACAGTTCGGCGACAAACAACAAACACCACCACCAGCATAAACCTGGTCCCCCTACCCAGGAGGAGAAGAAAGTGGAGAGGGGACGAACAACAGACCAGGAACCGAAACTAGACCTGGAAGTTAATTAGCCTAGTGCAGACGAAACTTTCGCCAGTTGTTCACCCAGTGCACGAAAAGGATTTGAACGAACTGCTTCAAGTCACGATATTTTTGGCAATAGTTTGGTTGATCGACTGTCTCCGTAGACATTTTGTTCAGTCGACCCGTTCACTCGAGGTCTGTCCTGCTCCCCTTCTAACTTTTTGCTGTGATCATTTCTCTTGCACTATGAAGCTCCCCCTAGCCACAAAAACGCGTAAAATCTTATCAATACACGGTGCTAAGCCTGCGTTTTGCATGCACAGCGTTGTTTAAACCGTTTTGTGAACAAAGGTGCATTTCAACTATCTATGGCCAATAACCCTTAGTGTCTTCACACATAAGAGGCACCCAAATCAACCACATGGACCAAAAGGCTATAAACTTCTCTCAGGGTGCTGGCCTTGTTAAGAATGTAACGTCTGACCTAACTACACGTGACGCAAGTCCAAAAGGCCCGAACGGATTCGCGCCGCGCGGAGGGTGCGTAATTACGTTTTCGCGTTAGATCAAACGCTCGGGTATTATCATGCCTATCACCAACCAGCTGTGACTGTCCGCTTAAGTTTAGTGGAGCCTCCTGCCGCTCTCATGGACTGTTTCATCTGCACAGGCCTAACCAGCCAGGAATGTACTTCACGTCAGAGAATGTTCGGCCTCATTTACTCACGCGCATTTTACCTTTTGTAACCTTGCGGTTCCCCCTACAAGTTTCGGAGTGGCCATGGATGGCACTTCTTTCCGGCTCTATTTAATTTCAACACTAGTACAACCGTGCATGCTTTCCTAAAGGCGGCGAATCTATAGGGACTCGGGTTACGGGTATGACATCATACTTTTGATTCACGAACATTTTTCCGCGGCCATTTTGCCAAGTATGTCCTTTCAAATTAGTGATCTTATCTCAGGAGTCGCCCTTCATATTTAGTCTGTTCAAAGTCAGAATGATGAGTTTCATTGTATGAACAAGGTTGCTTGCCTCAGAACCCTTTTTACTTGATGTGTTTGCTCTGCTTCAATGGCCTTGACTTAAGTGAAATGAAATCAGAAACTGGTGGTATGAAGGCTAACAATCATGTCCGCAAAAAAGCCTCAAGCATTGTCCTGCAAAGAGGCTGCAAAACTTGATCTGTTTGATCTAAGAATCTCAGGTTTCTGGTCAAGGACTTCACGACCCATATTTCCATATATAATTGACGTTCCCTGGCTGCTCCGCCATGCAACAACATGGTCCATACTCGGTTCCACTGAAGTAGTGGATGAGAAAGCAAGCTGCTGCCAACGCCTCCCTTTTCGTTTTCGCGCGATTTTTCTACCCCACCTTTAACAACTCCTTTCGCATTCCACAGGCTTTGGTCGGAATATCTGCAAACCTTGGACAGTGATGACCTCAGGCATCTCGAAATCAGTTCACAACCCCAGAAACTCAGTCTACTAGGTTGTTTTAATTATTCGCACCATAAAAAGCAAGCAAGCGGATAGCCAGCCGCTCTTGCTGTCATATTTAACCCACTTAACATTGGTGCATGCGGTATGTCAGAAAAGGGCTTTCAAGATTCAAGCAGAGTAGTTGACATTCCGGCCAGACAATTTTCAACTCGCTTCCTGTTGCATACCCGTGGTGATACGGAGGCAGAATAAAATGGGACCGACACTATCTGAAGTCACTGGACGCAAAGATTCCCGCTTGAGCGGGAATGATTATGATCGCCTCTTTGTTGTTTATCCGGCAGTCCTTGAAGTTGCGCTAAATCCGGAATTTAATCTGTCTGTTTGCTGTGTCTGATTATGGTTGAAATACTGTGGCTCGGACAACCTCAAAGGCAAGTTTTATGGTGCTCTCAAGGTCTAGTTAACGCAGGCCAAAGGTCCAGAGATCTACGTGCACAAGTGGGTTCGCCTAGCTAATCCGAGATTCAACTGGGTTTTTGACATGAATCGGACTCCATGACTACGGATACTGGTCAAAGAACGCTTTTTCTGTGTGCCGACTACAGTCGTCCGGTCGTACCATCCTTTCAACCAGTCACGGACTTAAACGGATCACACCACCTTCCGTCGTTGATAGTGTGGAGCAGTAACTGGCTGATAAGCATTTTGAAACACTTTCGTAATTTCCGACCACGCGCTCGTCCAGAGTCGTTTCTCGTTTCATACTCCGGACCCTGCAAATGTGAACAAATCGATTACCAAGCGGGGGTCAGCGAATTGCAAAGTTAGTCCAAATTGTCAAAATAGTCTTCTGGACTCCCTTCCAATTATCCTGCCGTCCGATGTCATTCCACGCCATTAGACTAAACTATTTTTGCATTATGTTGGGAGTTTTACCTTTGAAACGGTACATTCAGCTCTGTTCAAGCACTTGACACCAAATAGAATGGTAGCGAACCTTCAAATTCAGATATATGTTACCTCAGCTCCAAGCATGATTCAGTGAGTCAAATTATTAGACGTTCAGCCTTTGCGCTGCTCATCCAGTCTGGCAAACACGAGACCAAAGAAATGAAAGGGGATCATGAAGCCGGGAATGCCCGAAGATAATTTTAAATGATCCGTGTGACTGGCTGTAGGAACTGGCTCTGAGCGAAACCATCGAGGACCAATCTGGGAGGACCATCTTCGGTAAATAAAGGCGCTTTGAACTATGAAACGAGATGTTCGAACAGGAGGACCCGTGGCCACCAGCGTTCAATTATTTGATCTTACAACCAAAGTAGAACGCTGAACAGTTAAACTTGGATCGCTGCGGCCTCGAATGTATAATACCGCATAAGTTTCCCCAAGCCTCACCGAGTTCATGATCAGGATCACTTCTTACTTGCGTTCTTCAAGGATGGGGTTGAATTCCCTATTCAGCGCTTGTCTGATCTATGTATCTGCATTTGGAGGAAAAGGACTGTCACCCTTGACCAGAAAGCATTACCCATAGTGCCCGCTTTTAAAATAGGGGGTGTAGTGTGTGGTATTCGCGGGAGTGTCAGTTTGACGTCAGTCGCGACAAAAATCTCGACTCCACTCGTTGTTCGATTATTTACGGTGGCTCTTGAGGCAGTGACTAAAGAGCAGCGAGCAGGTATCCAGTTTAGAGGGTGTTACCTAGGCAGAATATTCCCATCCTGCTAGTGCAGAAACAATGCCACGCCTTTAAACGACTGACAGTTTTAATGTTTCCGGATTTCTTGGGCGCATTTGACCAGGTTAATTGATCTGTCATATTGAATGCCCGTCTAGCCAATGATAATGTAAATGTTTGTAAATATATTATATTTCTGATATTTTTAGAACCCCAGGCGTGTGAACGTATACGGAGAGCTCTACAAATACTTTCGCGCAAAATGTTGTGACCGGTAATTTTGTCCGTTTTATCCCTTATTATTTAGATCAACGTGGGACGAGATAATTGGGATGAATGTCGGACAGTCTTCAAAACCCTGAGTTTCAGAGGGCCGCTTGCAAAATCCTTGTCGGTCCGAAGTATACAAGCGACATCATTCTCGTCTTCGAAGTGAGAAGGAACTCTCAGGTATGCTTGGATGCGCTTTGCCCCCGCTAATGCTAGGTAATTGTTCTTGAAAGGTGGTTATGGAATGAGTCACTAACGATTTATGGAAGGGCACTGTAGTTTTAGGGAAACTTAGCTATTCTTGAAAGCTTTTAGTTACATCGTGAACACCACATGTGTGTCTACAGTAGCTTACCGCATCTAAACACAAGATATACAAGGCGCTCTGAACACAAGACGATAAAGAAGCACTTTTCGAGTACAACTGATGGCTAGAACACGTTTTAACCTTTTTCGTGTTCCCTCATCTCCAAGTTTGCTGTTATTTGTACACTGTGGAACGCTTTCAATTCGCTCTGTTAGCACTACCGTTGATAGTGACGCTTTTTAAGTAAATTCGTCTCAGACAACCGTCGATCTGAACAAAGCCAACCTTCTCCTACCAGCAATCTTTAACTTCCATCGTGCCTTGACGCATGCTATTGTGCCATTTGTGCACGGAATTGTGTTTATCCTTTGACCTTCCACAATAGTGTTAAAGGATAAGGTGAGCATGCGGAGACGATTTAATTGTTTAGCGGAAGAAAAACATGGAGTATTGGTTAAATTGTGTGAGTATAAAGAATGCACATTAGTGATACCACTCAAGGTGGAAATACAGATGAATAATACGCTGGTTATTACCAGCTGGATACAAGCTGGTAGGAAAGAGCAAGTTTGACGATGGAAGCGAAAAGGAAGACACGCTGGAGAAAAAATGCGATTTCTTAAGATGGGCCCAGGCGGCTGTGCAGCAGCAACGCATTTGATCCTCCGAAATTGCCAAGGCCCTGCACTTAGGCTGAGGATAAATAGTTCGACAGCTTAAACATGCTTGGGTTTTTATTTATGTTTTGAAGCATGAACTATCAACCAGCAAGAGATGGGGAAAGAACGGCCTCAAAGTGGAAGCGAGTATCAGGCCACAAGGGAAGCTTAGGGTTATTTTGCTCTTTGCCCTCAAGAAGGGTAATTCATATTTGCCCTCGAAGACAGGACGAAGGTGCTGTGAACGCGCGAGTAAACAGTCTTGGATTTATCAAACGACGGTACGTCTTTGTGAAAAAAGAAGAACGGATGTTACTCCATGCTGCGAGAAAGAAGAGCTATTCACTAAAGGTGAATATGGGAAGATGAAAACAACTTTCGGCGCAGGCACTAAAATAGGAAGCAGTTGACAGACATCCGTCTATCACGTCATGATGACTATGTGAGCCGTGCAGGAGCTTCTTACCTGTTTGTTATAGGGTTTGTGATAGTGGTTGCAACACCCGAGTCTAGAGGATTAAGATAAAAGCGAGGGTATTGAGTGGCCAACGCTGGGGGCTCCAGTTTCTCGTGGATATTCTCACGCGACCTACGCGTTACCCGTGTTAAGAACACTGAAAACAGCAACTTCGGTTAGATGTTCGAAATCGAGGTAAACATCCGAATATGAGTGCGTAACATTTACGGATAGGGACGCTTTTGGTGCTATGCAGGCGCCATATAGAAAAGAAGGCCACTAATCGATCGGAATAGGCCCTGTCATGTCGTTCAGCGTGGAAGAGTTCCCAATGTTATCAATGAGTTCGATAGCGCAGACAGAAAGTAGCGCTAGCAAGATAATATTCTGTATTGAGATAGACTAGTGCCGAGCGAACTGAGTAGGCGAGCAAGGTGGTGCAAACTGACGTAAATCCGGAAATAACCTATAAATAAGGTAGTGGAGCAATTCGTGTGATGCCATATCCGGTTGTGAAAAATTCGGCAACCGCAGTAAAATGTCGTGTAGGTGAGGCTTTCCTGTGCGACACTCCGAAGATCACCGGAGGTAGTGGGCAGCTGGCAAAGCTCGGTGCAGATCTGAACTTGCAAAATCCTGGATAATAAAAACCAAATAATCCGGCTACGAGCAGCCAGGCCTCATCAAGGCCAACTCGTGCGTGAATAAAATACGTCAGTCAGTCCCTCTGGTCAGTCAGTTTTTTGTGGCTCCTGGCACGGACTGACTTCACTTGAAGTGCGAAATTTCATTTGTTATTTTCCTCGGAAAATGAGTATGCAAGCTAAGGGTATGCCGCATTTTATTAAAGATTAATCCAGCCTTAACTAAGCGGAGCGGTGTTCATCCTACATGGGACGCTTATAATTTAACTGTACCGCAGGGGAATAAGGCAATAAGTCCTGCGTGAGTACCCAAGAAAAACGGAAGACTCGTGCCAGAAAAAGACTTTCGGTCGCACGCACGTTAAAAAATCTGCGTTACGAAAGTTTTTGAACAAAGTGTTGCATGGCTATTCAGCTTTGCACATTGTAGTTTGGTAAGATAAGATCCTCAAGTTTTATTGAACTACATTTCAAGAGAATTTAATGATGTAGGCGGCCGTTTTTTTAGTTTGTTTCCTTTGAAGCAAAGAAACACATCCTGATTCCGAGAACTACACCCAGTTGCGAACAAATTTAGTTTCCAGGATACATCACAAACGAGGGATTCAGCTGGGTCCCAGGAGGGTCTCTATGTGAGCGCAAAGTGCCAGTCATGAGGATAATGCAGGAGTCCAAGAAGCGGGTGTTTTCTTGGGCTTTTGCAGTGTCACTCGGGTCGGGATGTGGTTTCCTATTTTGCGGACACAAATTTTTGGCCCATCACTTAGAGTTTTGAAAACTGATAGAACATAGGTTTGAGCGTTAAGAAACACTGTTTTGCAATCGTCAACCCACTGTCCGAAGCAAACCCCGCACGTTGCCTTAGCAACCACACGCCAGAGAAATTTCCATTGCCAAATACACAGGCGAGCATTTGAGTTTAATTGTATGCTAGAAAAATGGTGTGCCCTGGCTATTTATCACAATACCAAGTGTTTTGCCCACAGCACTCGATCTACAGGTTCGTAGTTTGTTCGTCGCTTGGCCAAACCTTCCATCACTCCACTGATTACCATATAACATTCTGACTTCCAGAAACCCGGCCTCCACGTCAACATTATGCCACTTCTGAAGCAGCTCTGGCCGACGGGTCTTCCAGGGTGTGAATTGGGCACTTTATCTGTAGGTTCCTGGCAGAATCTCAAGGGGCGATTGCGGCTGTCCGATCATACGCAGTTCGTATCGACTAGACAATAGGAGCAGACGGATGAGGGCAGCAGATGATGTATTGAGAAGTTTCGCGAACTGGTTCTATAGACAAATGGGTTAATAGGCATTGTGAACTAGGCAAAATATACAATCAATAATAGCGCGGTCGGCAAGAGCAAAAAATGGTCAGTGAGGCAGCAGGACTTTCTGGAATCAACAGTAAGTAAGCACCAGACGGTGTACAAACGTGCGGATAGGGCAATCGGTCAGTGTGATTTGGCCGTATAGAGAGAAAACGGCGCAGAAAACAAGCAGTATTTTCGGGATGTAAGTAATGCTCCTTGGTTGACGGCGCGATGCGGCAGTTCGCGTCACATGACAAATCGGATTGCGCGCCTAGGTCCGTTCAAAGCAAATCTCACCAAAGGCTATCTGACAGATGGGTTATATAGGAAATACAAAACACAGACCCTTCCGGGTGTCAACTTGATGTAGTGGACAGCACGTTCGCCCACCATCCGAGGAGATATGGGTTCGATCCCCGGCTGGCCGTTTTTTTTGTCAAAGCGGATGACCGAAGATAAGAAGAACTGAGACGAACTTGCAAGTAATGACGGACGGGCAACAAAATGTGGACATCAGCTCCTGGAGAATAAGCGGACCCTGGGTAGGGGCGAAATTGGAGGAAACGGGCAGCAAAAAAACAAAACGGCGTCACAATAAACTGACGCAAATCGCGTTGTTCATGAGTAGTCATAACCAAAAATAAAATTACCGCTGTTCACCGTTGATTCACATGGGGAATCAACATCTTATATTAATACATCCACGGACCTTGGACTGAGCTGCGAAGGATTTTAGAGTGAATCCTGGACAGAACCATATTTTCTCGTCCTTTAGGATCAAGCGTACACCTTCTGAGTAGGTATAGAATTACCTGTGTACTCACGAATAACTGGCTAAGACCGACAAATATGAGTTGGTAATTTGTTTTAATTCACCAAAGTTGACAGTGACCCTGGCAAGTTATTGAGGATTTTTGAAGTAGTCAACTGAAGAAGTCAACTGGAATGATTAAAGGTAACTTCAGCGAATTTAACTCGTTCGGTTGTAATCCGTCAAGTAAGAAATTTCTAATAGATGTCGCCCAACGGGAACATTATTCAGCATCGCTGACTGCCCTAAACTTGCACTTACCTCGGGGCGATAAACGTGGACTGCCTGACACGTCTAAAATACCATCCACTCCAAGTTTTTTTTTAATTCATGTTTCCCACAAGCTTAAATAGGAGACGCTGAATTTACAGTCGATGTATCTACTTTGAAATGCACTTTTGGCATTTAACTCCAGTTCGCTAGACATTCATGAGTCCATCATGTGTACGTAGGTGGGGCAGTCACAAATATGAAGGAATACCCCATACTTTCGAGGTTTGCGTCACCTAGAAGTTTTCGGGTGATTGTCTGTGCCTATCGCTTAGGGGTGAATAACAACACATTTAAACCCCTCGCTTGTTTGAAGGGAGCAGCCCGGATATTTTGGTTACCATTGTGTCCTCGAGTAGTATACTGGTTAGTTCGCTTCCCTCTTGTTTCACTCTGTCACAAAGACTCATTCATTCTTACACCTACCACTCCACTTTGGTCCATTTTTTGCCTATATTAATGGACCGTGTGGCAACCGTCCATTTTATCGACGCTACATGTTGTTGTGTTTTCATCTGCGTTCTGGCGAAATCACACAAGATTTTCGCTCTCCTTTTTATTTGCTTTGTTAGCTTCAGCACTGTGTTAAAATTTCTTTCATCAGTTGTCTTCCGAAGCGAATGTTGAACTGGTGACCATAATTATACCGCTGTGTTAGTTCCAACCTGGTTGCATAAACGGATCCCATATTGCGCAGGCTCCATGACCGAATATGTCTTTGTTCTTCAATACGATAACTACAATACACGCCATTCCAAGTGCCCACAATTTTTAAAGTTGTAACTCATAGATTCTCAAGGGGAACCCTCTAGATTGGTTGCCCTTATGTGTCCAGTATAGTGAGTCATGAAAGCGCAGGCATTCAGCGGTGCTGTGATCATTTCCCGAACGAGAAGGCTGCTATAATTCAGCTGAGAGACAAGAAAAGTTAAAGATAGCACTTCATCTTAATTTCGCAACGCTAATCAATGCATCGCTCAAGCGTACCACTTGCAAAGATGTAAAGTGTTGCTATACGGAGCTGCGTTTCATTACATTAAGCGGCTATAGTTCACTTCACATCTTCGGTCGTGAGAATGATGGGTGGATCAGTCAAACCACATTTGAAAAGTGAGCAGGTCAGTGCTATGTGCTCGCGCAGAAGTTTGTAGCCTAGCCAATAGAATTTAAGCAGTTCAGAGCTCCCTTTGCAGTCGGTAGTAAGAGGCTAGCAACCGTTTCCGTGGCTGACCTTCTAACACTTCCAAAACGGTGATATCCCTCCTGTAATCCAGTGTAAGCTATTCAGTATCTTTTTGACGTCGATCAGGGAAGGTTTTATCAGCTTCTTGGTTTTGTACGCCCTGTCTGCAGTTTTTTATATAGTAAGCAGCACAAATAGGAAGGCAGTCATAGAACCGGATCTTTTTTGTACCTTGTCTGAGTACTTTCCTACGGCTTCCAGCACAATGTATGAGGAATGCGCTTTCAGGCTTATCTTTGGACGACATTTATATGTGCCTTAGAGGTAGGTTTTATTCGTCCTTCCAGCGTTTCACCGTATCATTTGGAGTTCGTTTGCTTTGAAATTCCAGCATTTAAGGTCACCAGCAAAATAAGTGGTCTGGCACGTCATAAGGCTCCACTGGAAAGTAACGTAGATTAAAATTGCAGTTACTACGAAGCAAAACGCATTGGAGCTTTCAGCGTTACCGGCCAGGAGAAGAAGCTGCTCCAATTTTGAACAAAAATGTTTGGCCAGATAAAAACGTTCTTATTCTAGTGGACTATTACGCCTCAAATGCCAGGAATAATAACAAAACTAATAAAAGACATTTGTTCTGTCACCAAAATGCGCTTGTCTTCGTACTCTGAAGATTGATCAACATCAGTAAGCTTGCCAAAGTCAAACTTAAGCACGGCTCTGAAATCCGCTTTTTTGTAAAGTGTAGATATAGAGGTAAAACAAATTCACTGAGAACTTAATCACACCAGCTAAACTCACTGATCCCATGAAAAGGTAACTAATACACGGCAGCACCTCAGACTCCACACTAGAAAACCCAGGGAACTTTTCTTAAGAGCGCTCAGTGTCTTCAGATTGAGTACACCGTTTCTAGCTAAGAAACGTTCTGCTGATTGAGAAATTATTGGTCCTGGTGATTAACGTATGATCGCGAAACCGCCATGAGATAAGGAATTCGCTAAAGGTGAAAAGAACTTACCGTCAATTTAAAGTGGCTGCAATCATAAATTTTTCATAGCCGCGAATCCTTTAGAACGCTCCCATAATTTAAAGAAAGAAATGTAAACGATTCTTCCAAAATTAGCTGAAGAAGCTTTAAGAGGTAACCAAAACTCTATACAAGACTCCAGAAGTACATGATGATAGATTTGAGATATATTCAAGTGATGTCAGCGCAATGGAAGGTTCCCCAGCCATCTTTAATATAACTGCGGGTAGTGCCAGATATATCTTCTCCAACAATCTGAAAAACTCTTCTAAACTAAGAGTGTTGGGGGCGAGATGGCTCAGTGATTAGAGCACAAATTTACTAACTGGAAGGTCCGCGGGTTGAACCTGCTCTCTACCTTCCGACTTCTCCTGTCTAGGCCTGGGCAACCTAGCAGTATCCCAGCCGTCTTGCTTCCTTCCGGTGGCATGGCAGTTAGGCACCGGAAAGGTGCTACAGCTGAACGATTTTTTAAGCTAAGTATGTCTGCAGCACTGTAGAACATCTCACAGCTAACATCAACCCCATCATTAAAAGGTCAAACAGCCAAGACCACAACAACAGTAAAATCTCCGTTGGCAGCTGTTGGACAGTCCGAACTCTGGTATTCTAATTGATGTTACTGTCTTAGACATTTTAACGATAGTTTGCTGGGTGTTGCCATTTGCTATCTGGGTCTAGTGAGAACAAACCCAACCTGCTTCCGCCAGCGCCGAATCTGGTTAGTAAACTCCATTTTTTATCCAACTATTTTAATTTGCCGTGAATAGTTTAGAAATTTTCATTTCTATTTAATGCCAGTAACATTTGTCATACTTCTGTAGTTTGACACAGGCAGCATACTCACACAAGTCGTCAGAAAAGTCACACCGCCGACAAGTTGCATCTTGCATGGATTGGGTTTATATCAGGACACAAAGACTTGAAGCCTATTGACCCCACATATCCGGCGAGTAACGTCTGTTTTGCAGTGACTGACGTGCAACGTATCTGCTTTGTTGGTCAAAGTTATCAAAACCATATATTTAAAAGAACCAATCTTCAAGCAATGCAACAGATGGCTCAGGCTCTAGAGTAGTCCGGTTTGAGTGTCACGGTTCTACCAAAGGTGCGACAGTCTGATTCTAACACTGCCTGCCACCTACATTAAATACGCCTCGCTTAAGAAAGTCGATGTAATACCCCTACCTCCACCAAGAATCGATAAGTAACTATAAATGTTAAAGCGGTAATAAAGCTGCTTATGGAGGATGGTTTTAATCCCTCTCTCATTTCGGATCAAATGAACTGAAAAACGCAAAATCGCTCTCATAATTTGTAATGGCGTGCGACGTCCTCCAGTCCTCAAAATTTATGGCGCCAACAAGACACCAGCTTGGTTTTCAGGGGTGAGTTGCGCAGAGCACACATTGCGTGCAATATACAATGATCTGTCCTACATTGTGGATTAGAGACATGGCCTCTGAGTGCGGAATTCATTCATATGCTTTCTGTGTTTGGCCATCGGCTTTTCCAGATCATTGCGCGAGTTGGACGCAAACACAGATCTGTACTGCTGAAATACGCCAGGCGGCTCTTGGGAATTCCATTCTCCCTGGATAGCTCGGCTAAATTCAGTCTACAGGTTGCATTGTTCCGAGCCATAATTTCCGTATGATAGTTATCACCATCGTCATCGAAAGCATAAAATCAGTGTTAGACCTTGGCAGTTTCTTGCCAACCATTGGTTTTCCCATCTCAAAACCTACATGCGTGTAGACGGTTACCAACACGACCAAGTTGGCTCGTAAGGCTTTTTCAGTTCAGTTTCTAAACCAAGGACCCATTACCTCTTGGCCGTTATGATCGGACACAAGGTTGGGCTCTTGGAGGCAAACCGTCTTCTAGCGCACAGAGAACACAGCCTTTTCAACATAACCTATGGACTGAGATCAACATATCTATTTGGGTGAATAGATTTTCCCAAAAGCCCTCTGGCTTACTTCTGGAGTACCAAAATGGTATTCACACCAGACTAGTGCAGGGCTTTAGAGGAACCTATGGTCAAACACAGACAGCTTTTGCAGGTCTTCCGCATGCATCAGCCATGTCTCTAATCCATCAAAAAAGCTAGGTCAAACCATGGTGTTGTTCACTATACCCTTGATTGTCAAGCTGATGTCTTGTCTGCACCATAAATTTTGTGGGTTAAAAACACTGTACTGAGCTCTCAAATTAGGGGAGCGATTTTGTCTCTCACCAGACCTCCAAGATTCACGCAGCTGTCCAGGTAGACATACTTATCTGCTACATCAATCATTTCAACTGCAGTCACTAAGTTTGCGTTTGAACACACTAGTCTACATCTCACAGCGCCACTTTGCACTTTACGGGGGCGAAGTGCGTACCAAACTGTGCAACAGAATATTTCGAGTTATTTAATTTATTTCGCACCTCTAAGAGGTCTGATCCAACTAGAGTAATATTGTCGGCGTACTCAATGTCCACGAGTAAAAGTTCTGGAAGTATTTTTATACCTGGAGTGTTGGAGACAGGTATGAAAGAAAAATATTGATTACGAAGTTTGAGACGAAGGGGGAAAGACAACGTTATTGCTTGACAACAGTGGTTGTGATGAACGCAAGAGGAAGTTTGCCGTAAATATCCATGGAATTGGGTATGTAGTCTTTATAAGAGACAAGAACTTAGAAGAAACACTCCTCATCACCGGACATCGCTACATTTTCCGACTAACAAAGAAGCAAAGTCAAGTTTGAGGTCAAGAGATGCAACCGTTATTATCTGTCGGAGAAAGTTGTGTAGTTTAATCACTTTCCTCAGGGTAAAGATATGGTCGGTGAAACCCAGGCTATGGCAAAATCTTGTCAGATTTCCGCGAATTTGACTATTTCGATGACGGACCAACCTAATTAATATGACGCCAGACAACAGCTCGGGAGCTATAGCCACTGGAATGGTCACTAGGATAGTTTTTCGCACGGTTTTTGCACTTTTTTGAACACCAAAGTCATTGTCGATGAACTCTATTCTGTTGGAGATTTTCCCTCATCTCAGACGTTTTGGTATATTAACCACGACGAACTCACTACTTTCTTTGAGGATTGCGGAGTGAAAACAGTTCTTTGTTCCGCTGAAGCAATTAACTCGCACACTAGACTTCCATCGACGATGAAAGGCCAATGCTTATGTCCCACTCTGGCTCAGTACTAGCTTCTGTAGGGCAGTTGATGGTGTCCGCATGAAGTGTTCCTCAGAGCGTTCAGTCCATCTTTCAACACAGTGTGTCTGTGAACGGAATAAGGTCCCATCATTTTTGCAAATCGTTTTGCTAGCACGCACTCCTCGAGCCACTTGATCGAATTTTCTTGGGATGAGGTTGCTCTTCGTTGCAAAAACTTTTCCGTTTATCGGGTTTGGCCATTTGCTAGCGCTCTCTCTCAGTCCTTAGACTCTTCACTACTTGGTATTTCAGGGCTCTGCATGCACCACTACGGTTACTTGTTTCTAGTACATTTTTTCTGGCTTCAGTCAGAGCCGCTGATTGGGACAAAATCCAACTTTTGGGGTACCTCAAACAGACTGTTTCAAAGGTTTTGAGCAAGGCCTTCTTCCCGATTTTCCAGTCGTCATCCAACTTACCATTGTTTTCATCAACTTCTAGGAGTGCTAAGCCAAAGCATTTTAATATTGTTTAGCCATAGATAAGCTTTTCAGGTGGCGAAATGAATGCCTTTTCATCAGCTGCAGTGTCCCCGATGGCAAGTAAATGGATAAGTTTGCCCGCCCAATGCCGTACTAGGAATCAAGCGCTGTACTGAAACACGTAAGCCAATTATGTATCAGGACTCACTACAGGCAACTGGCTGCCACATGGTTCAACGGACTTTACAACTGGTTTGAAGTTTGTGGCCTCCAAGTCAAACGGTGTGAGTTGTTGCGCTAAACGTTTGTACTGGCTAGAAACAGATTATGTCCAACACACAACCACATTAATCCGTGGAGTGAGTACCATCCCCGATTCATCCGCCAAGATAGGCCTCACCAAGACTTATTCGACCAAACTGAGCTTTTACATAACCTGTCAGAATCGTGATATCTATACGTCTCACGAACCGGAGTGACCGCGACAAATCTCCATAGGAGCTATCGTTCTCAGCCTCAGAGCTGTTGTCTGCTGGAGCGTATACTAACCCAACAACCGAACACAGTTTACCACATCCAGATGCAATGATTTTGATTAAACCAGTCAATCCAACAGCGCAAGGACGACGGTTTACTGGTGTATAGCCCAGTAAGTTGCATCCAGTGCTGAGGCTGAACATCAGTCCCACGTGGTAGCTACAAGAGGCCAGTGCATCAGTATCGCCACACACCCGAAGAGTAATTGTGAGTAATCTGGGTTTGTACCGAGTGCACTGAGATAAACGATTGAAATGGAGTCTTGTGTGCCTGTTGCAGAGATACAACATGTATCAATCGAAAGAAAAAAGAAAGGTCATATTGTTTTGGGCTAAAAGGACTAAAAATACAACCTAGATGTTGCATTTACTGACCCTCCCGTGCCAACGCCACTGGACTCTTCGCTCGTTTTCTTCAGCTTAGGTTGGTTCATTTGTTAGTGACGTGTTTATTTGGCCTGCTAACTGTAAAACCAAGATGTCCCTTTACACAATGACGAAAAGTTCTCCATGTCCATCCCCAAGCTCGGCAAACAGATCAATGGCATGTAATATGCCATGTGAAAGAGTAAACGTTTTAGCTTGCGAAAACCCAAATAAACCAAATTAGGACCCGACTGCCGGCGTACTGGAACTGTTATATCGGGTGAACTATTGTTGTCGTAAATAAATGGAAGGCTTGCTCTCAAGTCGAGTAAGAATGCCACACATCACACTGTTTTGTTTTAAAATTTTACAAAACACTTATGGAAAGTTGTGCATGGTGTGATTTGCTTGGATAATACATTTTGTCAATCAGACTGAAAGGCTGGCTTTGCGTCAGCTACAGATTGCAGCACTGTGGTGCGGGTAATAACCCTACACTGAATGTCTTGCCGCTGTGAACTGTGACCCTTAATTCTTTAGCCGCGTCCGGCAGTCGTGTGTTTTGGATACGGAGGCAGAAAAATATTCTAAGCTCAGAGGGACATTCAATCCTTCTCTAATACTAAGATAAACCAAGCGTTTTTCGCGGGTAGTTGGACCAGAGCGTGGCCGATTAGATAGCTCTACTGGGCCGCTAAGAAATAACACTAAAATTAAAGACATGCGTTTGTCAGATTTATCCCAAAGGTGTGACTGTGCAGCTTCGTTTTTAGTAGTTTCACGGTACACAGAAAGAGGCATTTTGGAAACCCGTTTTTTCAATGCTAAAATGGTCAGTTCCTATGCTGAAAATCTCTTGTTCAGACGTTCGGCGCTCTGACGTTTAGGCACTTTGAAGGTATACAATTTTCGGAGTTGACAGTTTACCCTGATCAGGACGTTTCAGTAAACCATGCGGTCGCTTGGTAAGGTAGACCAGTTAGACCTGACGAAGGTTTCTTCGAAATGGTTTTACTTTGTTTCATAGCTGTGACGCACTGAATTTATAAACCAACATCCAAATTTCTTCAAGTGCAAACAGATCCGTTTTTCCAGGTCTTTATTACCATTTTAGTAACTTTCTTCACCTTCGCTTACTTGGGAATTTCCCAAGTAAGGATTAGTATAACGTGGCTAATTGACTCCAAACTATAACTCCAAACAACTATTAGCTTTTACGTGCTATAACACAACAGGTTTTGGTGAGAAAAAAGTTATAAAAGCGCAGGATGGCTGCTTATTTCTGTCTCAAACTTCCGTCTACATGTGCTCTACTTCCATGTTAAGCGAGGTACGGTTAATTTATCGTTTCTTATTGTGTAAACAATAGCTTCAAACTATCAAGGCCCTTCCTTTCAATGAGCCTTTGGGAAAAGTCCAAGGTGATAGAGTATCCTGCTGTTTTCCTCTTCATTGTCTTGCCCAACTACTCCCATAAACCTCGTAACACAATCCGACCGTTATCAGGCACCAACATAGCGTTCAATGTACAAGGTTGTTCCGATAAACCCCACTTTTCTGGCCGGCTACGGCTGCTACAGCTCTTTTTACTGATCATCACTAGGATGATCATCCCTATTGTCCGACCATAATTTCTTCAAAGACCTGCATAGTAAACATATATATATGCGTAATGTAGTACCGGAATATTAGCACGTTACTGCAACTTCTGGAGGCGATCACCTTCGACTGAAGCCCTTACTGCAAGACAGAACAACTGCTTTTCTGTTCGGCCCTGGCAGGTTTGTTAGCACTAGCTTACGTGAGCCAAAGCTATCAGAAGTTGGTTAAAGAGGACTTGTTGCCCTAATCGGGCACATCTCACAACGAAAACGCCTCCAATATAGTTTGGTGTATCTCACCTTGCGGTTGGCTGCCTTGTGGTTACAGATATCTCTAACTGGTAAACACGTTTCGGTTCTTACGCATTCGAACACTGACCTTACTTGTTACGCCTCGGAATTATTTCAACGGAATAGCTTGATGTCCCTTCAGGTTCACGCTTAGTTATAAGAAAGTTATATGGCTACTACAACTGCCGGTATTGTTACATTTGTATGTCATTAAACAATGAGACAATTAGAAAACATGTGCTTGGTTGTACAACGGAGAAGAATGTGTCTGGCGCCAAAAGCGACGGTGGTTTGGTCATGTCAACTCATTGTTTATCAAACAAAGTACTGTTTTTCGCGTCCAATTCAGAGTGTTGCAAGCAAAGGGGTTGTTCATATCTGAATTGGCAGAGGGAACTTAGAACTGCGAAACGTTTGGGCACTGCCGTTGTAAATCACTTTCTAGGATGAGACCCGCTTGATCCCCACCACGCTGCAATAGGGCTGATAGTCGATGTGAGTGCTGTTCTTGTCCTCAGTTTCCATTCAAATTACCCGAACGAATCTCTGGAGAAGTGGGCATCCTGGATTTATGGTGTTGGGCTAGCACCAAGTTCCTTCCCGATCTACATTTATGCTTTTCTTTGTAGTCAAAAACTCGAATAAATTACGGTTGTACTGCAGTGAAGCATCTGTGTTGAACACTGATGTCATGCTGTCAATGATGATGACGACGATGACAATGATGAAATAAACGCAAACTATGCCGAAAACATGGGGGCGAGATGGCTCAAGTGGTTAGAGCGCGAATCTACTGACCGAAAGGTCCGTGGTTCGAACCCGACCTCTGCCTCTCGACTTCCCCTGTCTAGGCTTGGGCAACCTGGCAGTATCCTGGCCCTCGTACTTCCTTCGGGCAGCATGGCAGATAGGCACCGAAAGGGTGCTACAGCTGAACGATGCCGTAAACATACAGCTGAATAGTTAGGCCTTACAAGCAGCATTACAGGACCCTTGAATTAAAACATTCATGAAGGTATGAACCAATTTTTCACCATTTGCTAACTAACGGGTGACTAACCTCATAGCTTATTACTTATTGAGGTTGTATTCATACCTTTTAACTGATAAGGAATCCTCTGTATCTGATGAATCTGATAACAGCTTCCAAGTTGTTCCACTTAGAAGCGGATCAAACAGTTGCCTAGTAACAACAAGTAGTCCATAAAACTGACTGGTCATGTTCTCTTAGCATAGATTCTAAACGTCGGTTTTTTTTAATGAATTGCAAATTGCGGGTAGTCTTTACCGAAGTGAAAACGCCACTTCTTTCGTCATTTTTTGAGTTGAGCAACGTAAATCAACTACGCTCCAAAATAACGTAATGCAAATGTGGCATCTTTCTTTCAGCCAAGGCAAAGGCACGATCGAAGTTACCGGTGTCCGATGAGATTCCTGAGTTGCAGCCGTGGAGACCTTCGGTAATTTTTGATGCCTCGATTGACGAGCTGCGGATCACTGAGGAGCGTCTTTTAAAGGTAATATGCTTAAACGTTCAACGGCATCTATCCTGACCACTCAACTTTTACGATAAAATAAAGCCCTCCACATTCTTTCTTTTTTCTAAACTCTACGTTTCCCAACCACGAAAGATTACCCTTTTCTCTCAGGATGATGCGACTACTCATATAAATTATGCATGAAAATTTATTCGCCTTTTTAAGCTGTATAAATTTTTTAGTGAACATGACATCAACTCGACCTCTCACC
This sequence comes from Clonorchis sinensis, assembly GCA_003604175.2. Taxonomy (NCBI): domain Eukaryota; kingdom Metazoa; phylum Platyhelminthes; class Trematoda; order Opisthorchiida; family Opisthorchiidae; genus Clonorchis; species Clonorchis sinensis. Next base: position 4,367,471 of record CM030371.1, read on the forward strand.
GACATTAGACTCCTTTTTAAGATTTGTATATCAGCCTGAGGGTGGATGAAAACATACTAAAGGGAAGCTGACGAAAAGAAAACTTCTCTAGAACGACCAAGCTTTCCACTGACCGATTTTGTTCGGTTCTGTCAAATTCATGGTATGACGCTAAATGAATGAACCCCTAAATTTCTAAAGGTCACACTCAGGTACAACTGGGCCATTGAGAGTATTTACAAAATATACCTTACAAAATTAAAGGGTGGTCTTCATTTTCACTAGTGAACAGCTGGATTTATAGCAAACGTCTCAGCCTCTGTAGACTGATCGTCAGTGGTCACTGGAAGGTGGTTTACTATTCAGCCAACAGCACTGAATTTCCATACTTGGCCACAGCCGTGATCAACAGTCCAATTGTTTGAAATATCAAAAAATAACTGAACTTTTCTGTGAGTCGTTAAGGATACTTCTACCATGGAGGGGGACGAGATAGCTCAAGTGGTTAGAGCGCGAATCTACTGACCGGAAGGTCCGTGGTTCAAACCCGACCTCTGCCTCTCGACTTCCCCTGTCTAGGCTTGGGCAACCTGGTAGTATCCCAGCCCTCGTGCAACCTTCGGGTGGCATGGCAGCTAAGCACCGAAAGGGTGTGTCAGCTGAACAGTAGTTTTCTTCTACCATACAAAAACACTAAAAGGAGGCAATCGATAAATTACTGCGTAGAAAGACTTTGCACCTCCGAAAAAGCAGCTCCGTCAGCTCAGTAGGTCGCAAGGTGGAAGAAGAGCAAAACTAAGGAGCAGTCAGACGGTCCTAAGAATTTTTCAGTTAGCTGTTTGGCAGTTTATTCATACTGGTAATATGTTTTAATCACTGGTTCTTGGTCAGTATTGCATTCAAATAAAATCTAGAAATTTCAGTATGTACTTTTATGGTTGTTTTTCTCTGTGAAAGATTTTTACTCAGTCGTTTGAATTAAACAGCCCTTCTTGAAACACATTAGGTAGACGCAATCCCGAGTGAATCTCTCGTTTGTGATACTTTCCAACTGAGATGTGCAGCACAAGACCGTCTCATGTTTCGGTCTGTACGATATTCGGGATACTGCAGTCTATTTCTCTCATGGATCATGCGACCCATAAGGCTGCTGAAAACTCTTCGACAGCTCACGACCGGGCTCGCTTCCCTTAGCCCTGTATAACCGATCGGATTCCATCCTAAAAGTAAAGCCGACCCATGCTCAAAGGCCGAAAAGCGCCGTACATTTGTTTCATCCATGTTGAGAATCATTAGCAGTGTGCATCGCACAGGACTCACCGTGACCTTCCGGCCAGTAGTTTGAATGCTTGACCGTTCAGCCACCGGCAGTTGATCAACAGTGTGATTATACATATTGTATGAATATAGCGTCACTCACCCTTCAGTTTCAGAAAGCACATCACGTGGTCACGTGCTGACTGGCTTCTCCAGTAACGACTTCTCAAATGAAGGTTTCGACCACCCGGTGAATTTTGTTCTCCCTCTGAGCTGATCACATACTGTTAACGTAAAAAAAATTCAGCAACCTTTGCTTGACGCAGTTAGTCATAAATGTGTAGCTGAGTGTGTGACGGTAAAATACACATTAAACGCTTCGTTTCTCCCCTTTTTGTGTGTTGAATAGTCATCATCATCAAAGTCAGTAACATCAGTGTTGACACTGATGCTTCACTGCTGTGCAACCATGTTGTTCGTCTAATTTCATATGTATATATATGTATATATATTAAAAGCCATAGAGTAAAAAGAAGAGAGAAAGAATGGATCAAGGAAGGGACCTACTGGTCACCTGTGTCAAGCATTCTGAGATGCCTACACCCCCAACCACTCAATCAGGCAATCTGGAAAGAAAATGGCAGCATGAGCGCCACTGACATCGATTAGCCGCCATTTCTTGCAACGTCTCCACCCAAGCGCAGGCGGCGTCACGGGGACCCCATCCTGGAAGGCGTACAACATTAACAACACCCAAACTCTTCGTGATCTCTTTCACGCCTTTCTGCCAAGTCATGCGCTGTCCACCTCGCGGTTTGCGCCATTCTGAAGGAGGCACAGAGAACAACACTCGTCTCGGTAGACGGTGTTTCGGCATGCGGCACATGACCGAGCCATCGTAGTCGGTGGTGCTGGATGATTTCCCCAATTGAAGTACCTGTGTAACGGTGGATACTACTGATGAGGCATGCGAGTAGTAGGTCTTCTCGTAAATCTGCTTTGCGTTTCTTGGAAGTGAGATCTGTTACGGAATTTGTGGAGTCTCTTTATAGTATTTGTCTGCATTTGAGTAACAGTCAATGAATATCCAGAAAAGTTCAGGAAGACGCGTTCAAGGAGAAGATGGATATTCAGTTTTGTAAACGAGATGCATATGAGAGTTTTGCTCCCCTGTTCAATAGTCTGTAACTGTTAAGTTGGTGTTCTCAAGTAAACAACTCCGCAACGAAGGCCTTCTTCCTTTCACCTACAGCACAACCAAATACCCGTTTCCTAATCACCTCGTTACTAACACGCTGACGCCATCCAAAACCAGCAACGCTTCTGAGGCATCGGTGGTCGAAAACCTGGAAACGCTTCACATCATCTGTCCGCAGAGGCCATGTCTCGCACCCATACAACAATACAGCCCTTACTGTAGCCTGGTACACACGACCCTTAAGATCTAGTGAGATGCCTTTTTGACGCCACAAGTGACGTAAATTAGCAAACGTGATTCGAGCCTTTGAGATTCTTGCACTGACTTCATCAGACACATTTCCGTCAGAGCTAATACAACTACCGAGGTGCTCACGTATTAGTACATTCATTTGCTTTGTTGATGTCAAGATAACAAGCTTCCCGTAGATGAACCTCCAAGTACTTCTTGACTGTCTTGCCAATCGGTCCAGAAGTTGAGATGTAACGACTGAACCGTGTCCAGGTGTATCAGCGAAACGGAGCAATGTTAGTGTGAAAGATAATGGGGGCAACCAAGCAGCAACAACCAAACACACTAGGAAATTTAATCAATTGAAAAAAGTTTGAAACCGATTGAGAAGTCATCGTTTCAGAAGGGCTTGGTAAATAGTCGGTAGTTTTTTATTTGGGCAAAGTTTCGCTTTTGACACAAAAGCTTGGGCTTAAGCTTTTGTGTCAAATGAGAAACGGTGCTCAAATAAAAAACTATCGATTGTTTACCAAGACTTTCTGAAACACTAGAAACTTACTGCAGTCGAACGCTTCCAGAGGAATTTATAGGCTCTGCAGGGAGTTCCTCGGAGTCTAGATACCGGAAACTGCCTCAGTACCACTTGGAAGTCCCTCATTGGTGCACCACTATCCTTTTTAAGCCCAAATGTGTACAGCTAGGTAGTTTCCGTTTACTGGAGAGTTCCAAAGCCATTCCATAATACACAGTGTTGCCAGCCGTCCACCAACTTGTCAGGAAATAAACATCACGATATCTTGCTGCAAGCAAATGGAAATAGCACACGACTATTGAAGCGGTTGACCTGAGGACTAGAAGTCTATGAGGAAAAATGAAAATATCGTTGAGCTCATGATCCATCAAACACTTGTGATACTTCTAAACCCAGAATGGACCACGTGAGGAAAGTTCACAACGTATATCTCAAGGTCTGCGTAAGAATAAACTACCTAGGCTACGCGCACACAATACCTTCCTCGAAGGAGGACATCGTATCCAGGTCATTTGAGTTTTATCTTTGGGTTAACAGGCAGACTCTCGTGCCCCATCCCAACATGTTACTGAGCTCAGTTGAAGCTGTTGGCGGTCATCTCTATGTGAACTACGGAGTTGCCGATCATTTGTAAACCCAAAAAACCTTTCGGCCAGAAACGGTTGAGCAGCGGTGTAGGTGACTCGCACTTAGACAGGATATAGCGTTATCCATATCCAATCATGAAATCCACATTACGTGGTCACATGTTGGTTAACACGGTTCTCGAGTGACAACTTCTCAGATACAAGTTTAGCTCGTGAACTGCTTCCGTTGAATCACCAACAGATTACTGTTAGTAGTGTAAGGGGATTCGGGGCGTTTCAATCGAGATTTCGTCCTATGAGTGAAATCGATTTATGCTGAAAAGCCGACAGGCACTGTGTAGCTGCTTCATGGATTCATCAGCAATGCGTGTTTGACTAAAATCTAGGGCCACGCGATATCCCGGCTAGTAGTTTGAACACCGTTAGGTCAGCAATGTGGTTAATTCGCACTTAGACATGCTATAGCACCACTCGTTCTTCAGTCACGGAATTCACGCCACTTGGTCACGTGTTAGCTGGTTTCCGAGTGACCACAGCTCAGCTCAATGGTTCACGTGACTTGTGAACAATTCTTCCTGTTGAGCTGCTTGTAAGTCACTGGTAGCATGAAGATGCTTGGGGATTTTCTCTTGAGCTTTCGTTTTGTTGATCAAATCAATCTCTTCCAAAAAACAAGAAAGACTGAGCAGCTGTTTTTTTTCCTAGTCGAGTATCAGAAGGGGGAATATTTCACAAGTCGCATAGAACTTCCACCGGGGAGTCAGTTAAAACGTGACCACGTGATTTGAATCCCGTTAATAAAGAATAGGTAATGCTATATCCTTTTTAAATGCATTTACTCACACTGCTAATCAGCTGCTCATAGAGGGACTGTTTGGGCTTCAACTACAAGCCAAGAAGTGGTGAGTTTTACTCCCCCTGAAGACTGATATGATTATCACCGGTAATGGTTCCTCAAAAGGAAGAATATGCTGTGCAATGCTTCTCGGATTTTCGACATAGACAGACTTCAATTACAGGACAAAGTTTCAGTGAAACTTTTTATTTACTGTTTCCTTAAGGTACTTTCTGGCGTGCATGGACTTCGGTTTGTGCGGCTATGATTCACATTGGCAAAAGTGGGCAAAATTATTATGCCACCCTCCAGCACTCCAACCCTCATGCTACCACATGAAATGCAAGCAAATCATGCTTCTGTATAAACAGTTAACTTCCCTTTCAGACCGGTTATCGTGCAGTCTCTCCGGATAAGGCAACTTAGACTTGAGTGATCCCAGAGCACAAGTACATAAAACAGAAAGATGTCAACAGAGATACTAGTTGTTTTTAACCAGTTTCAGTAGATGTCCCTTACTGGGGAACACCACCATTTTCTCTTTTCGAGTCGAGGTATGACACCGATGCATATCTTTAACTGCTTTGATGTGATGATCCACATTCAAGGCATTAATTTTTTCATAAAGGAAGCTGGCGGTTTACTTCGTTGACTTTTTTCACTCTCAATCGCAGAAACTCGAAGAGTGGCGACGGAATAGACCAGTGAAGGCAGATTGTGAAGCATCGGCTGGCAGAACGCAGCAGGTCATGGTTCAGGTGCGGATCCCTGAATCACAACAGCCCCGTCCACTGAAAAGGTACCTAGTGTCTTTTGGCATCCTAGTGAGGACTGTCACGCAGAGTAATCGCTGTTTTGCCCCTTGTTTTAGAAGCGTTTGTTTTGTTTTCAGACTACTTGCCATTTTGAGTAGTTTAAAAAGGATCCCAATACAGCGAGTCCTAGTCCAGATCTGGTGAAGGCCGATGGATTGTCAGAAATGGTCACCTGCCGGGCATCGCAACAAAACAAAGGTAGGTGTGATGCGCGGATCGCTCGCAACGGAATATCAGCAGGATCGATAACTAAAAAAGTCTGTGCATTACCACATTGTGGGACCGTAGATTTCATTTTTGACGACCCAGGCTCTGTCACCCATGGGAACATACAAATTGGTAGCCGGACAAGCTCTAGCAAAGTGCTTTGGGATTAAGCGTGTCACAGGACACCTTACTATTGCGCCGTCTCAGACGCATACATCTACCTCGGTTGTTACGTTACCGCGCCTATCACCACTCTGAAGTTTTATTGCTCCAAATCTTTTTTTACATCCCTTACTGTGTGAGTAGTGTTCAGAAAGCCTGATTTTCTATCCACTTCAGGTGGTAAGTTGATATATTTGGCTGCCCCACAAGGTTTTTTCCATACATCGGTTATCACCACCGCATTGAAGACAACATGCGTATACTTTTACATTGTGGACTTCGCGGACGAAATCATTGTCCGGAGAACTACCTGTTTTGTCTCTCATTATGTCTCCATTTCTCCACACTCGCTTTTTTTATGTCCTATCTTTTTTCTAAACGATACAAGGATTGCTGTGCTCAAACGTGCTCCTGCTGATGCTCATGTAGCCAATCAGATAAGCACCGAACCTTCCCACAAACCGTGTGGCCAACCGGATGAAACCAAGCAATTAGGTCAAAAACAGGACTGGCTTGCTGCGGGTTTCGGTCCACGGATCACGCCAAACGGTCACGTGATTGAACACAGCATCCTTGGGGATCCGGAAAGCTTTTATCGTATGGCAGTTTTACGAGGCGATATCACATGGGAAGTGAGTTTATGTGTACTTATTAATCCACAATTCAAATTGATAATTTGAATCAAAAGTGAATCTGAAATATTCACGGACGATACCGATTCCTAATGACACTAACTTAGACAGAGATTTTGGACTGCGGTTTATATGGAGCAGAATATATTTGTACGAACTTCCTCTATTCCAAATGGCTTTCAACCTCTGAACGACTAGAAGACCGAAGCGTCTCCGGATCGGTATCCTCTTCAAGTAGTAGAATGTTTGGAACAACAATACCCTTCAAAATCTTCGATTCGTCTATCATCATTTTACAAGATGATGCTATGACAGCTCTTTGCCATAGGTTGGAAACAGCAGCGGTCTTGGGACCGATTCGTGCTGTCCGATTGAGTAACTCCACTTGTATTGGCTGGAAAGATCGATTTTGTAGGGATTTCGGGATTTTGAAGCCAGTTTTTGTCCTAAGTAAACGAAACTCATGAGAATACCATTGATCCGTCACACCATTTGCTAACACTTCATCTTAATGTGTTTTTCGGGTTAGGATTACAGCTTCCGAGATGTTGTTTGACACCTGCCGGAGATAGTCCTAATTTGAGAGTTTGCACATCTAAATGTTTGTCGTTCAAACCTAAGTATTATCCTCTTCATCGTGGAAAGCAATACACCCGCACTGAGACCAAGTGCCTAACTGCCACACAAACGATAACCTAAGTACCAACTTTTACGGGACTTCACTGTCGAGATTACGGTGTTTCTCTCAAAATGGGCTTGACTAGACCTGGCCCTGCACCACACAATGTTGCCACGACAACGAAGACGCGCGAAGCTTTTGCTGTCAATCGGGTGAAAAAAAGACTGAACCCAGTGTAATCGGCAATCTCAAATGTCTACCAGGGAATAAATGTGCTACTTGAGATCTGTTTGTGCTTGAACCAGGAAACTAATGGGAAGCAGTTGTAACATTAATACTTAACGCAGTCATTATTTGGTGCTGCTGTTACGTCTCAAATTTTTAGCCAACGTCACCTGAGGCAGACCCAAGAGAGTAGGTTGACATTTGGTCAAAAACTAGGTCACACCGGAAGTCTTGCCAATCGATCAATACTGACTCACTCCGATCAGATTTCTTCAACATATTGTCGTGCGTTTTTTTTCATAGCACATGAATGAGCATTAACTGGTGCATCGCACACCAAAGATAGTGATGGCAACAGGACTTGAAAAAAAATTAAGAAATAGCAGGTATACTAAAATCAGTCTGCCCCAGGTGAAGAATTCTGTCATAGTCAGCATCAGAGACAGCAAGATCAGAGTTGACACCGATACGTCACTGTCGTACAACCACAAGGTTTATCTAATTAGGGTGAAAAGAACAGAAAGGGGTGGGCAAAAGGGAAACTGTTGCTAGCCCATCGCAAGCATTCTAAGGTGCTTACACCTCCAAGTGCTCAGTCAGACAATCTTAGAAGAAAATGACAGCATGAAAGCTACCTATTGAATTAGCCGCCATTTCTTGAAATGTCCACAGCCAACCGCTAAGGGGTCACGAAAACTCCATCCTAGAGGGAGAACGACAACCAGCGACTCCTAAACTCATTGTAATTTCCTTAACACTCTTCTGCCAAGTCACCCGTTGTCCACCTCGCAGCGGACGATGTTTCGGCGGGTGTAGCATATAGGTAAGCCACCGCAGCTGGTAGTAATGGGTATTTCTCGTGACTGAAGTACCGACTGCACAAACCAATACACGTACTTTGATTACTTCGTTACAAGTTTGCTGTCGCTATCCGACACTAGCAGACGGTCAACATCCAACAGCAGAAGCCATGTCTTGCAACCATAAAACAGTACAGCACCTACTATGGCCCGGAGAACGTGGCCCTTGTCACCCAACGATGTGTCCTTTCTGACTCCACAATTGAGGCAGACTACGAAACGTGACCTCTGCGATTCCTGCACTGAGTTCATCAGATACACTTACGTCAGGGCTAATAGAACTACCGGGGTAGGTAAAATTATCCACAACACCCAGTACATTTTCTTGAATTGCAGGTGTCATGTTCTACAAGTATCTTGAATGTGTTAGACGCATGTTAAAAGCTCGTATCCTGGTGGTCAGTTCATTCAACAGAGCTTGTCCTTTGCCTTTGTCTCCAAAGATCCGGACGACATTGTCAGCGTACTCTAGACCGACAAGACTCTCATCATCAGAGATTTGAAAACAGTAGTTCCAAAGACCTTCATTCCAAAAATGAAGAAGTGGACATCCTTTATGTGCCTGCACCCAGTCCTTTCTTCTCGTTCAGGCATCTGATCATCTCCTTTGCAAATCCAGATTATTTGATCAGGTAGTTAGCGGCACATTCAATACGGGGTCTGCGAAATTTGGGTTGATGGGTAATCGTTAGTCTGGCAGTACTAGAATTTGAACTGCTCTACTCAGCGTTACCGTTCGATACTATTCAGTCGTGCGTCCTGGAGCCTGATGTTCTACTTTGCGCTCATGAAGGTGGAAACAAGTTCCTAGCAATGCAGGCTGTGAACAGGACACTTTTAACCACGCGTAGGGCCTCACGTATGTCGACCGCACCTTGGTAGATGAATCCAGCGCATGAATCTCTAAGGTTTGGATCACGTTTACTTATATGAGACAACTTGGCGACAAAGCGGTCAATCTTTGGATCTTAAGGGACGTGTACATTAGGCCAGGGTACGGGTTATCCTGTTGTACAGCTGTGTGTGGACTTGGTAAGCAGCGAAGGTGAGTCACAAGTGGATTTTTAATAAAAATTTTCTTAGACCTATTGTTTATATAGGCTGGTGCCTACAGATCCACAGCCAAACTGGTAGAGAACGAATTTTCGTCTGTAAAGCAGCGACTTTAAGTAACGACTTTGTCCAGTACCACAAGCTGCATTGGCATGGACACCAGTCCTTGTTTGTCGGAAACAATGCTGTTTTTTTGCGCGCACTTCAAAGTAACACTGTCGAAGCTGTAGTTAGTCAGCTTCTAAAAATAGAGGGGCTACTTGCTTGTCCCGCTGGGTATTCACGATCCTTTTTGTGTATGGCTAGAGAAGCTGTGAGATATGGCTGCTAGTCGATGTCAGTTGTAGTCTTTTTTTACTGTTTGTTCGCAATGTATGAATAAATGTCCGTCGGAGACGCTTTTGGCAGGTTGGCGCTGTGTTTCTTACCTTTCCACAATCACTTTTTCACCATTAGGCTTTCGAGTGAATTATGGTTGCACGAAAGGAGAGCATCTGTGTGGAGCACCGATATGTGGATTTAGATTTCTACGGTGATGGTCACGATGTAAACGACAACGATGATGACACTTGTTTAAGTCTGCCTCAAGTCACCGTTCTAAGGCTGACATGGAACGCTACGGTAGGGAATCAACCCATCGGAGGGTCACGTTTGGGAGAGGTTTTACACTGAAACAGCCATCTCAGCTCCATACTTCCATCCAGTACTATGGCGATGCGAATCTCACGGCATGCTCGTCACTGGTCACGTATACAGGACAGAACTTCTAAGGCTGTTTGCATCGTCGTATCTACGCAGTAGCATTTGCATTTTGATATACACTAAGGGACTGTCCAACACAACAGTTCTACCGTTTGTCATGGTAATGTGTTGGACTATTGTTAACTCGGGCAAATTAACTGGTAGCTGGTCAGGTGACTGATGATCTATTCGCCGAGCTTGGCACTTGACTTGTAGATGATTTGTGATAATTGGGAAAGACCTCACCAGAGTTTCTTAGACGCATCCTGGAGTTTCTGCAGTTCCACAGTTGTCCAGCTCGGCGGCCTATTGAAGACGTCCTAGTACCTTATGACTCAGGTATCCTTTGAATCGACGACGATTTCAGTGGTTTGAGTACGTCATCAAAAGGAAATTTTCTGGTGCTCGGCGCTTTCCTCACTCAGTACCTGAATCGGTCCCGTAAGGTCAGATACGAAGCAGTCAATGCACGAATCTGCAAGGCTCGGATCGCGTTTGCTAATCTGAGACACCTATGGCGTCAAAGTGTTGTATCCTTGAATCTCAAGGGACGTGTATATCAAGCTACAGTGCGCACCGTTTTGTTGTATGGCTGTGAGACTTGGCCTGTTCGAGCAGCGGAACTGAGACGTCTTCAGATGTTCGACAATCGTTGTCTCAGAACCATAGCTCGTGGTGGTTTGTGTCAGCAAATCCGTAACGGGGCAATTAGAAAGCGAGTTTTCGTTTGTGCAACGGGTACTTCTATTAGAGAGTGTGTCCAACACTAGAAACTGCGTTAGTTGGGACATGTGTTGCGTATGCCTGACCATCGTCTGCCGAAGAGAGTGCTTTTTTCATGCCCAATTCAGAGTGGCGGTGGCAGAGAGGTGGCCAACCCTTGACCTGGCAGAAGGGTATGAAAGAAATCACAAAACGTTTGGGTGTTGTCGGTGCTACTCGCCTTCCAGGATGGGAACCGCGTGATTCCTACTGCGCCTGGTTGGAGTTGCTGCAAGATATGACTGTCAACCGATGTCAGTGGCGATCTTGTTGTTAAGTTCTATCCAGATTGCCTGAATGAGTGTTTGGAGATGTAGGCACTCGGAATGATCATAGTAAGGCAGCGATAAGTCCCCTCCCCATCCATCTTTATTCTTTTTCTTCACAATAAGGCTTTCAAATAAATCATGTTTGTACGGCAATGAAGCATCGGTGTTGAACACTGATGTCATGCTGTCGATTATTATTATTATTATTATTATTATTATTATTATTGTGATGATGATGATGATGATGATGATGATGATGATGATGATGATGATGATGATGATGATGATGATGATGATGATGATGATGATGAATGATGATGATGATGATGATGATGATGATGATGATGATGATGATGATGATGATTCCAGTTTTGACGTATCATGCAGCATCCGCTTCCGGAATAAATAATGCATTTGAATGCCTTTGGACCTGGTCTCTGATTGTCACTCGTGACCATTCGAAACATCCCACCAGGGGAGCCAATCGCAATAAAGTAAGCAAGTTTCCACGGCAAGCCTTCAGATTTCGAAACACATTCGGTAATTCAGGATGACCTTCTGTCAAAAATATTTTCTGTATATGGCTCTATTAAACTCTGCCGTAAAAATGATATTATTTCGGTTATTTCATCCCATATTATGGCAGTTTTTCAAAGGTCTTTCTCCTACCTGGTGGTCGAAGACCCCTAAATTTTACTCCAAGCATGAAACCATGATTCACAAATAGAAGCAAATTAGGTATATTTTTACGCAAAACGTTGCATTTGTGACTATTAGGCCATACATCGCAAACATGTTGTGTTTTTCAGCTTGTACCCGATGAAATTCGGCGAAAACTACAGCCTGAATTCAGAAATCTAGACCTTACGCCGGATGCGACTCTGTCAACTTGTCCCAAGTCGCCAGCAGCAAAAGTGTCGTCTGATCCATTTCCAATAACTGGCGACCAGTCTGCTTTGGAAAACTGGCAACAATGGCTTACAAAACAGAAAGCAGTGCAGAAACGCCTATCCGGTAATGTGTTTTTGTTACAGTGAATAGTCCGAGCTCATCTCTTTAGGAGCCCGCCAATGTTCAAACCAATTGAAAGGCTGGTTAGGTGCTTTTGCCGTGTCTCTCCCTATTAGCAGATTAACTAACCAGGCAATAATATCGGCTTTATAGGTGGCCAGACCTGGAGCCCTCAAAGTTCTCACATGCACTCTCGAAAAAGGAAAACATTATCAAACCAATCCGAGCAGGGGCAAACGACGTTCCCCCTGTTTTACTCTTTTAAATGAGTCTACTCGTGTCAATTGCAGTAGTCAAAAAAGCCAATCATTGACGGCTCGCCCGGTTAGGTCGGTTGCCATTTGTGCGAACCTGGATCTCAGAATTTGTTGCTTATTTTATGACTCAACTATCAGAAACTTCCGGATCCGTCAGGAAAACTCGGACATTTAGGATAAACGTTTTATTAGTCTCTGCTTATTATGGGAAGACAATCCTACCAAACTTCATGGGGCAGACCATCATGATGTAGACATCAAGAATGACTTTGGACTAAGATACACTCTAACGTGTCAAGCTGATCTTTTCGGGACTAGTATTCCTGGTTTTTGCTAGCTAATCAACTGATTCACTGGTGAATTCACTTAGTCGGGATATTGATTTTGCGCATTAAACTATGAATAGGTGTGTGGTTCACAGTTTCCTGCCATATTTATACAACGCATTACAAGTCAGATAGATTAATTTTTATTCGCATATTTTTCAACAAATGTTCTGCCGTAGGATTTCGTCCGTTCTTTGTTGTATGCTGAAATATCATTCTAACATGTTTTGTATTATGGTTACTTACTTCTCGGTCATCGGTGACGAGAGAGGTCAAAAATTATCGCCAGAAATGTGGATGTGCTGTTAGTAACCAGTGCTTTTCTGCAGTCAGAATTTCTCTTTGCAAAGCTGAGGAGTTTATAGATTCGTTCCTGAGCGATCAAAATTGGAGTCTGTTTACACCGATCCGAAGTAATCGGTGTAAAAGAGCGGCTGCCGTAGAACCAAACGCTTTGAAGAAACTTTGACCTCTTATTTGAACAAAAATAAGAGATTCCCTTAAACATAACCCACTAATGGTAGGGTTTCTGAAAACTCTTTGATGGCCTACGAACAGTTTTGTGCTTCTTGTAGCTCATTCAATAGGAGCTGTCCCAAAATTTTCGTCAATAATGCGACATCTACTCTCATTTTCATCAGAATTTGGTTTTGACAGGACGTTCGACCTAATCTAGCTGAATCCGTCGTTTATGATGGTCCACTTCAACTGAATACGCTGCACCAGGCCGCCTTCTCATGTTTCAGTTGGTAGTATATTTGAGATTATTATCTAGAAGTCACATACTACTCATATGGGTGCTGAAATCCATTCGGCAGCCCACGAATAGTTTTGTCCTCTTCAGTTGGAGAATACCTTCACACAAGAGAGATTTAGCTGGATTTATTCACACCTGTCGTCAGAAACTAAGTTTGTATACAGATGAGATTATTTGGCAACTGGTTTATCCTGTTTGGTTTGAAAACCTCATCGGTTTTGGAGTTTCGGAGTGAGATCAACCATCCACCGTACGTCTAGTTATGACCGGAGACATTTCGCCTTAACACCCCACAAGATTTAGTGCCCATTACTATGAAATTCCCATCTTGTCCTCCTCAACAACTAGTGTATCCGCAAGTCACTTGAATGACTTCTGAAATCAATTGATGAACGTCTCTCTTCCAGATATGTCTAAACGGAAACCAAGCGATCTTGTGATGAATTCTGGTGAACATTATTACCTTATTCAGCTTGGTCGAGAAAAGATTGAACGTACCCTGCCACTTGTTGCCCCGGGTAAAGGGAGTAAGTCTATCGAAGTGTAGTGTTACCAATGGGACATTCATTGTTTTCAGCATCTGGTAGATCTCTAGTTCCAACTCGAAAAATTCTAGCGCAATCGTCCCCAGTAATCGTACATCTGAGAGCCAATTGAAACTGGAGAATGTCAGACTGTCCTGTTAGAGGGGAAATCGTTGTAGGCAAGTTAGTTGAACGGAGTGAGTATTATCCTAAAAATTAGGGATGGAAAGTTTTACTCGTCAGAAAACATACAGTTGATTGTTTTCACAGGATAGGCTGCGCCCACTTCGCAATGCCACTTTGAAGACTCGATGCTCACTTCTGTTCTAGGAAAGGAATAACTATCTGGCTACTCACGAGTAGTCAAATCTCTAAAACGTTTTGACGCAAGTGAAATTCACCAACGGTGCGCAGGTGATATTCACGTTACTCATAAAATCAGAAGAAAATGGAGGTTGCAACATCCCGTGAACAATCACAGGTCCGTTTTTCCTCATTTGGGCAACTTTTTTGATCACGTGATGATAACATAATATTATGTTATCAGGTAAAACGTAAGAAACCTTAAATTTCACGGAAAATTCCAAAGAAGAGGTGGCAGGTAACAAATCAGTAAATCAGTAGTAAAGTCTGACCACAATGGAAGCGCCACGAAGCGAAACTCACTGAAAGAAGACCTCAATGAATTCCAGATTTGTTTCACAAAACTCAGTCACAGCCCCATGAAAGTAACCCCGAAGAAAGGATATTCCAGGTCAGCTTCAAGCGACCCTCGATCTTCTTCATCATAGTGGCTAAATTCAATGCCAACTAATGTGTTTAGTGTAGGAAAAACCGCACCCGTTCCGCATTCACATCGCCATCAAATGGACATATCCACCCTCATGTCTTGGAACAATTTGTACAATGAGCTCACATCAAACAAAGGAGTTACTGGAATTGAGTTCAGCTCTTAGCAGAACCCCTGAAATGCGGGTCTTGACCCCGGCGAAATTTGAACCCAGACACCTGATGTACGAAGCGAGTGTGTTACTGTGACCTCAGCAGTGCACACCGAAAGCTCCTGGAGTATCATGTCTATGCATTAAAAGTGCCGTTGGATAATTAGGCCACACTGCTGAGTTGTAAGCATGTTCACCTATTCAGACATGATAACTCGGATACGTCTGTCTTTCGTTGCCCAATAGTGGAGACACACCTGCTTTATATGTAAAACGCCCGGATGTCAAGTTCCAGATGCACCTAGGATGTGTACCCCTGATAATTCCTAATAAAAGTGAAACCTGAGTCCAGTGTAGCCTCACTCTGATACAGTCTCATCAGAATGATTGTGCTGGAACCGAGAGTGATTTGAAAGCAAATTCTACAAATTCCGCGACCCACCCACAAAAAATACACTATTTTTTAGACAGCCAAATAAAAGGCGTGCGATGCTGACCCAAATATTTACTAAACTTCATCCTACCGGAGAAAAGTCAGAGATTAAACATCGGAAACTTCGGACAGAATGGAAATCAGAGATTGCGTGTGGCTCGGATGAAATACTATGGAAAATTTACGCTACTAGAAAAACAGTAGTAGTATATTGTTTGTCGTACCCAGTTCTCACTAGAACTGACACGCCATGCGATGACTCCCTTCAGCAGCGGGCGTAAAATATAATATATAAATAGATAGTAGGAAAAATTTTGAACAGACTCTGGTTTACTGATTCCCTCAAGTCACGTGCTCAATTCCAGATCAACCAAATCATTCTCTCTAGCTGTTTTTGTATACATGGTCCGGACTGATTTGATTTGAGCAGTAGCAGTTCGTTTATCGCTAAAATCTTGGAGTTCGTATTGCGCAGTAGGATTCGGAAAGACTTGATCGGATCAATCCGATGACCGGTATCTAACCGACAACCTCTGGTAACCGGTAACATCTGACTGTTTACGATGCTGGATTGCTATTTGACCTCTGACCGGACGCTTTTCCTGACAGCATTTGGATTACATACATTAGAATGTGCTCTGCCGCTCGTCCCCCTAGGTATCTGTCTGTCAGGCAGATGTAATTGTCTTCGCAGTAACGGGAGAAGTCGCAGACTATGTTAGGGGCCCCGAAAAGGACTGCGTAAAGAAAACCTCTCTGAAGAAAGATTATCCAGAGCGTTTGATCGAACTTCACAGTAGAGCATCGTCAATCAGCAGACATCTATTAGATACCGGCCGTCGGATTGACCCGGTCAAGTCCTCCCTAGTGCGTCAGACAGACCACAACATTTTAGCGATAAGGGAAGCGCTGCTGATCGAATCAAGTCAAACCGGTTGAAGGAAACGACTTGGTTCCTCTGGCATTGATCAGCCAATCATTGTCTGTTCAACTCCTTTGTCCGGGCAGTAGAAGGAATGTTCACACAGTTCAGGATGTGTATTTCTTAGTTTTAAGGAAATGTTGAAAAACTAGCTCTTTCCAACTCTTGGTAAGATAGCAGAGAATTTTAAGGGACCCGAAATAATTCGGCATATTGCACACTTCCTGAGGTTTCTAGGATTCAGAACAAATCGACAAGAGTTCTCTAGCATAAGATACACCTGAGCTGTTCCAAAATTACGAGTGCAGTCCTATACAGAGAAAGGTCGTGATAGTTTAGTATGAATACACTGCACCTAGCAATAAAACATTGGTAACGGACTAATTATACCCACTAGAACTTTAACTAAATGAGACGGAATAGAATAGGTTTTGGTGAGAACCTTAAAAAAGTTTAGTCAAGCACCATAAAGCGAACAGTCGACGTAGAATTTTGGGACCGAAAAAGTTTACAATTTTGCCTCCGTAAGTTGCTTTACCGTACTCAAATTTTGTGGGCGTGCGTTGAATTCTGTCTGATGCTTCCTGATGATTCCTTTTGCAGATCAGCTACATGGTCAGTTTTTGGGTGTAAAGACTTTTGTATGTTTTGTATGCTAGGTGTGTTCGGTGTGTAGCTCACTGTCGCGCCACTCTGTGGTCAATTCATACACTTTACTCAGTAGAACAGACTAACTTACCGTAATGTGGTTTTGAGTCATGTACTATTAAAGTCGTCTGTACAAAATGCATGATGGATTCAAGGAGAACCTGTGGACTTTCGTCATAATGTGTTCGTCATCATTTAGTCCATCAACAATCCAGAAGTTCGTTCAGCTGTAACACCTGTCATTCAACTCCAAGGTAGCTGGGGTAGTGTCAGGTTGTCCAGTCGTAGACAGGTACCTCAAGAACGAGGTTTGGATTCGAACCACGAACCCTTCGGTCAGCAAGTTTGCGCCCTACCGGTTGAGCCATCTGAACGAAAAACCATAAGAACACCTAACTGTTTCATCGACGCTACAGATGTTTGTGAACTGGTCACGGAACCAGAACGAGCAGTTTTATATCCTCTTCAGGTTAAATTTCTATCCTCCAAGAGGATGCATGCCATTTGAGGTGATATCTTTTTCCCTACCTAACCGCACTGTTTTGCTTCTAATGCGTGTGTGTATCCAATCAATTGGAAAAAGTTTGAAACCGACTGAGAAGTCATCGTTTCAGAAGGGCTCGATAAACAATCGGTAGTTTTTATTTGGGCAACGTTTCGCTTTTGACAAAAAAAGCTTCACCAGGTCAAGTGAACAGGTCACCAAGTTGACGAGGTTTTAAGGCGATGGAGAAGCAATCAGTAAGACCTCTTCATATTAGCACACTAGATCAGTGTTTAGTGTCAATTAACGGCTCTTGTGTGTTTGTCAAAATCTTGCGTTGGTGGATGATTGGGGGAGTTTCAAATTAATTCTGATCGGGTTTGGTTCATTTATCTTCCACTTCAATGTGCTTCGATTGATGATTGACCGCGGCGCCGCTGATAGATTTTGTTGTTCTTTGTGGGGTTGTGAGTGCTGCGATAATTTAGTTGGGGGTGGGATGAGGTCAAGTGGATTTCAGATGATGACTATTCCTCCTTCTGATGCCTGCACACCAACACGTGTCAGCTCGACCGATCCAAAACCGTTCTCCACACACTTGCTAGTTCCACGCCTTCGGAGGTCATTCGAAGGATTCTAAACACGGCCAACATAAGAGTAGCTTTCCAGGCGGGGAACACTCTGCGCTCTGCACTGGTGCAATTGAAGGATCACCTCCCGGCAAACAGAATCAGGGACTATGTCTATACAATTAAGTGTAACGACTGCATTAAGGTCTATATAGGATAGACGGCCAGGAAACTTCACAGCAGAATCGGAGAGCATAAAAAAATAAACAGGCCACCGAGAAACGCAGATGAATATCGAGCGTTACTGAAAGACTCAGCAATTGCAGAACATCTACTGGACACAGGACACAAAACAGATTTAGAAAATGTTGTGGTTTTGAGGCGAGGACTACGGTCCACGGCATAGAGACCGATGGCCGGGGCGGTTGAAATCGCCAGACGTCCCAGTGTTAACAGAATAGAAGGCGTGGAACTAGCAAGTGTGTGGAGAACGGTTTTGGATCGGTCGAGCTGACACGTGTTGGTGTGCAGGCATCAGAAGGAGGAATAGTCATCATCTGAAATCCACTTGACCTCATCCCACCCCCAACTAAATTATCGCAGCACTCACAACCCCACAAAGAACAACAAAATCTATCAGCGGCGCCGCGGTCAATCATCAATCGAAGCACATTGAAGTGGAAGATAAATGAACCAAACCCGATCAGAATTAATTTGAAACTCCCCCAATCATCCACCAACGCAAGATTTTGACAAACACGCTAACCGACAAGAGGCGTTAATTGACAAAACTGACCTAGTGCGCTAATATGAAGAGGTCTTACTGATTGGTTCTCCGTCGCCTTAAAACCCAGCCAACTTGGTGGCCTGTTCACTTGGCCTGATGAAGCTTTTTTTGTCAAAAGCGAAACGTTGCCCAAATAAAAACTACCGGTTGTCTACCAAGCCCTTCTGAAGCGCGTGTTTTTCGTTTCTATTGTTTGATACCCATGTGTTTCAATCAGGCGGGGGAAAATTGGTAGCGCACGTTGTCCAAGCATGAGGTGCTCGTTTTTTCCGCCACTATAGTGGATCTGCTCGAAAGAGGTCCGACAAGTCGCATGTCTCAGAAGACCTCACCTCAGGTTCGGGCTCAACACTGCATCATTTGAAGGGAAGTGCGCCGTAGGCGAATGAGTAGAGCTATATTCTGCCTAAGAGCTGGTCAATCATACTGGCAGATAGGCAATCGTGGTTGTGCTCAGCTAACGAATGGAAGGTCGCTGGTTCGAATCCTTCACGTTGCTCGTGTGGTGCGCGCTACTGACCGCTCTAAGCAAGGAGAATGCAACCATGCAGCTCTTCTTGGCTTTGATGAAATGTACTTGAAGGATGAAATTTCAGTCGAAAAATGTTTGGAGTCACTTGTTCTTGAGCTACCTCTTCAGCATATCCCAATGGACGGATGGACGAAGCCCATCAAGTGCAAATGACGGCGGGACAGACAGCTGCCTGAAGTAAATCTGCCGAACTACAAATTAAACACAGGATTTTACTGAACCCTGAAATTCTGGTGCACCTTGAGTCAGTGAGCCCAATGAATCAATCTTCTTTATTGTGCTCTGCCATAACTCATGGTGTCGAGTCATCTTACCGAGTGATTCTCACCCCGACCAATGCGAAACCGATAGTCAGTATGCTTCGACGGGTCACGAGTTGTTTTGACGTAGGATTTTGATGGGAGACAAGGCAGTGCTTTCTAATGAGTCGATTGTAGGGGGATATCTAGCGAAAGTCGTTTCTGTAAAGCTTATCAGAATGAATACTACTGAACAAACGGCTTGGTTACGAGTAACGGTGTTTTCTCATCATAAAAGTAATGAAAACTGACTCGATGGCAGCGCGGCAGTTGAATCAACTGTGTTGCAAACTTGTCTTATCACTGGTGAATTCACAATGCAAAACAGTTCATTTCCGGTGAACTCCTGAGTATACGCCTCATCACTTTACAAATGGATTTACTCAACGCCAACTTCACATAACTTTTATCAGCTAGCGCTAAACACTGTGATTTGGTGATCCAAAACTGTCGTAGGAAACCGAATCAAGAGGGTCAAGTGTATTTGCTAATTTCCGCGGTTCCATACCATTTTAGATCGATATAAAAGCGAGTTTTGGAGTCAGCATGAATTCTTCCAAGGAAAGCGGAGCAGAGATGTTTGGTAAGTTGTTGAATGTGTCTATCTTGACCACGTGTTGAGGCGATAAATAAGGGGTCACTAAGGTGCACAAAGATTAACACCTCCAAGATTTGGTCTCACTGTCCCCGCTGTCCATAAAAGAGCAGGCTTGCAGTTGATAATAGATGATTACTTTACTCTCAGGTATCCTTCAATCATGAAATTACGGCCGGTCGTCGCTGACAATATTTCCCTTGTCAAGTCGAAAGAAACTGTCACCAACCCATTTTAACCCCTTTTCCAGCTTCATCCTGAATCTCTATAGAGTTTAGTAGGTCCTCCGGAAAACGAATCAGTAGCTATCTATCCCCAACCAGACAAGTTCTGTCACGATCGGGGTTTAACATACATTACTTTAAAAAAATAATGCTGTGACGTACCTCACCAACCAAATGACTGACTAAACAACACGCCGGTGATCCTTATTCCGGGAGATTCGGCTGCTTGTGGACTAAGACAAAAGTACATGAGTGAAGCATTGTCTATTCTCGTCTCCAGTAGACTGACTTCATCCTGATCTGATGCAATTACTTCGATAAGTTCATGGAGAGCTCTAAGTTTGGACAACCAGACGTGTTGATACCTGAGTCAATATCATCAAAGTTGACGCTGATGCTTCCCTGCCGTACAACAACAAGGTTTATTTTATCACACCTAAAGTGGATAGAACGGAAAAGAGTGGGTGAGGGAGGGGACCTGGTGCTGACCTATCACAATCATTCTGAGGTACTTACATCTCCAAACATTCAATCACACAATCTAGGAAAAGCTTGACTGCACAAACGCTACTGACATCAAGTAGCCGCCATTTCTTACAATGCCTCTAGCCAAGCGCCAGGAGGTGTCACGGGTCCTTATCCCGGGGAGGTGGACCGCTCGATCGACTGCTCGGCTGATCGATTACCCGGCAACGCTGCGAGCTCAAATGACCTGACGCTCAAACTGGGATACATCTATCTACTACAGCTTCATGACTTGGTACACCTTAAGCATGCCGGCCGGGAAACAGTGGTAGGCTAATTTCGCATTGTTGATGGTTTGAAATCAAACTCCAGTGCGATTGAGGGTTTACGCTACCAATGAGGTAGGATGCTGAAGGAAACTCTAGTCCATTGCTTCTTGACTTGGTGTGGATTGAAAAGAACGATACTGTACGAACTAGAATGTTTCGAGAAACCCAGAATACATCCACGTTTCGAGTGGGTTTCAAAATAATGGCCAGTAAACTTTAAAATCTCTTCGCTTAGACAAGCGAATCGTGAAACTTTTCCTGCGAATAAGGTGCCCATGTTTTTGGTTGTGAATGTTCCTTGGTGTGTGGACCTTGATTTCGTCAATGAGTTACATATGGGTTAAAGCTACAAGAGTTTGGCTCACTCAGAAATTTTGCCGACTTATCGATGTCCATGTCCATTTGCCTGTGCGCCTGTGGCCACTTGCTGCAATCCTGGTTTTGCTCATTTAAGCTACTGTGGCATTGTAAGTAGTTGGTAAACATTTTGATTTCCCATGTGTCTGCTTGGGCCGAGAGACCCAATCCAAAAGCATGGATAGCTTCGATTATCGATTCGCTGGTCCAAAATGCTTGGTGGTTTGATGAAAATTCGCATTGTAACCACTTCTTCCCAAATTTCAGTGCATCACTTTCACTAAAACAGAAGGGGATGTATCGACCTTTGGAATTCATCAAATGCCCCCAATCTATACGTAAAGAGAAGGGTGAGTTAGTTCGTGTTGCACCTTTCTTTAGATTTAGATTAGTAGTCTAATTCGTCCAGGGCATTTTGCGTGCAAATGTCGAATACTGATACGGTGAAATGCTAGTGATAATCGACTGAGGATTGTTCAGTCCAGTTCCCTAGATAACCTTCCCGTGTTATGTGACAGTATTTTGCTTGTTAAGTGTCGAGTGTGCAGTGTCGCTATATGGATCAGAAAGCTGTGGGATGTGAGCTGAGAACGTGAAAAAAACTCAGTGCTTGACCATCTGTGTCTCAGGTGAATTGCCCTAGTCGGATGAGTAAAGCCTAGGTTGGGAACAAATAACTCGCCCATGATAGACGAACCGATCACATTCCATAGTTTGCGCTGACTCGCCCATGCGCTTCGTATGCCAGCTGGCCAACTTCCTCGGATGGCCTTCACACAACCACGCGAAGGGTGGAAACGAGCCAGGAGAGGTCAAATAATGTCAAAACAGCTGCGATGTATGAAAATTCATTACCAAGAAACTCAGCTGCGCCAGTCATTTCCGCCTCCCTGCATTGGAATCCCGGGAAACGTCAGTGTTTGTGGACATTGACGGGTATGACACAGTGGCGTGCTCAATAGCACGTATGCATCCATGCCGTTGTCTTTAATGCATGATTTCCGCTCCCGGTCTCCCCAACGGAAAGTCCACTGACACCCCCGCATTCAAGCACCAATTATATCAGCTTATCAGCTATTGCCTCCAATGCGTAGTTCTTTACTCCTGTCTCACAAGGGAATCGGCTGATAAAACTGTGGCAACTATAAACGACGCACGGCAAGTACACGGTTTTCACAGCTCTGCAAATTACGTAGTTGGCGTTTTTCGAGCTAACCAGTTGCTGAAATAGCGCGTGTACACTGTGTTCCCCCACAAACTGCAATCGACCCTTTAAACTACTTGTGTTCTCCTTGTGTACTGTTCCGAACATTTATGTTATCGTGCTACTGCGCTTAGAAACTTGCTGCCACTCGTTACGCCGTACGAAGTTTATTCCGTATTCGGCATTTGCGTAACACTGAAGCAAGTTTGTCGTAATTCTTCAAGAAATTGTTCCAATGCCGTTCACAGTACAAACAACTGCACGCCAGGTAGGAATTGTGTATAGTCAAATGTAGACACGTGTATTAGCAATTCCAAAAACCGCACCGATGCGGTCCCAGAAGCCCTAATATGCCAATATGTTCATCATCGTCTGGACTACAAAGCTGTGAATATTCATTGTCCATTTATTTCAGGCCTTGATTCTTCACCTTCAAGACCTTCTGCTTTGCTGTCGGTAAGTCGCTTAGTTAAGCTAACTAGGCTTCACTCAAAGTCTGAATACATGGTAGCTCAATTGAAGTCGCTTGATCCGCTTATCAGAACCATTGTTCCACATGAACCGGCTTTGGATGAACTTGAAATCGTTGGACAAAAGGGAACGAATTCGAATGACAGGTAGACGAAACCGTTTTTGTTTTTTGTTGTTTTTTTCTGTCTGCAAAACTAAACGGAAAACGGTCCATTTGAAGAACTCAACTCAGCTTTCGAATAGGATGGCACTAGGCATCTTGCTCGATTAGGTCACAAAAGTAAGAACAATTGAAAAGCATCTCAAACGCAGCTCAATGGGTTGAGAAATTCGGATAGGCGGGCCAGCGAGGACAACCGTGGCTGGCTGCATGGTTTCTACGACGCCCACGAAGTGCTACATCTGTCTCAAGTCACGTGACTACCGCGAAGGTAAAACCGATTGAGTGATATGGGCAGATGAGTGCAAGGATTATGGACCACGCCAGCTGAGTCAGCTGGCCAGCGAGTGACGCGTCAGTGCACGCGCTTGGAGTGGACACGATGAGTAATCGCGTGGCTGAGATATCTAATTGCACACAATACCGTATATGCCTATTGATCAGCCTGTTGATCTTAGGCCTATGAGGAATTTTTTTTACCTTGAGTAACTGCTTTTCAGGAGAAATCCTGCCAAACCCGACGGACAGAAATCACACCTGCAAGTTGATAACACAAAGGAATGGAACTGTACGGGAAGACCTGGTAGCAATTATATAGAATAATAGTCGAGAAACACTTCATATTGGGGTTTACCTTATTGGGTTCAAGGTTGTTTTTGTAATTCCGAGGCAACCTATTGCCAAGACTTTTCGTTCCGTGCAACGTTTTCTCCCAAGGACTATTACACGTTACTTCTGGAATGATACTGTATTGGCTTTCCATCTCACTAGGTTCGGCTTTAAAATAGGTTGGAACTTACTTGAACATTGCCACTTCTATCCACTCCCTATTGATTTTGGTGAGTCATTTACTCCCCAGAAACCTTCAGGTAATCACGGAAAATGTACCCGATTCCATGGACCTCACTGAAACAAGCCAACCGGAACAACATTTTCAAGTACCTCAGATGGAGACTGATTCTCAAAAGCGAAACGTACGCCAAGAGTCGCGTTCATCTCTGATTGTTCAAGGTCAACCCGTAGAGTGGTCAGCTGACCCGAATGAACAAAATGCATTAGACATCGACCTTGTAATTCATGTAAGCTTTATTTGCATGTTTGATTCAGATTGTCGGTCGTATATCTCAATACTGGTTTCTGTTCAACAGGATTGAAATTCTCTTGATACATCATTTTTAGAAGTGATCGGGCTTGATAACCGTGATAAACTAAGCACCTCTCACTTGAAACCCCTTATCATTTTGGCGTGATCAAGAAATTAGAACTTATGGTAGGACAGATAAGTCTCAAAGTGGCAACACTACCGGCCAGTGCCGAAACGAATTCGACCGACCATCCCCAAGACCTTCCTTACAGCTCCTCGCCAAGCACAGATGAAGACTACCCGGGACCTTCAACATCCCATCAGCAAGATGCATTTGTTTTGGTCGGCAGCACGGCTTAAACGGCAATCTTTCCCCCATAATGTTCATTGGAATCAGTCACTCTGGTGTGGATGATTGCTGTAAGGACTGTCACTGGTTATAGTCAGATTTCAGATTTAGATAGATCTCCCATCACCAGGAAGGCTAAACTATTCAGTACTGTGTTGTCATTGCACGTGCCACCCAAATGTGATCAACTTTGTGGATAACAATGTCTCAATGAGCGAAGTTACCACTGTATTCGATTCAAAGAGTTCTCCATTTTTCTTCTCGTACAACGGTATTGTCTAAGGTTTAGAGTAAAACTTATACCTATTTATGTAAATTTCCAGCCAGATTTTAAGCCCATTGCCTTGTGCTTAGTCATCGTCTTTGACTGCAATATATCAGTGTTGAACATTGACGCTCCGCAGCCGTACAACCGCACTCAGTGAACACAATATATACGATATATATAATATATATGGCACAAAATATTTTGGCAAAACCGTGGTTTCGACCAAGTGACCCAAGTTATGGTCAATACCGTATACGTTAACCTACGGGCTAAATTCGTAATCCTCGTCCTTTAAAGCTGGTGCAAATCGGAGCCCCATTTCATGTTTCAAACTTCGGGAAGAGGTTGGACGAGAATTGATGCGAAGCCCCCTGGTTGTTAAAAGCGTTAAATATGCGGCCGTATTGCTGCGTCCCCCGCTCGTGTATTGTGCCGAATTACGCAGCGCAGTCAACAAATCACGAATGTGCATTACACTGAATTAACTGCAGCCCACTCAAACAAGTCAGTCGACTTTGTCCTTTACAAAGGACTTATGCTCCGGGAAGAAGACTGTCATTTGGTTTAGGATTCCTGTAAGATTTCTACCAGAATCGTAAATTCCTGCTAAAATCCCTATCAAAACAAAGTCACTTTGAGGAAATGCCTCAATGAAGCAAACACCATTCAAGAAATACACTCATTTGCAAATCAATTTGGTTTTGCGAGAGACTCACCTGGAACCCAGCTGAATCCCCCATTTTTTATGTTTCCAGGCAACTGAATGTGCTGCACCAGGCCGCCTCATGTTCCAGTTCCTACGATGTTCGAGATATCGCGACACATGTATATGCGTAATGCACTACTCATAAGGTTGCAAAAACCAAATTGATTTGCAAATGAGTGTATTTCTCAAAATAATCAGTCCAATTTGGGTTCAAGTAGAACATAAGGTTGACGGAAACTCGGGGACTGCGCCTACCTGATGAGCCCCAAGAAGGGCGAAACCGGTCGTGGGCTGTCGAAAAATTTTCAGCAACCTTATGAGTAGTGCATTACGTATAAACACCATCCAAGTTATATGGACACAATTCTGATCCGGATTGTCTTGGACGGGAACGCATTGTCACATAAACCGGTGAATCTACCTCTCCGCTAAGTGATTCTGGAAGGAGGCTGGCCCGATTCAGCCATATTCACTGGGGCTTCGCTTTGAATTGCCATATATCTTATTGATAAATAAACGGTTACTGTAGGCTAAGATCATTATTGGGTGCCTGTTCTGGTTTCCACAACAAAACGGTAACTGACCTTGTACTGAAAACCCAACAGATATTGATTCTGTTTGCGCCGGGCATCCTGAGCTTTCTGAGCAAATGCAAGGTTCATTTGAGCTAACAAAGATGAAAATCCCCGAAGGTTGCAATTGCGTTGGTTGTAGTCGTTGGCCCGTACATCTAAACGTATCTGCTGAGCGTTTGTCCCCTTCAAGGTCGACCTTTTTTACCAGGACAAAAAGGAGCCCCTAGAATAGCTTTGATAACCAACTATATCCGCCAAAACTTTGATCTTGTGGAACTTACTCACTAAAAAAGCATTTTACGGGTTTCACTGTTAAACGGTGTGATTTCTCTACTATGTGATCTTATAGCGTGCACTAGGTGCGGGCAGATTAGACGAGTATCCCTTGCCAAGAATGGCCATAATCACTGCCTTGGGGGTCCTCTTTAGGGAACCTCCTATCCTGAAGTAATCAATTTGGCTAGTATAAAATGACCAGGAGAAAAATTGGACTCGAGTTCCGTTCTCATTGGAGTCAATCCACAATGCCTGTCCTTAGTGGTACCGGGCTTTGAACCCAAAAAATCTGACAGTTGAGGTGAGAATGTTCAAAACTTTAGATGAACAAAGTACCCTGCTCAAGCGTGAACATATTACCAGCTCGGACGTGATAATTTGGGTACGTCCAGTGCGCCCCGGTGGAATAGTAATAACACGCTGTCCGAAGTTCGAACCCGAGCACGGCACCGCTGATGAGCTCCAGTAGGAGTCCAGTGTTCCTCCCTCTTGAATTAGGCTTATCACAATAGTTGTGCCAGAACAAGGGGAAGACTGCTCAAGCGAGAATGATGTGAATACAAATTCTAAACATCCCGCGAGGACCTACATCTTCAAAAACAAGCTGTATCCATATGGAAACCGACTGAGAAGCAGGTAGTCTACCTTTGCCAGAATCTCACCACTAAGTCACCCTATTTTGGTTCTGCTAATGTTTGCTTGTATTTTTATCAGTCCACAGATCCACACGTACGAACAGAATACTTAACACTGGTGAACAACGGGACGACCATAATATTTTACGAATGGAATGTAAGTTAGCGCCACCGCTTTCAGTTTCATCTGGATAGGATAACTTTTCTCAGTTGTTGACCATTGTATCATGGATTTTGATACGACCTTGAGAAAGGTTCAATGTTCAGGTTGTTGTTACTTCTTCTTGAAGTTTCTTTTTCATCACCCGGTCTATTTTGGACATCTTACTGAAGATGCGTTCCAAGAGCTCCTAGAATCCAAAGTAGATCTTTTGAGAATTCTGGTCTGTCACTGGAGTTTCAGCTCATATACCTACGTTTTCTTAATCGCGAATGGGCCCAAGCGCCATTGGTGAACACTCACAACAGACCAAGAGTAAAGCAATTTTTGCGTTTCAGGATATCCAGCGATCGGAATCGACCGGGAGACTGTTTTGACCACCTATAGACAACAGTTAAAGAGCTGACGGAAGTATCAACGCTAATGGTATCAAATATTGATTGATACTAGGATTCAACAGCTAATCGCCAGTAGAAGAGTTTAATATAGATGTTCTCGTACCCAAGACCAAGGAATTCAACCAACTGTGACAATCAGACAGACTGCGTGAACCGCGAATGTATCCGCATGGAGCAAACCAGTTGACTGCCGAACGTCTGAGTCAACGAACACGGGCAAGGGTCACAGAGTACCCAGATAAATGCTGACGAGTCACACTAACTACAGCAAAGCACGGTGGTCTTGAGGTCTAGCCTAACAAGGTGTATATCATGTAGATAGCACTTCACGCAAATGGTGTTACACAGAACTAGTAACTATTCACAAGGCTCCCTCATGCTCCATTTGTCATCCGATCCAGGTCAGTTTACCAGGTGAAGTCAAGTCGAACACTTGATACAGTCACTCAGCCTCAAGATTAGGTGTCATCCGTATACATCTGCAATATACATGCTCAAGGAGAATCGCATCGAAACACTGTTACTCTTGTTCCTTCGTCATTCTTTTCAAAAGGTTCTTACGTCTTTATTTCTGAAACGACATGTGTATATTTCATCAGAAAAGGGGCCAATATGCAATCCGGGACGTTCCCTCGCAGACATTGAATATGCGGACGATATTGCTCTCCTTGGTTCAGATCCTTCCGAAATGCAAACGATTTTAAGTAACCTAAATAAGTCTGCCGCACGGTTTGGCATTTGCTTCACACCTACAAAGTGTAAAGTGCTGCTACAAGACTGGGTGGGATCAAACCCACACCTCATACTTGAAGGTGAGCCAATCGACGTGGTAGGTAAATCTGTTTGCCTGGGCAGCCGTATAAGTTCCGGTGGACTAGCTGGATTAGTTCTAGAATCGGAAGGGCCAGGGCAGCTTTTGACAACCTCAGACATCTATGGCGCCGACGTGACGTAAGCTTGTCTGTCAAGGGAAGAGTTTACAGGGCGGTGGTGCGATCCATACTGCTTTATGGATCAGAGACGTACCCTACGCGCAGAGGATGTATGGAAGATGTCAGTGTTTGAGCATCGATGTCTCCGCAGCATTTGTCAGGTCTGGTGGGAACATTGGATTAGTAATGCTAAGGTATACCACGTGTGACTGTCCCACGTGGGAGCCTGTTTGCTCCTTTGGTTTGTACCTTTGTAGTCTAAGTGGACCATTTGTCTTGGACGAGTATCTACTGTCAAAGATACCGTTCGCCCGTTACACCCTGACTAGGCATTCTTCACTGACACACTGTCCTCTGCGATGGGAATGTCAAGTCAGTAAGGCGTTTCTCCCAGGCGACAAGGATGTCAATATTTATGGTAGCACAAATGCTGCCTTCCCCTCAAAATTGGTTAGCCACATTGGAAGAAATGACTCAATAGCGCAGTTAGTGGCACTCCTGCATCAAATCTATTCCTTCCAATGCGTAGCTACCAATGTTTGAACCCTCTGAACATTTCATCGTCTCCAATGCTTGCTGTACATCACACCCACCCCCTCCGCTTTCCGGTGATCAAAAGCGTTGCAGCTGGAAACAATGTGCTTATGGTACATGGTTTATATATGATAAGTTGATTGATTGATTGATTGATTGATTGATTGATTGATTGATTGATTGATTGATTGAAAATGACAGCCCATGATCCTAACCACTTGGTCATCCGAGGCAGCGTGACGGCATGCACTGATACGTGCCCTGTAAATATGTTAATTTCAGTCTTACCTTTCTTTCAAAGAACCACTCCTGATGGTCAAAGTGTATGACTGTCTCGGTGCACAGGGTTGATGTGTAACTTTTAGTAATGTATATAGCTTTAAAACTAAAATGCCCAGCTTTCAAACGGGAGGGGAAGAACTCCAACAGAGGCACCCTGTCTACCCATGGAAAAGATGTATGGCCTCTGTGAAAATTTATATCACTGAATTAGGCAGCGTTACCAACTATAGTCTTCAAATGGTTGATTCTTATAGGAAACCAGAATTCGTGACGTGTTTTGGCTCTGTAGATTATCACCTTCAACTATGAAAGCCCATAATTCTGCACCATGAAACCATGCCAGTTTAAGCTGACATAGTAGTGCCAGGGAAGAAATGGTGATAACTTGAGTAGGATAGCACCTGGCGTTAGCTTATCACAACCATTTGACCTTTGTAAACCCATTCCCTCACCAAAGAACTCATCAGGACTTTTGCTGTAGAAACTGAGTACATCGACTCAGACACTTCCTGCGGTTTCATTGCCAAGTTCAGGCGGGATCTCACGGAACATGCCTGGGGAAGTTTGCCGGGAACACCTAAGCTGCTTCTACTGAAGCTGCTCTCGGGGTTTTGGAAAGAATACTCATGGAACAACTGAAATTCACCTTTCGTGCGGCAAATTTCTTCTAAATGGTATCAGTCATCATCACTGCGAATAAGCCCAAATCTTTCTTATCAGGACCAGCTAGGTTGACAGCCTCATTCTTCCGCCTTTTTTGAAACGCACCGGAGCTTTTTTTCAAATTTTGACTATGGACATCAGTACACATACTGACGCAAAAAACAAACGCCCGTGAACAGAACTCAAGCCTTTGAACTTTCGCATGCAGAATGGATGCTATTTCAACTGAATTATCCAGACAGTACTGCTTCGAATTGACGTGGGGCATACGACGGCTTGTGTAATAGCGTCCTTTGAACCTCCAGTCCACTGAAGAAGTCACACGACGGATCAACCACTAGCACTGAGACCTTTTCAGTGCACTGGACATATGTGTGTCTAGTGAGTATGTAAATGAATTACGACGTGGAGCAGCTTCCCCAGCATCTAAGGGCACTTGGTTAGCGGGTTCGAGTCCCTTTCAAGGACGTCTATCTCCTCGCTCATTCTACGCGTACTTGGGTTCCTATTTCAGCATATGCACACCACTGCCTATTCTCCAACAGAGATTTAAACTTTTCAACTCCCAAGTTCTGTTTACTTAATGGAACATCAGCGCATAGTCGAATGGTTCCGGGAGCTTGAATTTTCCAATTGTGTACTTAAAATCCAGCCGATTATTTTGGCGGATTACCTTCAACTTTCCTTCGACTTGCAACTGACGTTTGCATTCCGACCTCCTAGATGTGCATCGTCCCACCCACGTTTGTACCAGCACTTTAATGTTATGATATGGCAGAGGTTTCCTCTCAGCACTCATAGTTGTATACGTAACCTACACTTGAAAAAGCACATGGTACTATTATCGTTTATTTTTGAAGAGCATGGTCACAGACATAAAAAGTGAATGCAAGCGATGAATGCGAAAGGGTTACAGGAGAATATGAGATAAAAGAAAGAAATGTCTCATTCGAAGTCATGCAACCAACAGTTCCAGTCAGATAGGATGAATCCCAACGTACGTAAGAATTTTGGTAAGGAAACATGCGTGTAAAGTCTAACAACCGAAGAAAGGACAAACAATGCTGAATGCTCTTCAAGGCGCGGTAAGCGCTAGCACAGTCAAGACTCGCACATCAGGCACAAAGTGTCCGTCATACTGGGTCTGGTGTGAGATTCAATGGCAAGAATGTACATTCAACGCCATGTGCCACGCATAAAAGTGTCGTACGTACGCAGAGAACCCACAATGGCGAGCAAACACAAGTCACTGACTGTGACTTTAGAAAGTCCCAGTCCGATAACAGCTTTGGCGGATTGAGGAAAGCAGATCCCTCGATAAGAGATGATCATCGGTTGGTGGACCAAAAAGTCCACATCACAACCAATTGCACGTAGGGCTGAGATTATGGCGAGGAAAATTCATCAGCACCATACTTCTGCTTTTCTCATTCCACACAGTCATTCCGCGCCCATCCGAGACTATGCTGACGTCTATTACAGTCGCTCGGCGCTCCCGAACGGCGATCAGGTCAGGCTTGATGAAGGACGTCGAAGTTGGTGCTCTCAACTCCTCAAAGACGGTGTATCCCAGGCGACGGAGGCGTTTTGCGAGTTCCCTTGCAACCCGATTATGACGAGCACATCTGGCGTCATGCGTGATCCAGCAGGACTGCAAAATATGCACCAAACTCTCTGGTTGGCCACAGTTTCCACGACATAAGATCGTCTGGCCACCGTGACCATGTCGAGCGCTTCTAACTCGTCCTGAGCAGGTTGCATCGGAGCTGGATACCGCGGATAAATATCCGAGGAAACACTCTTTCTGGAAATACAAGCCATCGATTAGAAAGAGGCGAAGCGACCAACTCTCGTAAACCGCGACCGTCAACGCTGTTGTGCAGGCTATCACCCCAAGCAGCCACCAGCTCTTCCTTGGTGTTTACGCATGAACCATGGACACGGATCGGAAGGCTGAGATCCCGAACAACCTTGCCAAATGCGGAATCGTTGACCACATTGCGTAGTACACGGCACTGAGTAGAAAGCAGCTTTTCCATACGCACTCTCCGCTGCATCGGGATTGTTGCACTCAGACTTGGGATACCAAGTCCCCCATGTTGTTTACCGGCATGGATGTAGCTGATCGGGGTATCCTTCGGTAGACGTAGCCAGCCGCGAATAGATTGCCTGATGTAGTTGTCCAACCTTTTGAGCGTGTTTCGGTGGACTTGGCCAGCACGAGCGAATATGTCAGCCTCGGTATCAGGTAGTTCCTTGTGATCTCCATTCTTTGATGCGGCTTCAACGGGGCACGCGTCACCTCGTCGAGCAGTTTGAGCAGATGCTGTCGATGGTTGAAGACTCCTTTCCCCTTGAAAGTAAAGGGGATGCCCAAATATGTTACTGTGTCTGTCGGACCCAGAGGAGTGATGAGTTCCTCGGCGAAGCAAAATGGTTCGACTGAGACTGCTGTCGCCCGATGTTTCCTGTCCCCACAGATCACCATCGCTTTCGTCTTCCGGGCGTTTATCTTCATACCAGCTCTTCCCAACTCAACCGCGGCAGCTTCAAGCTTCTCTTTGAGGCGAGCTTGACTTTCTGCACACACGACCCAGTCGTCAGCGAAGGCAAAACCATCTACTAGGGTGTCATGGAACTGGTATCCCAGTTGCGGCATCGACAATCCAAGAACCTCATCCATTGCCATGATGAACAATAATGGGAGAGTGGATCTCCTTGCCTCACACCTCTGTGGCAGTGAACCTCGGAACTGGGGAAAACTGCTACAGCATTCTCATAGGACTGTGCGATGTATCGAACTAGAGGTGACGGTGCTCCAAACGCCTCGGCAGATCTGACGATTGTGTCATGCGAAACCGAATCAAATGCTTTCGAGATATCGACGAACGCCAAGCTGAGGTTAGAAGCAGTCGCTGAAGAGTGACGAAGCAGGGCATGTAACAGCGATGTAGCTTCCAAACAGCCGTCCGATGTAGAAATGCAAACTGGAGTGAAGGCAGTTGCAATCTACGACTCCAGCGATCAGCAAGCACCTTGTGAAAGCATCGGACAAGAATGGATGATACGGAGATCGGTCTCAGTTGATCCGGTGAAGTCGGATTAGGGACCTTCGGAACTAGAGTAATACGAGCACGACACAGATGTGGGGGACAACCCCAGCTAGTAAGAGTAAGTTGAAGTACCCAGCAAGTACGTTCGCATTGAACCGGCGGAGCATCCTGGGTGTGAGCTTGTCCAGGCCTGGGGACGAATTGCCCATTGAACGGACCGTACGGCCGACTTCCTCTCCTGTGATGGCTCGATCAAGCTCCAATCGGATGGTACTACTACGCGACTGGGCCGGCTGTCCACGTGTTTTGGGGCTGAGAGCACCTGTTTCCAGTACTGCTCGGCGTCTGGAGGTAGGCCGCAGTTGCCTTTGTACAGATCTTTCCATGACCCATCGAGCACAGCAGACGCTGCATCTTTCCGTCTTTGGTGGTATAGGGTCTGGATGGCGGCGTAGTTGGCTCGGCGGATCTGCTTTCGGTTGACCGGCATCCGATGGGCTAACTGACGACGGCGTCGGGATACGGTTTTCCAGGTGTGTGGAAATGTCCTGGAGGCGTGGAGGTCCAGAAGCGAGAGGACTTGTTCCGGTGTCATGATGCCAGACTGCAACCCTCGGGCAAATGCCAGAAGGTCAACACTAGCAAGTGAACTGTCAGCATGGGATTCTAAGAGTGACACGGCGCAATCCACGGTTTGTTTAAACCAGACGCTATAGTCATCGGCTTCTGACGAGTAGGCCGCTATTTGACCGATGGTTTGGTCAGGTCCACCAGATGATGATTCGTCCTGTTGTGCTTGCCAGTTAAGCACCCGTAACCTGGTTTTGATGCTGATAGCCGATCGACCAGGAAAATACTGCTCCAGTCTCGCGAACAGCGCGGTTTGCGTTTCACAAGACGGATATAAATTGTTAGCCAGGCGCAAGAGCGATTGTGACTCTTGTTGGGACCAGCGGGCACCGGAATGCTTCACTCGGCTGAGCTTATCTGCATTATGCTGGGTGGGGTGTGCGTGCCGGCGATGTTGACTCAGGCCAATCTTCGTCGGAAAAAGGCGGGAACAATCAGCACAGGCCAATTGGGTGACCATGTTCGTACCAACACTATCATTGTCGTGAACTCGATGGTGGGCTACCAAGCCAGCTTTTGATTTACACCACTTGCCACATTCCTCACACGTGAGCCCCACGAGTCTCTCCTGTGTACTGGTTGGAACTGGTGCGGAGGCGCCAGATGTTTTGTAGTGTACATTGTCGAAAGTAACCAGCACATTGAAACCAAACAGGGTGGTTAGCCCTGTCTGGAGTTGCTGAACTCTTAGCTCACCCAGACTGGCGTCCAGGCTACCCAGTCGGCACCACGAGGAGGTGGTTCAGCTCGCCGACCGAGTACCGTACTAGTGCGCGTTTGATGACTGTATCTGATTTTCTGCTGTTTATCGAATGAATGGCTTGCAGTGTCATTTAGTTGACCAACGCAATATGTGCTAGCGAAAATATCCTAAACTGTTTTACTTGTATCCGATGTTTGAATGACACGAAACCGAGGAATGACATACTTCTCAACTGGAAGTTGCACTCATTGGGTGATGTTGCTCGAGGATCCAGTCAACATATGTGACCACGTGATGTGGGTCGCGTGAGTGAAGGATGAGCGGTGCTATATCATGTTTAAGTGCGAGTTAATCAGATTGCTGATCAGCCGCTCGTGGCCGAACGATTAATTGTGAAACTACTAACCTGGAGGTCGCGGTTTCGAGACTCTCCGGAGTTTCGCGAGATGGGCACAGCTGATGATTGCCAATAAGGATGAAACAGCTGTACAGTGCTTCTTGGCTTTTCAGCATAGATTGACTTCAGTTACAGGAGGAAATCTCCACACAAAAACCAAATATCCTCACACTACCAACAATCTGTAAGTAGCTCAGTGAAAGAATCAACTTCACCCAATGAGTGAAACTCCCATCTGAGAAGTCGTTGCTCGAGGAGCCAGTCAACACATGTGACCGCGTGATGTGGATCCCGTGATTGAAGGATGAGCCGCGCTATATCCTAAGTGCGAGTTAATCACACTGCTAATCAGCCGCTCGTGGCCGAAAGGTCGTGTTCCAACTACTGGCCAGGAGTTCGCGGGTTCGAGACCCCATGGAGATGGGCACTGCTGACGATTCCCAATAAGGATAAAACAGCTGTACGGTGATTCTTGGCTTTTCAGCATAAATTGTCTTCAATTAAAGGACGATTTCTCCGCCAAATACTCTAAAACATGATTATCTGCACAAGTTAACAAACGACCGAGTGGCTTCTCCGTCATTTTAAAGTGAAGTCAGCAATGAAAGTGGAACCCAGGGTGTGCGACTCTAAAGCAGACTCCCTGGGTATCATTTCATTATTCAGAGCTGAGGGTCCTGACACCTTTATTTGTTGATGTGAGTCTCTGTCAAATTTACGGAAAATAATATAGCCAAATATTGTGAGTACACCTGTCTTCTATTTCTAGAAAAACCCAGACCCATTTCTCTTCGACCTGGACCGCTCCGCGTACGGCAACTTCTACTTTGATAATCGACAAGGTGAGCGAGTTGGTTGTTGCTAGTTTTTTTTTGGGGAGATTTGATGAGAAAGAGTGTTAGTGAGTAGGTTAGTTGCTTTGTTTCGTGCGATCATTCTTTCTAGGACAGTGCAGTGCTACTTTACCTGGATGTATGCCGGCGGGACTTAACGTCGCTATACGGCGAACCGGACCAGACATGTTTCGTCCTCCATTGGAGGCTACTTGCAGTTGTTGATATGTATTCTTAAGAATCAGCCAATGAATTTTCTTCGTCGTACAATTACGTGTAAGATCCCAATCAATGTGTGACTTTCCAATTTTGTCAGCATTAATTGACTCCTTTCGTGCAAAACTCTTTCGATAAAAAACAGTTCAGCTGTAGCACCCTTTCGGTGTCTAACTTCCTTGCCGCCCGAAGGAAGCACGAGGGCTGAGATACTGCCAGGTTGCCAAAGCCTAGAAAGGGGAAGTTGAGAGGCAGAGGTTCGAAACACGGTCCTCTCGGTCAGTAAATTCGCCCTCTAACCACTT